>JANPWX010000134.1:4797040-4914180 GCA_024734555.1 Trochalopteron elliotii | reverse complement strand
CCACATCAGAACGCCACATAGTATGCCTGCGCCCTGCCGCCGTCCTGGTCCCTGCTCCGCGGGGCAGCGTGGGGCTCCCGCCGCCCCGCGCGGCTGCTGCCCGGGCTGAGCGCGGGGACATCCCCGTCCCTCCCCGCCCGCTTCGGTCTTTCCGCGCCGCACTTCCCAGTGCTCCTCAGCGGGAAGACCTGCCGGGGACCGCGGTTTGGTGGGTCCCTACTTGGGTGCGAGCCCGGTTCTTTCATGCTGGCTTGGCTTTTTTTTTTCTTCCCCCCTTCCTTTCCTCCTTTCTTTTTCCCTCCCACTTTGCATCAGGCTCTGTTAGAAAGCGGTCGAGAAGGGAGGACGGGGGGGGGAGCTGTGAGGGGGGGGCGGTTGCCGCCGCCTGGTAGATGGAAAACTATGAATTTTACATCTGAATTGCCAGATGGAGAATGGTTAATTTATAGGTTATGTATTGTTTACGTTGAGAGCCTCCGGTCAGGAATTTAGGTCCGTAACTTCATCCCGCGGCAAATAAATCACTATCTGTTCTTCAAAACAAATCAACAATTAATGACGGTGAACAGTCCTGGAAGATTAAACTGCAGCAGACCAGGTCCTACAGAGCTGGATTTTGTCTTGCCTGCCTTATCCTGACTTTTATGCTTGCTTGCTGCGTGATTGCTTTCTGAGAGCTGTGGTTATTTAGTTAGGCGTTGTGTTTTCCCATTTAACACAACTGCTGAAGCGTTCTCGTGTTGGTCTTTGTTTTGTGCTTGCCGGGTAGGTGCTTTGGCTGTAATTGATTTCTTTTCGATGGGGATGGAGTAGAAGGAGCGTTGAAAATTTGAGTGGCTTTACAGTTGAAAACGAGTGTCAAATCACGTTTTGGGAAAGGGAGTAAGACGACGTGCATTCTTTCAGGTTTTCCCTTTCCAGACTAGTAGAGTTGTTCAGTTTTCAGGTGGTAGAAATTCTGCCTGATATGTTTTGTATGTACTGTAGATATGCTAGATATTATACTGTATAAAGTAACTCCTAGAAAAGAAGTGAATGAGCTGAATGTATGCCATGCTCAGACCACCTGAAAGAAGACTGACAGTGACAGGCCATCAGGTAAGGTGGTTTAGCAGAGGTGTGTGTATCGTGTTCATCACAGCGTTCGAAAGGATGCACTGCTAGAGAAAGTAGTTTAGTACTTTAGCACTTGCGTGACATCTTGCGTCTATGTCGGAAGCAATGTTGAACTTAGTTACCGTAGGATTTGGGGTGGGGGGTATGATGTGTCTGGGTGTGGTGTGGTGTTTTATTTGGGATTTTTTATGTAGATCCTGTACTAGAGTATTTGCCTATGTGTTTCTTGCATCTTCTTTACTAGTTAGTATGCAGACTGGGTAAACTATAGTTCAGTTTTTGATGAAACAACAAAATAAATTACAGTGGAAAATCATATGTTTAGCACTTGTATGCAACTTCTTTTTCATCTTGTAGATATTGAATTCAGACTTTATGTAACATACTTACTTATGGACTGAAATTGAGCAAGTCACTCAAGTTGTCATTAAACTGTAATTAACCATATGAAAGCAAACAGTCATTGCTAGCACTTGGAAAAGCACAGTAATGAAATATGGGCATAACCTCAGGCATTATCTGTTTTTATCTGTAGAACAGGAGGTTCTGTTACCTCCTGTAGACTGGGAGAGATGCATTTTTTCTTTTGGGATATGTTGCTCTCTACCAGGCAAGGTTATGCCTTTTTCTTCTCCTTCTTCAGTCACACAATTTATAGTCATACAGAAGAGTAAGAGGATGTATGTGTATGTATGAGTATGAATCTTCTGGTTTAGTAAAGGTTTTTCATTTAAAGATGTTTGGAGTTAATGGTTTTTTTCTTTACACCTGAATTGGGAGAGGTGATAAAGACTACTTGTTGCACAAGGAGAATTTTCATGGGCGCAAATAAGAAAATGTGAAGCTGAGCAGTAAAAGCGTGCAAAATTGGAGATGGAAGGAAAATGTGATACTGCAACTCATTATTTTTCCCTATCAGTTTCACTGTAATATCGCTATCCCTTTATATTGCTTGCCCCAAATATTATGCCAAGAGAGAGGAAGATATGTCGTTCTTGCTGCCTTCAGAGAAGTTCCTTTGTAGAATCAAAAAGTAGTTTTGATATGTGGAACATTATCTTACCACTTGTCAGTATCATTCTCCTTTTAACAGATTCTAAAGTAATGGTGTTTTTACTCTTAGCACAAAATGTCAATACTGCAACCTGAAATAATCTTTGGATAGACTGAGAGAACATTGAAGGCTTTCAGTTAGTTCTGAAACTAGGTGGTAAGGGAAAACTGAGGAAACTTTTAAAAGGTGTCTTAGTGTGATAGTCCTTAGTGGTGAAGTGTGTTAATTTTCCAGGTTTGTAGACCCTCTGAACTGTCTGAACAACACTGACAGATCCTGGAAAGAATCAAGGCTTTTAAAGAATTGTAAAACACATGCTTTAAAAAAAAGAATATTTTCCCCCTCAGAGACTGTACATCTAAAAGTCAAGACTGTGCATGTATACAGGTTACATACCTATTGCTTTTCCATTGGTAGCCTCTTCAGTTGAATGTAGTCTTATAGAAAAGCTGAGGTGTTTTTTATCTGCTTAGTTCTGTTACTAAGAACAGAATTTAATACAGTTCTGTCAGGTAAAAAGAAGAAAAAAATATGAAAAGTGAGGTGTATGAATGAAAATTGACTTTGTTATTTTAGGAAGTTAGTGGTTTGTTTCAAAACCTCTTTGGACCATTAGGAATTCCACAATAAAAAAAGCTCTTTATGCAAATATTTGCTGTAATAAATCCAACTTGAAAGAATTTAATGAAATACAAGTAATATTTTAGTTTAATTTATAAGAATCAAAATGTTAACACCCCCATTCTTTTAAAAGGTTATTACTGTCTGTCTCAGTGTATACTGCTTTTCAGCCTTTTCTAAAGTGTGAAGTCCTTGAGGTGGATTCTGAGGGTTAAGACCGTTATTACTTTGTCCCCATCTGTGGAATTGACTCTTTTGCATCCCACCCCAAGCACTGGAAAAACATTCTGCTTGTTTAATACTGCCTGATCTTCGGTTCTGTTTTTTTCAGCTCACAACAACTTTGGTATTAATATGCTTCAAGAAATAATAATTTAAAAAGTGCCATACCTCATTGGGAACAGATGGGGATGTTTGTACTAATCATCTTGTGTCTGTCACCATTTATACAGGAGTACCGTAACCAGGGATCAGGACCCCATCTGGGGTTTTCTAATTCAGACCCTGTTCTTTAAAGATCGATTCCAGACAATGCTAACTGTGTGTACTTTTTCTCTGACTTAATTAGGAATCCTGGTGAATGTTTCTGCTGCTGAAATTAGATGCTTCACTTTCATGCCTGTTAATGGACCAAAAAAAAAAAATACATGAAGTTAGCAGTCAAAAATGTTATTGTTTGAATTGCTTCCATTGTAGTCACCTAAACACTTTCATAGAACATAGAATGGCCTAGGTTGGAAGGGATCTTAAAGATTATTTATTTCCAATTGCCCTGCCGTGGACAGGGAGCCTTCCATTAGACCAGGTTCCTCAGGGCCCCATCCAGCCTGTCCTTAAACACTTCCAGGGATGGGGGATCCACAAACTCTGTGGGCAACTTTTTCCACTGTCTCACTACCCTAAAAGTAAAGAATTTTCCCCCAGTATCTAATCTAAAACTACTCTCAGTTTGAAGCAAATTGCTCTTGTCCTGTCACTACATGCTCTTGTGAAAAGTCCATCCACCTGTCTTGTAGGCTCCCTTCATGTACTGGAAGGTCACAGTTAGGCCAGCCTGAAGTCTTCTCTTCTTCAGGATGAACAATCCCAATTCTCTCAGCCTTTCCTCATAGGAGAGGTGTTCCATACTTATCAACTTTGTGACCCTCCTCTGGACTTGCTGCCTGATGTCCTTCCTGTGCTGGGGACAGGAGTCTGTCACTCTTTTAAAGAGTATTTGGTTCAGCTAAAATGTGGTAACTTAGGAAGTGGCTCTTGAGAAGCTGGTTTTCCACAACTTCTGCCAAAGTAGCCTTTGGTTCTCTCTGAGACATCCCAGTATATCCTCGTTATAGCTCACTTCAGTGTCAAAATCTTCATCCTGAAATGTTGGGAAAGATAGGACAGGAAAAGCTTACAAATATGATTGCCTGGCAAGAGATACTGAGAATATAAAACCTATGAATGAAATAGGAATGAAAGCTAGCTTTGAGATGTAATCATGGCAGGCAGGAAGACAGTGATTGTAACAAACAACGGGACACTAAGGGACCCAAGGGTGTAGCCCCATCCCATCCTGCCAAGGTATCAGGGAAAAGATAGATAAGAAGATAGCCTTTAGAGTTTAGAATACAGAATGATATGGTAATACAGCAGTTCTTATAGGCTGTATGCAAAGTCTGTAGGTTTTGTATCTCGCGTGGGTTGGTCACTGTAAATTAAAATATTCAACACGTAAGGAGATGTAATGTATTGTAACAAGGTCCTCACTCTCTTACCTGGCCCACCTCTCTTACCTTACCTCGCTTACCCCTACTCTCTCTCTCTCTCTCTCTCTCTCTCTCTTCCTTCCTTCCTCTCTCTTTGGGACCTCCTTTCAGCCGAGGCTGGTGGCTGAAGGCAAGGCCCTTTTTACCCACAACCCTTGCAATAAAACCGTGTGTTCTCTCAAGAGTGTCTCAGGTCTGCAGAGTTCCCTCTCCCTGCCATCCACAGATGTTCCTACACTGAAAGCCTTAGAAAGAAAGGGAACAAGTAAAAAATTACTAAAAGGAAAAAACCCAACCAATCAAAAACTTAGCAGTTACCCACAGTAAGTAGAAACATATTGTTCGTGAGGGAGTCCTGAAAAAAATTTACATCAAAACTTCCTGTATGTAATCTTTGGTCCAAACCTTGAGTTTGACTGTTCACTTGTGTTAGTACTGCTTTGTAGCTTAGATGTACATTCCAATGACAACAATCAGATTTCTAGGAGGTCTTTGTCACCGCATACGTTAGGTTTTTGTTCTTAATAAAGAGAATTGAATTGTTGTCAGCTATGAGAATTGAGCAGGAGACACTTCATGGAAACTTGTAATTACATTTAGGGATTTTTTTTTTAAATTATTTTTCTGCATCTGCTTATGGAAAATTTCAAAGACTTTCCTTGGGGAAAATGTACAGAGATGCTAAGCACCTTGCCATGAGGTGTGATATTTTCTCTGATAATTTTGTTACTTCAGGACTTTTGTAACTTACTTTTGTTACTACTTTGGTAGTTCAGGATGAAGCATTATATGTAGTTCCTGAACACAGAAACAAAGTGCATGGAAGTAACTGTAGCTTTTTGTGTCATCACTTTGTGAATACTTTTGTTAGGGGTGATGTCTGTGGACAGCCCAAAGTGCTTAAATTCACTTAATTCATGGTACAAAATAAAGTTTACATTTGCGTTTCTTCCTCTGAGTATGAACTGGTCAGAATCAGGCTATAACTTTCGCTTTCCTGTGTTTTCAAAATGGAAGAAGGAGTTTATCATTGGGTTATCTATTCTTCGAAAGAGTTGTGAGGAAGTCTTTCAAAGAGACAACAAGCAGGAGATGCATTTTGTCTTCCATTTGCCCAACCTGGGTCATGCAGTTTGTAATTCTTTCAGTTACAGAAATGCTTCTGAGAACTAAGAAAAGAGATTTTGATGCATGTACAGTTTTTGGAAAGAAATATTCTGCACTCTCTTTTTAATGACTGGCTGATCTGTACTTTGAGAATGCAAAACATTTTGGAAGTTCTCCTCAAAGTTACAGATATTGCCTGCAGTAAGTTCTCCATCAGGTTGTCCATACTGGATTTTGTATATACATATAAAGGCACATTTAAAGTAACTTTTTATTTCTTAATGGACCATTGCCCCCTGAATCTTCTGTATTGCATACAAAAAAGCTTTAAAACAATATTGAAATTGCAAATTCTTTTTAAAAATAGTAAAGAGTTTAAATAAATTTCTGTCCTTCTAAGTATATGTTATGGTAGTCTTTAGTTACAGGACTAGTGTTGGGGTTTTTTTCAACCCACTGTATTTAGGAGTTAGAGCTGCATATCAGAGTCTGCACACACATTTTCCAAAAGCTGGAAAATGTAAAATGAATTGACAGGGGACTGTGGGAAGGGAGAAGCATATCTAGTAATTTGAATGATTGAATGTCACTTTGGGATACTGGAATTCATTCCTTCTGTCAGTTTCTTGTGATCTCAGGCAAGTCTGTCTAAACCAAACTTCCCACAAGAGCCTATTAGTAGTGCATTGATTTCCTGGGAGACAGGCTCTAGACCCGGACTACTGCTGCCTGGCTCAACAGATGCTTTAGTTTTAGATGTAGCACTGGATAAATTGGCATACTTTAAAAGTTGTGCCCTAAATTCCTCCTTCTAAATTCCTGACTGTAGAGGTAAAATTGGTTGCTAGTTCTTAAATTTCAGTCTGTATCTTGGGTTAGTAATCTATGAAATGAGACAAATACTTATTTTTATGAAAAATTAGTGGAAGTGTTGCAAAAACAAGTTAATTTTTATGGCATGCTAATATAGTACAGCCGTGAAACCTTACAAAAGCCCAGTAAGAAATTAAGTCTCTTCAGACTGTGGCTTCAATAGAGTCTAATAAGGGACACATAAAATTATAAGGAGAAAAGTTGAATAGCTTCTTTGCTTTGAATGAAAAAGAAATCCTGTGGTGTGGGAAAAAAAATAGTGAAGGCTCAGGTATATCAGCTCCTTTGTGTGTGTGCTCTCTTTAATATTGCATAAAAACTTTAAGTCTCTTTCTTAATTCTTAATAAGTGATTTTACAACTACTTCTGTATTTTCATTGTTCCTTTTTAGTCAAACTTAGTAACCAAATTCACAGTATGGATGTGCTCCTGTCAGTCTTTAGGTTGTAACCTTTAGCTTTTTATCTGACTAATTGATGGGATGCTATTTGTAGCAATGAGTTTTTATCTTTTAGCAGCTTTATGTGGGGTGAGGTATGAGAGCTTTTCAGTGGATTCTTGCAATTTTCTGTTATTGGTAGAAGGGCAGTGTAACGTGGTGTTTGCACACTGTATGCTCTGGAAAGGACTGAGATCTGCTGGGGCTGCATTCCCCTGCTGCCAACTGCAGCTGACCTTTCTACTCTGGTCTCTTTTTATGACTTCTCTGTCTAGTTTGTCCTCATACCTCTTGAGCTTCCAATCTTTCATTGTTCTTCCCTCTCTCACCTTCTTCAACACATCTTAGGCTTTACAGGATCACAGCATAGATAAGGTTGGAAGGGACTACTGGAGGTCACCTAGTCCAGCCCCCTGGCTCCAGCAGTGTCCCTGAGAGCACATTACTTGGGACTATGTGCTGGTGGCTTTTGAATGTCTTTGGAGAAGGAGACTTTACAACTTCTCTAGGCAGCCTGTTTCAGTGCTAAGTCATCCCTATGGAAAAGGACTTCTTCCTCGTGTTCAGATGGAACTTTGTGTGTCAGTTTCTGCCCATTGCCTCTTGTCCTATTGCTTGGTGCCACGATGAAGAGTCTGGCTCCGTTCTTTTGATGCCCTCCCTTCAGATACTTATGTACATTGTGCATTTTAGGAATCTCAAGGCTGATAGGGTATGTCAGCTGTGGTGTATGGCTGTGGGGTTTTGTTTGTTTGGAATTTTTCGTGTGTTTTGTTTCTATTTTTTCCTTTTTTTTTTTTCCCTTTTTCTTCCCTTTGTCATTACTTTTGCTTCTTGGTTGAATGCCTCTCCAGTAACCCCTAAACTTTCTAGTCCCTTTGTCTGATAGAGTTTGTTGGTCTCTCCAGTGGAGTTAGTAGAAGTGTGTCCAAACCTCAGCTGTTTCTATGATAAGCTGAGCTTTTTGTCTTGTTTAAGACAGACTGCTCTTGAGCTGAGAATCTGGCTGAGGTGTGAACAAATCCAGCTTTTTGTGCTAAAGAAACAGCAACATCTGGCTGTTAGCAGACAGGTGGGTTAGCGATGGATTCAGCTGTCAGCAGGATTTACCAGATGTGTTTGTTAGTCTGCTTTGGCTCTGTTAACCTTCTAACTGCAGGGGAATAAGGAGACAGCAATGAACAGTTCTTGTACCTTAGGTAATAGATAGAAACTCTGAGCTGTTGTATCAGGTTTGCATGCTTACAGTCATAGTGCAAGCAGCTATATTTATTTATGAGTAATTTAAAACTTCCTCCTTTCAGTTGAAAACTTTGTTCTTTTAAAATGAACAAGCATTAGTTTGCTATAGGTGTTACTGTTGTCCTAGTGGTTTCTATTAATGGAACACAATCCAGTGGGGAGTGTATACAATTTTTCATCATTGTTTTTGATTTGATTTTTTGTTAATGCTCTCCTGGGTAGGAGGAGAGGTGTTCTTGGGGAGTGGGTTACAGGGTACTGTAAGGCAGTGATCCAATCTGTAAAATGAGGTCTGTGTCCTTACTGCACATCAGCACAGATCTGAACCTGACTGAAGCACAGCCCACGTGCTGATGCACGCCACGAGTTTGTCTGTCACTGTGCAGCAAATGCAGCATAGAAATCTTAGAAATTCTCAGGCTTGAAGGAACGCATAAGGGTCACAAAGTCCAACTGCCTGCTCCATGCAGGACTACCTAAAACTAAATTGTGTGATTAAGAGTGTTGTCCAGCCACTTCTTGAACTCTGACAGGCTTGGTGCTGTGGCCACTTCCCTGGGTTCTTCCCTGTCAGTGAAGAACCTTTTGCTAAGGTCCAATCTGAACTTCCTCCGATGCAGCTTCATTCCATCTCCTTGTGTCCTAATGTGAGTGATGAACTGCAACTGAATGGTAACTAAATATTAAACGTGAACTTCAGAACAGAAAACAAACCAGAGTGTGGAAATTTACTGTCAAGAAAGTTGACATAGCTGTAGATATGCTGATTTTTTTTTAATACAAAAATCAGGATTAAAATGTACTAATGTATGTAAATTTCTGAAAGTGGGATACCAAGAAGATGCAGACTCCACTCAGTGGTGCCCAGTAATAGATCCAGAGGCAATGTGCACAAACTGGAACACAAGAAGTTTGTTCAGAATGTTTTCACTGTGACGGTGGTCAAGAACCAGCACAAGTTGCTCTGGGCTTTTGCAAGGTCACTATCCTGGGAGATCTTCAGAGGCCATTTGGATGCACTTCTTGTGGTGACCCTTTAGGTGATCCTGCTTCAGCAGGGAGATTCGACCAGGTGACCTCCAGAGTTCCCTTCCAACCTCAGCCATTCTGTGAAACTTCAACCCCGTTCAAGCCCATAGGGCTAAATAATTGTAAGGGATGAGTAACTGCAGAAAAAGTTACAGGAGTCAATATGTTACTGGCAGAGTCTTATATGCTGGTTGAGTGTTGAGGCAGGTGTCAAAGATAATTTAAGACTTAAACATTAAGAGAATATTCAGCTTTTTTTGTAAAGTGATCTTACTGATAGATCCAAATATGACAGTAGGTGACTAGATTGCGAAACTACTGCTGTCCTTGTGGTCTTATAATCCACTTAGTTCACCTGATTGTAGTATGTCTTCATCGGATTTGTGCTTTGTGATCAGTTATGGGTTCTTTCTCTGTCTTTGGGACCACAGTTATCTTTTTCTGTCAGCTTTTCTGTCACAGTTTTGCAAAAAGCAAAATAAAATGTTTTAGCTAGGAAGAAAAGCTGAACTGATAGAAGCCATCTGGGTAGACAACTTCTATATGTAAAACACCCAGCTGAATGTGATTTTGGTACTAAGATTGCTATATGCAGTTATAATATGTCTATTTATAATTCGTATTGACTGGGAGTGGATGCACTGTTGTGTAGAACAACATCCGACTTTGCAGTTGAATATGCATACTTTCTTTTTAGGTGTTGCAGTTCAATCCATCCCACTAGCATTCTTTGTTTTATCTTCAGTAATCTGGATCAAATAATTTGCAGTAGGATGTAAAACATATAATTTTTTAACATTATATGCAAAGTTGGGAATGGAAGTGCATCTCAGGTATATAAATTGTTACAAAAGCAACTTTGTATTTATTGACCATTGTGAAATTTTATATGCCATTTTACTTCTGTGGTAGCATACTAGTATTCTTTATTTTTTTTTTAATTTTACTTGCTTATTTTATTTATTTTTAGTATTTTATTTTGGTTTTTTAGTATTCTTAGTGTTGGTGTTTTTTTTCCCTTGGGGGAACATTTGTTTAATTTTAATTCTTACCAGAAACCAGCAAAACAAAACATAAAACCACCTAAGTTTAATGGTAAGACTCAATAAGGCCAAATAAATGGTCCACTAAAATTGTACCAAGTGTTGTTTCCTCCCAAGGGGCAACACAGAGGTTAAACTTGATTTGTGCCTGATGTCTGTGTGTTGTAGTTGTCTTCTGCTTCCTGTTCTCCTTATTTTCCTCATGGCTTCCATGCCATTCTTGCATGGGTTTTTTTCTCCACTTGTGTGAGTACTACAGCTGTTAATCATTTGAAATTATGTAATGCAAGGTATCTGAGGTTTCTATGACTGCTTTTTGTTACTCTGTTGCAAAAATAGTTAATGTAAAGGAAAAGAATTCCTGCCTTACTAAATCTTAAAGTAACTTCCCTGGTAAAAGAGGGCTGTGTCAATATTATGACCATAAACCAGTGATATTTTGGAATTTTGATATCTAGGCTGGTTTTCAGTTCTTCTCTTCTTTTAGAGTACCAGCCTAAGAACTTCCAGCGTTTGTGGTGATTCTGGAAGAAGAATGTTTTGTGGGGTTCGTGTTCTGCTTTGTGAACATACCATATGAAAGCAAGGGGCTAATCTCTGCATATTGATCAAGTTGTACCATATTCTAGTTGGATATTTTGTTTCAGATATTGACAAGAAAGTAATTCTTAAATTTTAATTTAAAAACTAGAAGTCTGCGTCTCATGATGAGTTTTTCTTCATTGAGCTGTTTATCTTGGACCTCATGTCTTATGGTGGCTCATTTTCTTTGAACCAGGGTGTGATCTCCTGGTATTTGTGTGATTTATGGTGATTTCTGCCTCTTTTCTACTTATCCTCCTGGCAGTCTCTTCTTGTTGCCTCGGTGCACGTGCTGTCCTCACGTGATGGACTTCATGAGTGCTTCTCCCAGTTTATATTATCTGGATAGTAGGTGCTGGTGGCTGCACATGGTATTCCAAGCAAGTTCTTGCCAGTACCTTAAAATGGGTTTTAGCTGTTGAGGTTTTGGGTTTGTGGGGGTTGGTTTGTTTGTTTGCTCCACAGAATGGGTCAGGTTGGAAGGGACCACAGTGGGTCACTTGGTCCAACCTCTCTGCTCACAGGCAGGGTTGCCCTAGATCCCATTGCACTGGATTGTGTCCAGATAGTGCTTGAGTACCTTCAGCGAGGAGAGGAGATTCTTGAAGTACCTTGTGCTAGAGTTAATGCTGAGTAGAAGAATCACCATGAGACTGTACTTGGACCTAGGCATTGGACTCCTCTTTAGACTCCTGTTATTTTCCCCTGACAGCTGTTTTTTTTTTCAGTTAGAGAGTATATTCTTGTTTAGGTGTTCATATGCAGTCTTTATATTTGCAAACATTTCTGTTTCTCTAAACTTTCCTTTCAGTGTTTTACTGAATGACAGTCTCATCCATCTCTGCATCCATCTGCCTACAATTTCTAATTGAATATAATAAATGATATTTGGTGCAAGGAAAGTGCTAGTTGTTTCATCACAGATGAACCAAACATAAATTGTCCCAGGGTAATATGATAAGCCTAGAAGTTACATTTATCTCTGTTTTTGAAATTCTGACTTCAGCATGCAGATTTTTTCTTAAACTCTTAAAATATTATTGATATCAAACTAGTGCAGCTCTAGTGGTAGTATTATTACTTTTTTGCTCTGCATTATTAATGGGAGTGCT
The DNA here is from genome assembly GCA_024734555.1 of Trochalopteron elliotii. Taxonomy (NCBI): domain Eukaryota; kingdom Metazoa; phylum Chordata; class Aves; order Passeriformes; family Leiothrichidae; genus Trochalopteron; species Trochalopteron elliotii. The sequence goes on along the minus strand of JANPWX010000134.1, from coordinate 4,902,214 downwards.
GCTTTTATTTTCTTGCAGTATACCTTAATTTTTAAAGTAAACTTAAATTTTTTAAATTGAAGAGTACTGCACCTGAATTTTTAAATACCTTTAAAAAGCTTTGCATTCCACGGTGGTTCATGAATTCTTGGATGGTGCCCATGTAGTTGCTTTGATTTGAAAATGTGAAGTTTGTAAGTGTAGACACAGTAACTTCTGATTAAAGATACCAGTTACCAGTTATCACAGGAAAGTTTTACCCGTAATTTCTTTGAAAATGGGTATTCAGCTGACTTTATAGGATACTTCAGTAACTTCTTCCTTTACAGTCATTACTATACAGCAGTACTTTTTCCTTTTTGATTCTAGCTACTGAAGTGCAATTTCTTTTTTTTTCTTTTCTTAAGCTTTTTTACAGTGGATATCTCAGTTTGGCTTCAATTCTGTCTTTATTTTTGTATTTCCTTAACTTTGTGGTAGGACTGTCCTGTTTTGAGGGCTCTAATTACTACTTAAAACTTCCTTAAGTGGTTGTTGGAGTTCGCTTAGTAGTATAAAAACTTTCCTTGTACCACAATCAAGCTTAAAGCTTAATTTTGTTCCTTTGGCAAGGACATTGCCTGTGACCTCCTTGCTGGAGTTGTGTACATCACCAAATCGCTTCTGTTTGAACACTCGCAGGACTAGTCATAGTTTGTCTTTTCTTAAGATTTTGTATAGTGTGGTTGCATATGTGACCACCTAAGGAATGTTTTCCCTAGTACTTGACTAACTGACAAATATATTGCAGATGTCTGTTTTATTAAAATCATATTTAATCAGCCTACAATCTTCTTTCTCTGTCAGATTCTTTTACTGTTGCCTTCCAGTTTTTATCTCTTTGTAATTTCTTTTCCTGCAGCCATGCACAGAAATAAGCCATTTTAATTCCTACAGTCCCTTTTACTTAGTCTTGAGAAGAAGCATGAAAGCAGAGATCCCACAATAATCAGTTAGTTTTATTTTTCCTTAGGTTATTGAATGGTTTAATGTTGAATTCTTTTATATAGTTTCTAATATATTTTTTTTAAATCGAGTGTGTTTCAGTGAAAGTGCTGTTTCATAAATGGCATAAAACAAGAGACAGTTTTATTAAAAGAAAAATGACAACAGTAACATCTGGAAAAATGCTGAAACTTAAAGTTTGGTCACATTTTGTGGAAGGTGCAAGTGTCTGCAACGCCACTGGAGAGAGCTGTGTGCTGAGATAAGTTGGTACTGAATACTTTCTACTTTCATAAATCTTTGGGAGGCTTTCTTTAATGAAGTTTGAAAAAAATCTTATCAGCAGAAGTGGGGACTTGCCTGGGATCATTTGCTATCTGATTGCAGCTGTTTAAGTAGCTTGAGGCCCTTTAGTGGGCATGTGCTGATTTTGGTGTCATGTCTTAATCTTTTCTTTTTTGTTCGTTTCCTGAATCCTCCAAATCCTCTCCACATTGTGATGATGTCTCTTCTTGCACAGTTACCACCTGCACATCTTTTAATTTTCCAGAAAGTGCCTACTTAATATGTTAATAGAGAAACTTAATGTGCTTTGCTGTATTTTCTAGTGTCTAGTGAAAAAGTATTTCCTAATTTAAACAGATATTATTACTTTTGTATGACTGTCAAAGGACTGCCATTAATGGCATTCTGTAGTGAAACCCAGTACGTTTTTATGTTATTTGTTGGATTGAGAGTGTTACTTTTACCTTACAATTTGCGTCTTCATTCCAGAAGACATTTAATTAGTGGCTTCTGAAATTCTTCCTGTATCAGTCCTTACTATGTTGCCTTACAGAAATGGGAAGTTAGCATTTTATTGATATAATGGATAATAGTAGTATCTTGATTTAATGGTAGTTAAGTAAACCATATAACATGATATATTTCTAAAAGAGAATGGAAAGTATTAGTCTAGGCATTGTACCTGAATCAGTATGAAAAACGACCTGGATTTACATAAGCACCCTTGGTCCAACACAATAAAGTTTTCTATTTTATTCAACAGCAGAAAATTAACTGCCAAATTTCATCTTGGAGTGGCTTTTTATAGCCAAGTTAAATTCTTTAGCAGTAGATTCATTATGGAAATATAGTGGCAGTTGGATAATGCAAGTCTCTAACACCTAAGTTACTTTTCACCTTGATCAATTGTTGTCAGTCAGCTATATGCCAGCAGGAGTTTACCAGGATGTAAAGAATTTCTGCAAATGACTTAAATTGTTATATTATTTGTGTTTTATTAATAATACTGATGAAGTAGAAAGATGCCTGCCTCTTCTGCTTCCGAGTTCCTGAGTAATCTCTTAATGAGACCTTGCTGCATCTCTTGTGGAAATGACATCTTGACAAATTTTTTCATACATCCTGTGTTGTTGAAACAAAGTTAGTGGTCTTCAAGCATTTGTCATGGTTTATATTAATTCATACAAGGATGCTACCCACTGAGGGTGCAAAAATAAAAAAAAAATGTTTTATAAGGACACTTATTATGTAAGTAATAATAAGAAATTTTCAACTGTGTGTTGAAAAAGGAATAGAGCTTTGGAATGAAATCTGTAGTGTGATTTATGAGATGGAAAAGGTTTTGCTTCTTTGCAATATCCCATGAGACAATTTAGGAAAATGTTTTTGCATCTTCTGACCTGCTCTTGTATTGTTGATGGAATGGCCTGTGACAGTGAGAGGCCACTGGCCATCCTGCGTGGTTGTGGAGAAAGTGTTGATGAATATTTGCCAATCCTTTTTCTGGCTACACTTTCTTGTTGGAATGATATGAACTGTGGAAAGGTATATTTAGTTCTTTACATATTTAAATTTTTTTGCCATGCCAACCACTTACTAGATTCACTTGAGCTTCTGATACCTTTGTGAACATGAAGAAAGTGTTATTCTCACTGGCACATTGAAAAATGTCTTGAAAACGTAGATTTAAAAGTATATACATTAGCCTACATATGTTTGATGTTTACTTTCTCAGATTTTATATACCTGATTTTAAAACTATCTCAGGAATAGCTATATAGAGAATTATGTATGTTCAGTGAAAGTTCTGAAAAATAATAATGATGATAGAATTTGCTAAATTGATCACTGTTTCTGGTGATCTTCTAAGTCCTCATGTTTGGATTCTGGATTTTGAAGAGGAAGTGATAGTGAGGCAGGAGACAGACTAGTAAGGAGTATAGGGTTGGTTTGCTGAAGTTTGCTTCATCACTTGGGTAAGACTTCTACAAAACTATCTGGAGGATGAGGGTTTAAACACATGTATAGATCTCTGGAAAGTCACTGTTGACACATGATGACTTCATGTGTGTTAGGGCACAGTTTGCTTAATGATTAGCACAGTTAATTAAATCACCATGGGCAATGTAAACTGTCAACCAAACGTTATGCAATTAAATGGAGAGTAGTTTAAGTCCTTCAGTTAGATCATTGACTTAACATCCTCTAATGATATTTATTGACCTAGGAAGTATATTTGCATAGATGCTTAATATGTAAGATACCAATCCATGTTTTATTTGCATAATCACAATCCATCTTTTAAAGTATTGAGCAAGTAGTATATATGAAGTTAAGCTATTGATAAAGTTATCTACTTTATAGAAAACATCTGAATGTTTTAATAATATAATGGCCAGTAGACTTAGCTGGAACTCAGTAGCTATTGGATGCTACTGATTATGTACAGAACTCATGTGTAGTTTATTTATTTGAGCTTGACCAAATTTGGCAGTGGTACTTATTACTAATTAACTCTGTTTAGACTAATTGATTGTTCCCATCTCTGGTCTGGTTGATAATCATAATTTTACATTAAATATGATGATTTTTGTCACAAGAAGTGAATGACTTCTTAATCCATCCTATTCTAATGCCCAATAAATGTAACTTCCACTTTTGGGTTCTTTTCCATGCTTTAGTTTTCCTATTGTCCTTGTACAAAGGGTATGTGTTTTGTCATCTTTCTTTCTTTTCTCTGTACTAATTTCTTCCACCCCACCTCCCTTATAACTTAGTTTTTAATTTGTCATGCTGTTTTATACATACTGTTTTTCAATATACTCCTACAGACTTGCTCTTGATTCCTGACTTTAGGTCTTTGAGAAATTGGAATTGCAGTGGTGCTTCTCTGTTGAAAGAAGCAGCTCCTAGACATCTGAAGTCTAACTGTATCATCTCCGTGTGTACAAAGAATAGGGTTTGTATTTTAAATGCTCTCTTTGTAGATTTTGAAGACTTAACTTACAGTACTGTTTACCGTAACTGAAAAAACCAATGCGTGATAGAATCGTGATTTTTATTCCTGTTTGTTAGACTGGAATTTGTTTGTTATATATTTGTTCAACTTTGTTGTGACATCTGTCTCCCTTCTTTATCCTCATGTAACAGCAGAAACAGTGCACATCTTAAGGTTTAGTTTATGTGCTTGGATTCTGCATGGCGCAAAGCATTTCATGGTCTGAAGTGTTTTCTTGCCTTAAAAAAGGCATCCATCCATATGAACATTTTCCTTCCATAGGATCATTAAGGTTGGAAAAGACCTCTAAGATCATTTTAACTGTGTCCTGCACTAAATCATATCCCCAAGTGCCACATCCACCACGTACCTTTGAACACTGCAAGGGATGGTGATTCTACAACTTCCCTGGGAAGCCTGTTTCAATGCCTGACCACTCTTCTGGTGAAGAAATTTTTCCTAATGTCAAATCCAAACCTCCCCCAGTGCCACTTGAGGCTGTTTTCCTCTTCATTACCTGGGAGAAAAGACCAATCCCCAACTTCCCACACATTTTTTCACGTAGTTGTTGAGAGCAGTAAGGTCCCCCTTGAGTCTCCTCTTCCCCAAGCTAAACAACCCCAGCTCCCTCAGCCTCTTCTTCTAGGACTTGTGCTCTTTCCCTTCTGATGGTGTATATGGAATAATACTGGATTGTTGAAAACATGGTGGAGAACTTCTAAAATTTCATTGGTTAAAAAAGAAAGAATAGAAACTGTCAGCTGAGTCTGTTGAATCTCAAAGATGCTTTCAAAGAATTTCCTTCTTACAAAATACTTGTCATCTTAGACTGTTTTCTTTTGCAATACACTGGATCTATAAAAATTAATTTTAAAAGCTTTTTGAAATTCAGTCACTGGATATCACATCACTGGCTTATGGATTTTCATTTTCACCATGTTGTAGATAAAGGTGGCCTTGAGGTTGTTCTTAGCTGTTACTGTCTTTTTTTTCCATGACAGAAGTTCACTGAAACAGCTGATGTATCTGTAATGTGAAATCACAGAGACTTACATTTGGTTAGAATCACTAAAACACCCTCCCCTTCCCCTCAGAATAAAATCTTAGATTTTACTGAGTGTTCAACACAGATTATTTTGATAAAGCTAGGTATGCACAGCTATACTGGCAGTCCAGAAGAACGGGAACTTCTAACAGTGGAATGTAATGAAGTTTTATTTAGGTAACTGTTGAAGTTAAAACTGTTGTACAAGGGAATTGCTTAGCATTGAGTTTTCTTTTCTTTGAATGATAGGTTTTGTTTTCTGCTATTTCTTTTGAATGGTTTTTATTTCTCTCAGTGTTAAGTTTATGATTCTTTATCCTTTATGTTCTATTTCTTAAAACCTTATTAGAATTATTTTTAACCCTGTAAGACTAGATATGTTAATTCTCTGTAAAATGAAGTACTATTTTTTTTTCCTGTATTTCTGAGAGGAATAAGCTGTGTACATTCCTGTCTGTAGCCTTGGCTAGCTGTTAGGTGCTGACACTGCTGCTCTCTCACTCTTCTTGCTTAATGGAACAGGGAAGGAAATAAGACAAAAAAGCTCATGGATCAAGATAAATGCAGGGAGATTGCTTTCATTCTTCACTAACCTTGGTGTCTGCAGGGTTGTTTCATGTTTTTCTCACTTTTCTTCTTAGTAACTGCTGTGCAGCATTTTTTTGTCAGTTCTTAACTACATTGTCACAGAGGTGCTGCCAGCATCACTGATGGCTCAACTTTGGCAAGGGTTGAGTCCATTTTGGAGCTGTCTGGATCTGGCTCTGTTTGCTATGGGAGCAGCCCCTGGTCTCTTCCCACGGGGGCCATCCCTTCAGCGTCCCCCACTACCAAAACCTCACCATATAAACACAATACAGATGTTCGGTTTCATCCAGACCTTGGATGCCACTGAAGCTTAAAAGCTTGATTGTGTGGCTGTTGGAGATGCTGGCTGCACAGTTCAGCTTGACTGTAATGTATGAGTTTTAGTCTTCGAATTATTTCAAAATGTGCTACAAATAGGACTACATCACCATGTTCTAATCATGTTTCCAGTGCATTTGATCTGATCTGACAGCTATCCACCACTGGAAAATGGAGTTTTGTTCCCCAGCTCCCTTAGTTCCTGTTCTTTCCCTTGAGTTAGCTTTGATGCTTGTCACATGCTTTTCAAAAACAATTAGGCTTGTTTTTTGAGTTGATAAATTTGATTGGTCCAACAAAGCATCTGATGCTTTTATGCATTCTCAGATTGAGGCGAGCAAGGCTCCCTTCTGCTGTGATGAGCTGTTAAAATGAATTTAGCTGTAATATATAACATCATCCCATCTGAAAGGTAGAAGGGAATATCTATGTCAAACGGCAAGAAGAGTGAACTTCATTACAATTTCTGTGTGCTTTTGAGGAGTCCTAGACTTACTATCATGACAGTGCACTAAAGAAATATAATGGGGATAAAAGTGACATCGTATTTCAGTATTAGAAAAAGTTACTTCAATGAGTTTTGTTTCCTCCCAGCTTTGTCATTGTCAATGTTTACCACAGCTTGCAAGCATGTGGTGCTGTTCCACTGCTGGGTGTATATGGGTGTGGAGAAGATGACAGAAACTGAGTTGACTTTTGTGTATCTGTTGAAGTACATGTCATGCCTGTTGAATGAAATCTAATTATTTGTTCTACTCATGTTTTCCCTATTTATAAAAATAAAATGTGTTGTGTTGTATGTGTTGTATGTGTTGTATTATGTTGTATGTGTTCTGTGCAAAAAAAAAAAAACAAACTAGAACCCAATGCTAACTTTTTGTTTGGTGAAAGATTAGGTGAAGATGAAGCAAGATCTGTAACTTTGATTGTTTTCATGAAATATGAACTGAAGAATACAAAACATGTTGATGTGTTTTGGAGGAGCTGGCTAGATTAATATATTTCAAGTTTTAGTTCTCCTTCAGTGTAGAATGACCTTGGCTTGGGGGACAGTAAGTTTTAATTAAGGCTCTTATGGAACATGCTGCTAGCCCATCTCTTCTTGTGGATTCTGGCTGATTTTTTATTTCTGGTGTTATAGTTCCAAGAAATTCAAAGTATACATAGATTCTTGTACAGGAGGTCTGTAGGAATAAAATACCTGATGTGGAATTCACAGTTCAGAACAGTCATGACTGCTAGAAGTAGATCATACTTCTAGCTAAATAATAAAAATATCAAGACAATGACAAAGAAATTTGGGGTTTTTGTTACATTCTTCATTTGTAACTGCCTTGGTACCATCTTTTTCTAAGATCCTCATTGTCCCCACACTTGCCATCTAGATTTTTTCAACATCTTTTGTATTGATTGCTTTTATGTAAGTAAAGGCTTCAGTTCAGCTTCATTCTCTACAGCAATAAACTCTGCATAATTTAGAGTGGATTACATGGTAGTCTGCATTTGCATCAGTTTAAGGCGACTGAGAAACCAAGTAACTGTGTTGTGTTCCTGGTTAGAATTTAGGAAGAAGTTACCATTGCTTATCTTCAGTCTTTCACTTGAAAACTTGTCTTTAATGGCATAGAGGAAAGAATTGTATTTGGTCTGCTCTGTTTCTAATTTCATTCTCTATCTGCTGCTTGTCTGGCAGTATTGGTGAGTTACAATTGGTGATGTGTAACAATTAACAGCAGCGGTGTTGGAAAACGTAATTTGGAAAATTACGTTTTCCAAAAGAGTAAAGAGAACACAAAGTCCACTTCAGATGTCTGAACACTGAAGCCAGTTAGGATCTATTATTACCAAGAGGTGGAAACAGATCATACAGTACAGTGAGATTCTTGGTTGTGTCTCATTAGTGTGAAGGTCAAATGCATTCTGGAATGAGGAGTTTTAGCTTTTTTTCTGATTTGGTCTTCTTGAAAGCTTCATTGTGTCATAGGAACATCTACCTGGTTATCAAAACTGTAGCTGTCTCCCACAGTATAGATTACTGAAACCAATCAAAATATTTTTGTCTTTTTTGTGTGTTTATGGGTTTGTTGATATATTTCTAGTTGGATTTTGATTGTCAAAGTGGAACATCTATGGTTAAGCATGAACTAGTTAAATAATATTGTCCTCTTAATTTCTTTCCACAGTTTTAAAACCGTGAAATCATGGCTCATTCAAAGACAAGAGCCAATGATGGAAAAATCACATATCCTCCAGGAGTCAAAGAAATCTCTGATAAAATATCTAAAGAAGAGATGGTGAGAAGGCTAAAGGTTAGTAAGCAAGTAATTGCTTGCAGATGAGAGTTTATTGTAAAAGATGTTAAATGATCCTATTACTATATATGTGGAAGGGTGGGGTTTTTTTTTGTTTGGGCTTTACCTTTTCTATATGGAGAAGAAGAAACTTGTTTACTCTTGTGCCTTATCTTCTACCACTTTCTTGAAATGGCTTGTTCAAAAAAGGTTTAAATGCATTTAGAAGTAGAAATGAGCTGCATTGATTTCAAATACTACTTAAATTTTATTTCAGCTACAATGCTAAGTCAGTACTTTCATTGTTTTCCAGTATTTTCCTTTCTAAAAGAGAGTCATAATTTTGGAAATAATTTGAATACCTCTCAGTACATTCCTTTTACACCTTCGTGCTCCTTGAGTTTTTCGTAAAAACCTTTATTCTCATTGTTTTAGCCTGTATCATGGTGAAGGAAGTCTTCGTTATGCTTTAGTATATATACTTTGACTATAGTTACAGTCTTTGGTATATTTCTGTCTTGAATTTCTTGACCACTTTATTTGGCCTAAGTGTGCATGAAGGTTGGACAGATTTGGAGGCTAATTTTGTTACTACAGTTCTGTATATACCCATGTACTCCCACAAAAAGGCAGGCCTGTATTGTGCAGAAGGAATGCCTGCAGCTTGGGCTTGCCCTGTGAAACAGGAGGGAACAGATGTGGGAGAGGAACCTTAAGTATTCTAACAGATGGAAGAGCTTAATTTGAAGTTTTTCTGAAGTAGTTTTAAGTCAGTTGGAGCTATGGATAAATGAACAAAACCCAATAAAATCACAAAACACAAGGATTGCTTCTCCTCTTCCCCCCAGCAACTTGTCTAGGCTTTGGGATTTTGATTGATGGACTTCAGTGAGTATATTGCATTCTATGCTGAATAAAAGACAACATTTATAACTTTACATATGAGTGATTCCTAAGAGAAGGAATTAATTGTTAGCGCTGGCATATTTTTTTCAGCTTGTGGAAATGCAGCACCATAGTTCTTACTAATCTTTTTGCTCCTGTAGCTTAATTTCATTTTTGGCCTTGAATGTCTAGTCCCTTCTGTCATCTTGATCTGTCTTGCAGAATAAGAGGACTTTGTAAGATGTCTTGTGTTTCTTGTTAGCTGTTTATTCTGGCTGTGAATTCGTTGGTGCTCAGGCAGGGAAAAAAATGCACAGTGTTTCTTTTATGTCAGGTTGGATGATCCATGCTACACCAGAAGTGTACAGAACTTCAGTATAAACACAGTTGCAGGTGCTAAAGAGCAGTAGTTGATAAATAAGTGAACTGTTAGCCTCTTGATTTCTCTGACTGTCAAATTCACGTAATTTTTAGGGGAAAAGCACTTTCCTGTGCACAAGCAGACATTCTGCTGTTTGTTGATGGCGATATATTAATATACATGTGAATTATTGGGAAATCTGAGAATAAAATGGAAAATATGCAGAGTGAATTTCTGCATTAGTATAACTTACCTCATGCATTTTGTATTGATTCCTTCTTGAAATTTATAATAGATTTGGAAAGGAGATAGAAACTAAATGTCGACAGTTGTGAACTAGCACTGAAGACAGAAAGAAGATGATAAACACTCGGAAATGATGAATAGTGTGAGAAAAGCATTTTTACACAGTTTCTTTTAATACACAAGAACCAAGTCATCATCTAATGAAATACAAGTTTTAGACCAGCAGCCTAATAATAAACTTTCCTGTAAGTTTTATACAAGTAAATTCCAAAGCTTGTTTCTGTAGAATGACGTAAAAATGAGTAAAAATTAAATGGGTTAAAAAATATGTGCCACATCTGGAAGATGAAGCTCCAGGAGAATAAACCATGGTGGTCTGGGTGTGATTTCAGGCTCCAAAATTCCCTAACCTATTGCTTTACAGGAACCTGGAAAACTATGCTAGGACAACTAGCTTGTTTTCCTTTGTTTTTCCTTAAACACTGTGATGGATTGCTCTGCAGATAGAATGACTGATCTTTGTTGTCCTGACTTGTACAGATGTTTACTTTATCAGGGAAAAAACAGTAAGGGTTCATTTCCAGAGCAGAAAAACCCCATACTTGTTCCAAGAAGTATGGAAAGACTATTTTTCATAGGAATGAAAACAGTTCTGACTTGTAAATTAACTAGTGTGTAAGGGCACCAGTGCTCTTCAAGTGGTTCATCTTGTGCCTGACTGGGGAGGACTTTATTTTTCTTGCAGTGGAAGTTGTGTCTGCATAAGCTGCTGATCTTCTGTGCCTTTTTGCAAAGGATTCTCATATGCTTGAAAACTTAACAGCTTCTGTGATCCTAATTATGCAGAAGTCTGGGGTTTTTTTAAATTGTTGCTCTCTGACCAGTTATAGTAAATTTTTTGAAGGGGGAAAAACCCCAACCAAACAACAAACTATAGCGAAGTAAAGTATTTTGCAATGTTATAGGATTCTGGGACTTGACATTATTATTCTTTGAACAGTATCTCTTCCTGCACTGAAGAAGTAGATGAGAATTTTGGCTTTAATTCTCAGGATTGTGTAATTAAGTCTTTAGTATCATTTTGCTAATTTTACAAAAGTTGAACTCCTTAAAATAACTCTGCCTCTGTAAGTCACATAAGGAATTGGAGAAGGGTGTAATTACTTTGTTTTGTCAATAAATTTCTCTCCTTCAGAAAGTTTTTTAAATGTAAGAATTCTTACCAACTGGCAGTTACTAAATATAGCTTTTCCTGCTTTTGTTTTATTTAGCATGTTAAATATTTGGTGTCCCAGATTTTTTTTCTTCAGTAACTGGATCCTAATAATCCTAGTAGTCATTTTAGTCTTGTTGGACAACATCCATGCCACTGAGCTGCCTGGATTTATATGCATTTGCTGAAAGTGTGTGCTCTGCTTCTGGACAGCACAGGGAATAGAATTTCCCTCAGTGCAGTAATAGGGAAAACCCTGAAACTGAAAGAGAAGAGAAGGAAAAAAAATCATCACTGAATAGTTGAGGGAGAAACAAATATTTTTAATGATGTTTACCGCTTTCTGAATTTTTAAGTGAATGGCTGTAACAGTGGATGCTGTTGCACTTCTTCAGTTGTTCAGCTCGATTATATGGTTTCTCAAAAAGATTTGGAAAGTCTACAACTAGGCTTTCAGTATTTCTGCTGAGACTGTGTGTTGGGACAGTTAATAGAGGACTTGGCCAGGTGTTTCTTGTGCCCTGAAAAATGAAAATACTGGTTGCTCAAGTAAGTACTACTGTAGCTAATAATGCTTCTGACAGAAGTTGTGTAAAACCAGAAAAGTAACTTCTAGTAAGGATTCTGTTACACAGAGTATTTCATTTTATCTACTAATGTGTTTCTGTCTATTTAGATGGTTGTGAAAACTTTCATGGATATGGACCAGGACTCTGAAGAAGAGAAGGAGCTCTACCTAAATCTTGCTTTACATCTTGCTTCAGACTTTTTCCTCAAACATCCCGATAAGGATGTACGTTTGTTGGTAGCTTGTTGTCTTGCTGATATTTTCAGAATTTATGCCCCTGAAGCTCCATACACTTCACCTGATAAACTGAAGGTAAATTCAATTAATCTCTTTTTTCACACCAGGTTTTTACACTCAGTGATTCATATAATTGGTTATGAATGCTTTTTCCCTCCTTTTATTTCTGGTTCAGCCTAAACAGTTCAAAGTTTTCACTTGATTTGGGGATATGATTGGTCTAGTCAATTGTCCATGACATAAAGGGCTATACAGTATATCTTCCAATAACTTGCAGAGTTTTGGATTTGTATTGAAAATAGTTATTTTATTGAACTGTTTTTGGGATTTGCATGTTACTTTAGAAATATTGATTATGTGTAAACTTTTATCACAGTCTCTTGCAAGACAGCTAGTATCTTCACTTGGGAAAATACCTCTGCATCTCCAATTAAACTACCAAGAGTTTGTATATTTATAGATAAAAGTTCTCTTGAAGCAGAGATAAAGTACTTTTGTACAGAGTTTAATGATTTTTGATGTGACTTGGAAAATTCTGCAATTACAAACATCACTGATCCCACTAGATATGGAGATGGTTGATAGAGAAATGTCAAGTTTGAAAAGAAGTACAGATCTGACTCATTTGTTCTAGAAAAAAAATAGATTTTATATTGTTTTGTGGTTTTTTTTTACTTTTTAAAGTAGAAATCTAACTTAGTTCCCAACTCTCAAAATGAAACTGTTTCCCTTGTGCAGTCAGAATCTAGAGTGACAAACTGAATTTTGGGGGAAATCTACAAAAAAACAGGTGAAAGTAGCACTGAGAAATTTGTGCTTTTTTATCTCCCTAATTTAGAAGTGTGTGTGGTCTTTTTTGTTTAGTTTGGTTTGGTCTTTGTTTATTCCACAGTGGGATAAAAAGCTAGTTGTGGTGGATGGTCTATCTATTATCTTTTAAGAGGAAATCACTCAATTTCTCATCTAGTGGTTGCACCAGCAGTCCTTTTTAATTAGGGAAACAGTGCAGTTTCAATGGCTGTAGTACATCTTTTGTTAACAGGCATACTGGAGAGCTATCTAGGGATTTTTCTTAGTTCTGTTTTCTTAATTCTGAATTAGTGTGTAATCAGAGGTACAGCATTTACTTACCTTACTTATTGATTGCACTATCTTCAACTAGAGATAAATATTAGCTTTCTCTACTGTGCTATATTTAAGTCTGCTTTCCAGCTGTCCTGAGTTCTATTTCAGTTTTGAGTATGTTTTCATTTGCTTGTTAGGCTTGGAGCTTTAATTTCTCCCTTTTTGAGTTGGGCTAACTAAGTTCCTCCTTAGAGTATTTGATCTACCAAATGCTACTAAGCTTCAGATTTCATAGTACAATATTGGAAGGTTTACAGTTACTACAACCACTGCTTGGACAGAGTTCAGAATGGATGAGGGACTCCCACTGCCAGCATTGAGTTCTGTAATCTGTGTGGATTTCAGAAATCAGTTTCTTAATGCAGTTTTCTAAGCACATTTTGAGAAATAAAGAGAAGCCAAACAATAGGGACCTTTGCCTAGGGCTGCTGGGGTAGGTTTTGCAAACCCGTTTCCTCTGAACTCAGCTTTTGTGGTTGCAGGACAAGCTCTGATAGAAATGTCGAAGAGTTCCCTCCACTTTATGACAGAGGTAAGAGGAAGAATGCTTCCTCTTGGGTTATATCTTGGCACTATTTTACCCAGTATTTAATATCAAATCCGTACTGCAGTTGAATCTAGTCTTGTATGTTTAACACCAAAGTTAAAAATGGTGATGGGGAGTACTAAAAAGGGTTAATTTCTTGAGAGGAAAAGACTTAAATCTTAAGTTTTGCCCTTGCTTCAGACTCAGTGGATCTCTTTGTAACTTAGATGTTGTGCAAGTGAGATGCTGAGGAAAGGGATAAGAATCTTAAGTTTCCCTCTTTTATGTGTATCATCTGTGTAAATCTTACATTCCTTGCTGATTATTGAAAGAGCATTTATAACAGGGATGGAAAATGGCATGAGTAGAATAAAAACAGAACTGGAGTAGGTTTGCTCTGCTGTCATCTCAAAACTTCTAACTTTGAGCCCTCAGTCCATGTAAAGCCTAGAGCCCAAATACAGTTTTTTGGTGGGAAAATAATCTAATCACTTATATGTGTCAATTGAAAATGACTTGAACGGAAGGACTGTCTGCCTGCCTGCCTCTGCTGAAATGTAGATGCTAAAAAGGGTGTATGGTTGCAGAACTTCAGTTATCTGAGGGTGTTCTCTGGTAAGAGCCATGGCTCTGTTGATTACTGAAGCCATTATGTAGTTAATTGACATCAAGACAGCAATCCACACACACACAAAAAAAAAACCAAACCGATCCCTAAAGTTGGAGTTTGTTTTTTAAGTCTGGATTCTAACGTAGACTTGCTTTATGCAGTCTCATGCGAAAACATGTTGTCCAGTTGTGAAATTATTGCAATTTTTTGGCTGCAGCCAAAGTTTATTTTCACCTGTGTTTTGAATTTATAAATGTGTTTCAAAGAGTATGTTATGTGTGCTTAAAAGGGAAAATGTTTGGTCATAGTACATGGGATACTAAAAATTAGTGAGTAGTTCTGAGTTTAGTCTCTCTTGCTTTCTTTAAATATGAATAGGAAAATATAGTTTAGTAGTAAATGCTTACTTTTTCAGACCATGCTGTTATTTGAAGCATTCAGGCATTGGACTGTACATGTAGGCTATTCATTAATGTCTGTAGTTATATACAGCATAGTGATAAGAACTTTCTTTTGGAAAATTAATTGGTAGGGTCTTTGAATCACATTCAGTAGGTAAGTATTGCATACTGAGCTGCAGGATAAAAAGTAAGATAATTACTTAAATGAACTGGTTGACATTTACCTCTACAAGTAAAGTTTAACAGAAATAATTAACATAGAGCATGGATTCTAAGATTAAGTAGTTTTTATGTTTGACATTGGTCAGTCTGTCATGTACCTCCTTTCTTCTTCAGTTGATTCTTATTCTTTCATGAGACTCAGTTTGTGTGTCTTCTAAACTTTACAGAACCTTCCAGTATGCCTGTTTTCCATAACAGCATTCATTTTGGGTGGGGACTGACAGCCTGCTGGTGTTCAGGCACTAATTTTTAAAGGAGGGATTCTTCAGATGGGCTTTTGCATGGGGACTGAATGCTCCTGAGTGGTTGGAGGCCATTAGATGTGTTCTTCGTGTCTTTTGGTGTAATTTCAGCTAAAGAGTCTAGATTGTGTGCTCTGTATGGGATCTGAAGTGTGAACCTGACAGTGATCCTTCTGATCATCCTTAACTCTGTAAAATCAGTTTCAAACCAAATTAAAACATGAATGTAGCTGTATCTCTCTGAACAGTGTGTTTGCTGTGCTTTTTTGCCAAGAGTTGGTGATGTCACATGTGATCTGGTTCTTGATTTTACCTAGATCCACAGTAAGTGTTCAGCTTCATGATTAAGGCTGGATTTTGTGGTTACAGTGTTAGAAAAAAAAAAAGAAACCCTATTCTTATCTTGTGTCTGTGTATTCCTCTTGGTGGACTTAGGGGAAATTGTAATTTTGAAAGTGTTATAGAAAAGCCTCATAGACTTTTCTATAAGATCTAGGACAGATTTTCTGAATTAACAGTAAGGCTCTCTTGTATTTATTATGGCAACTTTATACCTTTTGGAATTTATTTGATTTACATCTAGGTTGTTAGATGAAACATAGATACAGTTGAGGCTGTGAAGAGTGTTTCTGGTGATGCTTATTTCTAAATATTTTGATTTCATATAGTCATATTAGATTAATATAGCTGTAGTTGTGATTTTCCAGCTGTTAATTATCTGAATGTAAAAAAAATAAATTAAAAAAGATACCTTCCTGTGTGTTTCCATTCTGTTCATAATTGACTATTTGTTCCTTGTAAACTGCTTCAATTTACTCTGTGGGAGACTTTTTCTGAAGGAATCTTCTCTTGATGAAAGTTGATAGAGGAAGCAGGAAAAACTTGTTTATTAGTTTTGGCAAGAGATGTTATCTGTGTCAGTATCTTGATGACTGAGAAATGTATAAGCAATAAAGAGTGAACATATAAGAATACTCTTAGAAAAGTTGTAGTTGCCTACTGCTATTTTCTCCTTCTTTTGAAACTCGTAATATGAAGTAAAAATATTAAATTCATTGTCCTGCTGAATAATAATCACTTGACTTCTGCAGCCAGACAGTTGCAGCTGTGTTTGTCAAGTTGAGTGCTTTTCTTTGGATATGAAAAACATTTGTTTCCTTAGGAAAAGGTTACTTTCTGAGTAACCTTTTGAGAGTAACCTTACTGAGTAACCTCAGTAATGAAGTATTTTAAAATTACTCCTTGACATTTTCCATGATGTTTTTGTAGATAATCTTCTTTCGGGTAGTGAAATAATGTCTGTCATTGCTGCATATCTTGTAGTGACTAAATAATACAAGTAACTTTGAAAGGTAATGATTTTATTTTGAAGGTTTAATTGCAGTTGATTGAATAACTAGTGCTTCTTTTTTTCAGGATATATTTATGTTCATAACAAGGCAACTTAAAGGTTTAGAAGATACAAAAAGCCCCCAGTTTAATCGATACTTTTATTTGCTTGAGGTAAGCTTCATAATTTACTTCATAATAACTGTTAAACATATTCTTTCAATTTAATCTTGTATTAACTACTTGCTGTATTTTTTGCTGTTCCAACACAGAACATTGCTTGGGTCAAGTCTTATAACATATGCTTTGAATTAGAAGACAGCAATGAGATTTTTACACAGCTGTATAGAACGCTGTTTTCAGTAATAAAGTAAGTATTTTCACCCCAAATTACAGTATATTATTGCATGATTGAGGTCAGCGACTTCTAACATAGCTGTTCAGTGTGACTTTCAGCATTAATGACCATAGTTTTGTAATTTAGTTTAACTGAAGGTAGCAGAACTGTCAGTTTTTTCTGTTTTAATGAAACAAGACACAGTGCACGTCATTTTTTTTCCCTAAGAAACTTAGCTTTGGTTGTCATTGACTGCATTTATTTTATTCTGTTCTTGAAACTGAATCGTGTAATATGCAATTCTAAGGAATTTGGAGGATTATGGCTGTAAAAACATGGGTCAGAAAGTAGTGGACACTGGAAGGTACTGCTAGAGGTAATCTAGTCTTTTCCCTTTGCTCAAACCCGGTCAACTTGAGCAGATTGCCCAGAACTGTAGCCAGTTAGGTTTTGGGCATCTCCAAGGATGGAGAGGCTGTGCCCTCTTTGGGCAACCTTCTAGTGCTCAATAATCCTTTTATTTAAAAAGTTTCTTCTGTCTGAATGGTATGTTTTGTATTTCACCCCGCACCCATTGCCTCTTGTTCTGACTGAGCGTGTGAGGTCAAGTCAGTCTTGCCCTGTCTTCTCTACTCCCAACATCAGGTATTTAAACTTAATGATAAGTTCTTTCCTAAGCCATCTCTTCTCAAGGCTAAAAAAAGATGTCAGCTCTCTCAGCCCCTCCTTCCATGAGAGCAGCTCCAGGCCCTTAATCATCTTTATGAACCTTTGGTGGACTGAGTCCAGGATGTGTGTGTCCCTTTTGTGCTGGGAAGCCCAGAACTGGACACAGCACTGTGGGGGAAGTTTCCCCAGTGCTGGGTAGAGCAGAGGGATGTTCTAATGCACTGTCTTTTCATGGTAGGCACAGGTACAGTCTTACTGCAGTAGTGAATGAAGAGAACATGAAGTTTAGGAACGATGGTTTATGCAATCAGGGAATCGAAATATTTTGATTTCTAAGAAAACTTGTGATTTGCTGATTTTATTCCTCGTTGTTTGGCATCACCACAGGGAGTACTCTGAACAGAAGTTGTACTTTATATAAATGTTACACTAAGAATTCTTGTTTTTAATTTCAGCAACGGTCATAACCAAAAAGTACACATGCACATGGTTGATCTGATGAGCTCTATCATTTGTGAGGGAGATACTGTGTCACAGGAACTTCTGGATACAGTGTTAGTTAATCTAGTGCCAGCACACAAGGTAAGAGTTAGTGGCTTACGTTTTGTTCTATTGTTTTTTTTTGTAGTCATGATTTCTTGGATGTGTGTGTTCAAACATGTAGATCTAATTGAGAGAATGGGTATAGCACATGTCTCTGTATTACCTGGATTTCTTTTAGCAAAGAAGTAATTTTCATAGACAGAAAATTCAATCAAGTTTCATTGCTCTGATATACTTGCCATAAGGAAAGTATCAGTGGTCACAGTAATCTAAAAGGTTGAATGTCATATAAATTTAAACACAGTTTTTTTTTATGTTCCATCAATGCCAGTAGAATGGAATAGAGAAGTTACATAAGTCCTTTGGAAAGTTTTTAATTCATGTAATGCTGTATCAACAGTTCAAACTAAGATGCTGCCCTGAATGGGAGGGAAAAAGTTGTTAAGCCTTCTGATTTGCAGTTGGCTCTGTTGTATTTCAGAAGTGTTGGTTATTGTTATTGGTAGGTTTCTGATGCAGCCATGGAATTAAAACTCTGTGCGGAAATGGTTGTTCCAGAAGAGCCCAAGGAATGGCTGTCTTACCTTAATGAATAATATCATGTTTAAAAAAAAAGTCTCCTATAGATGAAGTAAAGGAAAAGCTTCAGCACTGGGCATGTGTTGTGATACTTAAATGTTTAAAAAGCATGGAAGTCTGAATCCTTAGTTCAGGAATCTGTGTCCTACTGAAATCTCATGGGCTACTCACTTGTAAGTTGTGCATGACAAAAAAAGACTGTGGGGAATTATCTAGGGAATGTATCTTTTACCTGTATTTTGGACATTTCAAATAGCTTTTTTTTTCCTTTCTTAAATTATGTTCAGGAAAGTGCTAACTACTGTAGTTTCTGAAAAGTGTAAGGTTAAGTGGTTATTAACAGAGATACTTTGGAGTGCCTACTAGTGTGCTTTTACTACTAGCCATTAATTGCAGTAAATATATAGCATGTAAAATATTTTCTATTGACAGTGAAAGACTACATGCTTAGTATAGGTCAGTATTTTTTTTTTCCACCACTGGAAATGTTTTAGCTGTGTCCTTCAAGGAGTCTAATAGTTGTGTGCTAGGACTAGACTGAAATTTGTGTGGCTAAAGTCCAGATTTATGAAGTAAAGCTTTGGTATACAAAAAACAAAAGCAAGAACATGCAAAATACTTCAGTTTGTGTTTTCTCAGTTATTAAGAATGTATTGTTTCATTGTGTCATCTGTGTTCAACTTGATTTGACTGTACTATTTTTATGTTTCATGTTTAATAAACTGACTATGAGTTGAAGAATTTGCATCCTGTTAGGATGTCTGTAGCATTAAAACAATTCTGTTTCATAGTGCATTTAAAATTACAGACTGAGTATTTTAATAAGGGTAATATATTTGGGGGTTTACATTTTCTGCTGCTTTTAATCAAAGTCTCTCTGTGAATAGGATGCTCATTTGTAGCCTGCTTTCCAACCAAAATAGTTACATCGTGTCAGACTGTGTTCTGACTATGTTTACCTTTTTTTTCTTTTCCCATACTATTGGGAAGGAACTTCTAATATTTTTCTGTTTCATCTCAAAATCTTCACATAGTGAATTTTTATTTAAAATTGTTTAAAATTTGGGATCATCTAACTACTTTCTGTGGCTACTGATGTCAAGTTGGAAAAGTGTGATAAATTCAGAGTTGAGAAATTTTCCACTCTTCCATTGAGCACAAAACTAGAAGGAGATAAAGGATAAGGTCCACCATAAAAAAGAACTGTCTTGGCTGACCTCACTGTTCAGCTGTGGAAAAGGGAAATTGAATAATCAGACTGGCCACCAAAAATGCCATAAGGGCAGACATTGGTATAATGGTCTGTAGGGAATCCCTAGATTTCCTAGGGACCAAAAAATATTTTGATGGAGTGGAAGGAACATAGATCTACTAGTAGCTCAGGTTTGAAGATCAGATTGAGAGATTGTCAAAGATAAGACAATTCTACCTGTGGAAAGTGACACAGGCAAGTGGTGTATTTTTAATAAGCCCAAAAGGAAGGTTGTGTGTGAGAGGGATGTGTAGTGGCCTTGTCAACTGAATGGCTGCATCTTAAAAAAGAATTGTGTTGGTAAAAGAAGACTGAGCTCCTCATATCTGAGTCTGTATAATTATCTAACCTGTGGTCTGTAAGTATGTGTTGGGAACAGATCCAGTGGCTGAAATTCAGCATTAGACAACTTGATGCAGAAATTATGTGAATATTTTAAAGAGATGTAGTAATTAGATGAGCAGTTTGCAAAAGGTTAATTCAATACTGTTGCCCCTTAAACCAAGACAATATTTTTCCAAAGATGAAAAATAGATATGATCCATAGTCCTGAGTAGTGAGTGTAAAAAGCAATGGTGCTCACAGGATGGCTGCAAAAAGTCAGACATAAGGGGCATATACTGGGCACATGATATATCATCAAATGTCTGTATACCATAATTAATAATCACTGAAGTAGTGACAACTCTAAACTACTCTATCTCCCTTGAGTTTGTCATCCATCTCACTTGGTCAGGATAAAAGCCACACTAATGTAAACCTGAATGAAAGCAGCTGACACCAGTATCAGAAGAGAGGCATGCTGGAGTGTGCACAGGCTTGCTTGACTAGTACAGCTGTCAGAGAAGCCAATAAAATGGCAAGCTTAACTTGTCTGACCATGTGCTTAACTCTTGATTTTGATGCTGAATTGTTTTTTTTCCTTTTGTGGTTTCTCTTCTATCAACTGAAGTGAAATTCTTTTGATAGGATTATATTAAGACAGAATGAATTTTAGTGACCTGAACCCAGATAAGACCTAGAAGCAAGGGAAGAGGTAGCTAGTATGAAAAGGCAAGAAATATTAATAGTTTTCTTTTCCCCTTTAATGATCTTTTTGTATTATGAAGCTTTTGTGGCAGATCTGCAAACGATTTTGTGTTTGTGCAGTGTTTTAGATGGCAAACTGTACTTGATTTCCTTGGGTGTTTGCCAGTGTTCCATTTTCAGCCTCAGGACTGCTACAGGGAATTCGGCATTGCACATCCCATATGCTTTACATGCCTATGTTTTAGAAAAAGTGATATTGATAATTAAATTCTTAACTGTCTCTCATAGGAATTTGCTTAATATTTAGTGTTACCTATCTTGGCAACACTTTAAACTGAGCTTTTTCTTTGTCAAGTGTCCTTAAGAATCTGTTTGCCTTTCTCAGGAGAACCAGAGAATCTCTTGGAACTGTTCTGTCAGGTGTTCTTGGATACCAATTTGGCTGCTGTGCCATTGATAATAAGAATTAAACTGAAGATGCTTTTCAAATTCCAAGAAAATAATATGAGAAAATATATGCTTTTCAGGGGTATTTGCACTAGATACAGATATAACATTTGATTTTCCTCCCAAAGCCACAAAATAAATGCTGGATTGATGGTAGCTTAGTCATCTTCTGTAAATAAAAGTTAAGGGACATGCATTTGTTTTCTGTTGCCTTTTTTTTTCTTTTTCTTTTAAGAGATGGGCAAAAAATTACTTCACTCTTGTTTTTTTTTTTTTGATCTGTGTTAAATTGGTTATTGAAATGTAGCTGGAAAAAAGGAATTGAGAAAGTCAAGTGGGTATGAACTTCCATCACTTCACACCCATTGTACAAGAACAAATGATTTCGGCTCTGTGGCATACTCTGCTGGAGAATATTGTCTGTATATGCACAAAAATGTGTGTCCCATACTGTCAGGGAGGTTGCCACTGCTTCTGTCAAAAAGTAGAATTTTGTCATTCTAGGGAAAAGCAGGTATGAAAAATGAGTTGGTAAAACTGTTAATGTCTTCCCAAAGTATAAAAAGCTTGAAATACCAGCAACAAATGCCTAAAAATCATGGTAGCAGTTAGGACAAAGTAGAGAATTTGTGGTTGACCAAGATAGCCTCTACTCAGATATTGTTGCTGGAGGTCTCCCAAAGTTTTAAAAAATGGAAATGTTCTCCACTGTTTATTAACATTCTTTTCTGAAACAAAACGGGAAGTTTTCAGGGGAAAAGTCTGGTTCAGATGTTAAATGTAACTTCTGGTTTTTTCCTGAAGATTTGTGTTCTGCCTTCTCAGGGGTGGTTCTTTGGTTTCTGCTTATCAATCAATATTTATTTTGGGTTTTTTTCCTTCAAGATGTAGTAATTGCTAATGATTTTTTAAAATAATGTTGCCAGCTGATGGCTTTGTTTCCACCCCATTCAAGGCACTGAAAACCTTATGCCTGCTGGATGTTTACATGCTCCTAAAGGCATCCTGACGAAGATAATTGTCCCCGTCATGAGGGCTTTCTTAAATCATTAAATGATCCTGACATATGTGTCACTTTTCTTTCCAAACATATGGAAAGATTGTAAAGATGGTAATGGTAGAAGAGCTTATCTAAAAACAGAGAAGAAATTCGTTAAATTCCTTTTAAAATTTTTCCTTCTGGAGAGGGAAGTTTAGGATATTTTTGTGACTGTTGAATTAGAAGGTTTGGTTCTGTAAAAGATCTTTGAACCTACTTGATAAAGGCTGGGCTTCTCTTGTTTTCATTTCACCTAAGGCAGTGCTACTTTTACTTGTTTCTGCTTTTATCCTGAAGCTGGAAAATGAGGAGAAAATTCTCATGTGCTTTTAAGACTTCTTTGATATTGTTATTTTCAGAAAGTGGGGCCTCTGGACATTTGAAGGTCATGATTATTGGCATTATTAAATCAAGTACACGAAGCATGAAAAAAATAGCTAACTTTCCTTAGCCACTTGTGCTCCAGAGTATTTTTCCTCTTTAGAGCTTTTTTTAGATAGATATTTGCATTACACTTTCTTCTTACTCAGGGCTGCAAATAGCCACTTCTAGTATTTCTCTTGGGAAACATTAAGCTTTGAAGTGAACTGCTGTGCAAAAGATACAAGCTGAAGCTGTATTTAATGTGAATCAGAATGGATCTGCCTGTTGGAACTCTTCTGTGCTAGGTCTGCCCTTTAGACTTGTTTTATACTAAATCAGATCTTGCTCATGATCTGGAGTTCCTTCTTACCCAGGTGAAAGTGGTTTTTCCTTGTGTTGCTGGAGGTGAACTGTGAAGTCAAGGAGGATCAGAACAAGAACTGGAAGTGGCATACATTCCTTCTTATAGTTATTTGTGCCTTTTATTTCCTGGACCATTGTGATTCTGAATAACAGAAAACAAATTATTCCAGTGGAAATACTTTTTTGGTGACCATAAAGGACAATCCAGCATGCAGTGTTTTCTCTTTTCTGGCACATGGAACAACTGTACAGTTTTGTAATAAGATGAAAGTATTTTATATATTAAAGTATCTTTCCAGAATTGGAATTTTTAGTCACTTTCTGTATTGGTTTTGAGTAAGACAGACACTTCAGGCAATGAGTCTTTGTAGTGTTTCAAGTTCAGTCATCTGACTTAATTCTATCAGTAGGCAAGTCAAAGAATTTTTTTATTTTATATTATCAGAAAATGTTAATCTGTTCCTGCTGTTTAAACTGCTGTTTAGAAGCCTATAGTTCTATAGGGTTTTTAAATTCCAGACAGTACTCTCCATATCTTTGCAAATCCTCTCTTTCATTCAGACAACTCTAAAGAACTAAGAGTACCCAGGTAAAGAAATACCCTGGGTGTGGCAAGACATCTTGTGTTTGCATTTCATTGTGCTAAAAGAAGTTCTCTTCCTTCTATGGTGAGAAGTATTTTTAAAAAGCAACCACAAACTGCTCCCTTTTTACTGTTGAATTATAAACTGAATATACTGGGTTTTTCAAATTGCAAAGACTAATAAAAGTTGTGAAAATGATATTTTTGTAGAGTTTTTTTAGCTATTAAAATACTACATATTCTTGTGTATTTAAGACTTTTTTCTTAATTTTTCTACGTGTTAATCAGCTCTGCAGTGGGTGTCACAAGGGTGGAGTTGCATTTTCTTCTGAAAATTTTTGAAAAATAATTGTGATACAGAAATTGGAGAAAGGATGTAACAACTAGAGCATAGAGAATGTGTGCAGGGAAAGGGAGAAAACAATGATAGAGCAATAACCCAATTAGACAAATGGAAGGGTAGGAATGTTGAAGGGGGGGTATTTTTTTTTAATTTTTTGTATTAGTTTAATTTTTATTTTCCCGTAAGCTGAAATTCTAGGGGGTTTTTTCTTTGCTGTCTCAGACAACAGACTGAGTACCTTTGCATGATGCCATGGAGAGCCTGTGGTGGTGGTTCACAGGTGGCTGCTTGATGGAAGGACAGAATTGCATTTTCTGTGCTCCTGTTCAGAGTCTCACTTCTGTGGTGACTGTAAATGCCTCTGCGTTGCTTTGTATCACTTTCCTGGTTTTGGGGGAAACAGATAAGGAGGAGCACTAAAATGCAGGCACTGAGTTCACTGAGCATCAGTTTTAGATATGCAACTCAAAAATAAGCCCTCATCTGACAGGAGTCTTTTTTAAAATTTTCTCAGTAATACCAGTGGCCACTACAAAGCTTTGTTTGGAATAGCTTTGTGTTTAGTGTATTATCTTTATTACTGAAAATATAAAAAGAACAGGCTATTTCTTTCATGCATTTACCAGTACATGATGGCTTTAAATTCTTGGATTTGATTTTAGATAAATACATGTGCTTATAACTCTTCTGGTTTTTTGTTCATTTTTTTTCCCCCCAGAATTTAAACAAGCAAGCCTATGATTTGGCAAAAGCTTTACTAAAGAGGACGGCACAAGCAATTGAACCATACATTACTAATGTAAGTAAGGACTGCTAACAAACATGGAACTCAATACTTTCTGAAACTGAACTGTGTTATAAAAAGAATGAATTGCATGAAAAAATGAAAAGGGCTGAAAAATAATTTCTTACAGGTTGTCAGTTTTCTTTGAGAGAATGATTGTGTTAATTAAGCGACCTGTCCTTTTGAGTCTAATTCTTTACCATATTGAAACTTTTAAGTACTTAATACTTGAGATTTGGGAAATGCAATGGATGATTTACTTGCTGCTGTCTTGAAAGACCTTGTGATTCAATCCTTAGACTGACTGGAAGACCAAGTGCGTTTATATATGTTGTTCTGATAAAGATATATAAACATTGTTTCTGTAGCAAAATTTGTCTTTTGGTGAGTAGATAAGACTATTTAGAGTGAAGAGGGTTGAAGACAGCAGATTTTAGTGCTGTTATCACAGCAGTAGGAAGCAATCTAAGAATAGATAGTAAAGAAGGAAAGCGAGTGGATTGAGGATTGTAGCAGAGTTGAATAATAGACATCACAGACACTGTAATAGAAGAGGGATGAGGGATCAGAGAAGAGTATGCTCTAACTTGAGTTGCACAATAGAGAAAAAAACCTTTTTTTTAAGCAGTTGAGGATTTAGCAGGTCTTAAGGCATCTATCCAAAACCTCAGGAGCTTGAAAACAATAGAAAACCTTCAATTCTTTCTGTTACTTGCCAACTTGTAGCACTTAAAAAGTAGTTACTTTATAAGATTTCTAAAAACTCTTACTTTAAACCTGCTATTTGGGAAGGTGTTGCTGCATGGGAATGTGTTTTTAATGTTGTTCGTCTGTAAGGTTAGATTACAAACTGGGTAAAGTTTTCTGAGCTTTGAGGAAGTCTGCACAATAAGAATCTTCCTTCATGAGAAGAATGCCCATGGAGTCTTCTTTTCTTTGTTTCTCACAAAAGAGAAGTATTTTGCGGTTTTAATTTTTTTTTTTTTTTTTGGTCTTGAGATACATTAAAAACACAGCATCAGTTAGTTCCTAATCAGGATTATATATGTTCTGGCAACTCTGTATACGGAAAAACAAAACATTTCTTCAAGACTGTCTTTAATTTATATATAATACAGCGCATCTTATTCTATTCCTCTTCAGTTGCTTCTTACCCATCAGAGAGGATATAGTTGAAAATGTGTGGAAATATATTTTTTTTATGAGAAGTGTGAAGTTTCCCTCAAATACGTCAAGTTTACTGAGAAGGAATATTTGCTTTACAGTTGCATTGTGCTGCTTGTAAATACAAATTCTGGAACAATCAGTTACCAAATCCTATGCTTTTACTTTCAACTCCTTAACCTGTCAGCTGTGTAGTGTAGTAATTAAATTAGCCAGTTGTTTCAGCCTTGCTTTAAATATTAGAATACTTTTCAAACTACTGTTGTCAGTAGTGGAATAACTCTGAATATAGCCCCATTATAAAAAGATGTGATGCATTGAAACTCCTTAAAAGTTATGTTTCTTAAATTATTATTAGGCCTGCTGGGCTAAGCATCATGTTTAATGTGTTTTTCTTTATGTATAGTACTTGATACAAGACAATGATATTTTAAGACTTCTGCTGTGGAAATCTGATCTGTGTGTGCCACCTTCCATCCTTTTTCTTTTAGTAATAAAATTAATGTTTTAAGATTAAAGTGATTTAGTGTTTTAGGATTTAGCATAGGATTTAGAAGAGTGCATGTATACTCTCGTTGTTGATGTGTAATCTGTTTTGTTTTCCAGTTCTTTAATCAAGTCCTCATGCTTGGTAAAACATCAATTAGTGACCTGTCAGAGCATGTCTTTGATTTGATTCTGGAGTTATACAATATTGACAGTCACCTCTTGCTTTCTGTTCTACCACAGCTCGAATTCAAACTTAAGGTAAACACTTTCTACCCTTTCTGTATAATTGAAGCATTTATGCTTTGACCATTATTGTTTTGGGATTGTTTTTTTTACTGACAAGTTCTTCAAATTACCTTCTCTGCATTGTTTAAAGGAAAACCCATAAAACCCCTGAAAAATGTAATTTAACTTCAAGTGTATTAACCTACAGTGTGTGTGTATATACTTGGGATGTGTTTGGTAGATGGTTTTGACTTGTATATTTCAAGCAATAACACCATTTTTTGGATGACTTGAGAATTTGACCCATTTTATTTCTGGATTTACTTATTATTCATTGTGAAAGACCTAATATTTTGAATATATATACACTAATAATTTTGTCCAAATTGTAGTTCTGTGGCAGATGTAAGCAGACAACTGGAATGCATCAGTATGTCTTGTAGTAATTGCTGCAATGACTTTCAGGCTTGTTTCATATGTCTGGAGGATAGCAAGTGCTGGCTCTCTATTTTAATGGGTATTTTTCTTTCTGACTTTCATTTCAAAGTGTCTCCATCACTTGGACAAATGCAATGTAATAGTCGGTTCTCCCTTTGTTCTGCACTACTATTTTTCTATCTGTCATTCCACAGGGTTTCTGTGAGGAGTGTGATTAGATTAATACTACTCCATTTGTATGAGATCTATTACTGAACTTGAGGGCTGGTGTGCAATGGGCCACTTGTAATGTATTTTTATTAAAGAGGACAGATTTTACGTTTGTAACACCTTTGGCCTCTTCTTATTATAATATTTGCTATCATAGTGGCTTGTTCATGCCTGTTACTTTTCCCTAATGTTGCTGGTCAGGCACCCTGCACTTGCTGGATGAGGCTTTTTAAAATGCTTTTATCATTCCATTCACATTTCCAAGAGAAGTGGGGTTCAGTTTACTGCTTGCTGTCTGTGTCTTCCAAGTAGACCTTTTTTCAGCCTTTAATTCCTGTTCATACAGATGACAAACAATTATCATTCTCACTCCAATAAAAGTAGTACTTCTGCAGCTGAAGGTATTATTCAGGATATTTGATCTTACCTGCTGCCGTAATAGTATATAATTGCAGTAAGATTCCCATCTTGAAGTGCACTAGAATCTGCAGGTTCTTAAATTGTCGTCCTACTCCTCCATTGACTCA
This sequence comes from Trochalopteron elliotii, assembly GCA_024734555.1. NCBI lineage: Eukaryota > Metazoa > Chordata > Aves > Passeriformes > Leiothrichidae > Trochalopteron > Trochalopteron elliotii. The sequence goes on along the minus strand of JANPWX010000134.1, from coordinate 4,874,377 downwards.
TATTTCATGATTTTCAATACTGATGTAATTTTTGAATTATTTTTGTGTTGTTTTGGGTGTATTTTTTGGTTTTTGTTCCCTCTTTTGCCACACTGGAAAAAATTCTGGTCTGTTTCTTCAGCTGGTTGATTTCAGCCCTAACCATTTCCATGTTTTCTTTGTACTTCTTAATTTACAGCACTTTTTTATGCTTGCATTTCTGTTGTTTGTTTAGTATGCTCTTTTTAGATGATGTACACGTATTTTGTTGCTTTCTGTCTCCTTCATCCTTAGTGTAGTTTTGTCACTGTGGTCTGAACCCTTGAGGGGTAAGTGGTTCATGCTTGATATCTGCAAGATTCTGTTTAACAATGTTTCCAGGAGATATGTAGGTTTTGATAGTTACATTCTTATCACTCTTGTTCCTTGATGCATTCTTGAACTCAATATACTTTGTAGCTATTCCAAAAGCACTGTAATCATCTTGTTACTCCAGGTGTGTTTTGATACTTTAGGTCATAAGGGAAAAAAAAGCGCCTATTTTTCCCTCTTGGCTGTCAAATGACCCATCTTTTAAAGAAGAAAAAAAGCACTTCTTTTTGGAATGGGACACACCCAGTTTGAATTTTGGGATGCTGGAACTGGTTACCCAGGGAACTTGTGGGTTCTGCATCTCTGGAAGTGTTTAAGGCCATGTTGAGTGGGGCTTTGGTCTACGGGAAGATATTCCTGCCCATGGCAAGGGGGTTGAAGGATGTCCTTAAAAGTCCCTTCCAACCCAAATCATTTTATGGCCCTAAATGAGTTGAGGGGTCTTTAAGATATTTCTGTGGTGAGAAGAGTATTTTGAAGATAACTGTTCTAAAATACTGATGAAATATACTCAACCTGTGTTTTTTTTCCTGAGATCAACACAAGTTCATTCTACATGCAGACCTGCCAGCGATTATTAAATACTTTCCACTCCAATAGTAGCTTTAGCTTTATTCTAAACAGCAGCAGCTAGTCTTGGCATTTTTTAATTCACTTCCAGGTAAATAGCTCGTTAGTGTGTTGAGAAGAGAGTATGATTTCAATGAAACTCAGAGCGATTATGGTTGAAGACAGACACTTTTTTAGTGCTTTGAGAAGAAACTGGACAGCAGTAACCCTGTTAAGCTTGATGAAGCCTTGGGTCAGGTGGCTGGTAAAGAAGAAAAAATGCTTGATAGTCCATACTGAAAACTGGGAGAGGGGAGTTGTCTTTTTCAATAAAGGGCAATTAAAATTAACAATAGCCAAGAGCTTCAGTGAACCCTGCATATCATTCAAAGCTTGATTTTGTCTTTTCTGGATTTGGCACATAGTATTGTGTCTCTATATGCCCAGTTAAGGAGCCTTGTCCTTCTGAGCTCTCTTACCATGGACTACTGGGTATTTAAGTAAAAGTTGGTAAAGTATATTTAGATCAAATACATAGTTTCACAGGAACATCCAGTTTTTGTTTATGAAATTTTCTGATATGGTTCTTGAATACAGAGTTGTGATAATAGAAGGCTAATAGATACTAATATTCCAGTAGTGCTTAAGAGGTAGTGGGACAGTTACTGTTTTCCAAAATCTTGTATTGCTGCTTTGCTGCTTAGGAGATTTGTATTATTCCTTAGCAGATGATCATAGAATCATAGAGTACCAGGCTGAAAGGGACCTCAAGGATCATCTGATAAAGTTTTCTTGGCAAAAGCGCAGTCTAGACAAAATGGCCCAGCACTCTGTCTAGCTGGATCTTAAAATGCCCTATATTGGGGAATCTACCATTTCCCTGAGGAGGTTATTCCAATGGCTGATTGATCTCATGGTGAAAAACTTTCCTCTTTTGTCAGTGTTGAAGGAAAGCTGTGATTGTCTGAACAGCTGAGTTGTGGAGATGTGCCAGAATGATCTCATCTTGCGTACACTGAACACATGGAAGGGGACATATCTCTGCTTTACAAAGGCAAATTGAATAATTTTCTTTGTATTTTTGAAAATATGCATTTCTTTTTTGGTTTCAGAAGCAGTAAGTGAAAACAAATTTTGGTCAGATGAAGTACACTCATGGTAGACTTACCTGAGAAAGACATCAAGTATTCTGGCTCAGAAAGCTGAGGTGTGAGCTTGGTTACAAGTGTAAAATTGGCAAGTTCTGCATGAATTTGAATGGATTCCTCTTGGTATCAGCAATGTTACCTCTAGTTGCATATTCTGTACATGAAACAGACTGTCTGTGTAGTATCTTATTTCTCTGCTTATAAACATTTAGCCTTGAGAAAAGGAGGCTTGAGGGAGATCCTGTCGCTCCTTCTACAACAACCTGAAAGGAGGCTGTAGCAAAGTGGGGGTTTGGTCTCTTCTCCCAGGTAACAAGTGACAGGACCAGAGAAAATGGCCTCGAGCTGCACCATGGGAAGCTTAGATGTGGTTTTAGGAAAAATTTCTTCGCTTTAAGCCTTGTCAAGAATTGGAACAGGCTTCTTAGGGAAGTAGTGGAACACTATCTCTGGAAGTTTTGAGAAGGGAAGTGGATGTAATAGTTTTTGTAAACAAGGTGGCGCTTGATTAATTGTTGGGCTCAAGGATCTTGAAGATTTTATTTTTCCAACCTTTATGACTATGATCTTATGGTTTTGTGGCATGCTTTGAAAATGAAGTGATAATGGTTTTCCCCGAACCACCAGGTGAGTTTCACTGAGCCATCTCTGCTGCCTTCTGGTTGATTGGCCTGCCTTGTTCCCAGTCTCTGGGGCTGATGGGAGTTTGAGGATGTAAACAAACATCTTTGAGTTTGTGACTCATTACCTGACAGGATAAAATCTCTTGCTCTCCATCTCCATGAAGTTTTTTGTGCTCTTTCTGGCAGGAAGCCTTCTGGTGTGTCTTCATGAGTTTAGGGTTGTAGACTGTCTGTCTCCTTGAATGGGGGTAGAATCGAGGGGCTTTTGTAAAGCACAGATATGTCCCCTTCTGTGTGTTCAGTGTATGCAAGATGAGATCATTCTGGCACAACTCCACAAGTCAGTTGTAGAGAGATTAAAAACTCTCAGTATGAAACTTGTGAGAAAGTTTAGGTGCCTCAGAAATACTTTTGAACCTACTCACTATTTGGGATGTAAACGATGTGGCCACCTAGTGTTGAAGCACCTTGCCATTTTGGTACAGCACTGAAGGCACAGGCTTTTCTCCCTGTGCCACTCCTCCTCCCCTCAAGTAGGCTGAGTAGAAAGAAGGTTGACAGGGGACACGTGCTCAGCAATAAAAGATCAGAGAAAGGAGGAGGAAAGGGTTAATTTGTGTTCATGCTGTTTGTCTTCTCAAATGAGTCCTATGTGAGTGTATACCCTGCTTTCCAGGAACTGCCAGGACATCTCCCTGTCGATGGCAGGTAGTGAATGAATTTCTTTCTGCTTTGCTTGCACACATAGTGTTTTCTTTACCTACTGGACTCCTGTTCTCTTGATCTATGGGCCTTTTAACCTTCCTTCTCTTCCCTTCCTCTCTCTGTTGGAGAGAACAATGAGAGAGGGGACTGGGTGAGTGTTTGGCTTTTGGCTGGGGTCAACCTGCCCCACCTCTGTAGATTTATGTAAAGAAAAATCTCCTTTGTTCTCAGGTGGCAGAACTCTGTTGTTAAGCTCAGTGAGAGCTGTGTGAAATCATGGCTGTATCTTACTAGGGTAAGATCTCTCCAGATCCCAAGTGCTGCCTATTCTTTTGGACTCAGTAGTGGTAACAATCCGACTGGCTTCAGTAGACTCAAATGTCTAGGCCAAAGAGCAGCTGTCTGTGTGTTGGGACCATGTATGGGGAACTGAAAATATCCATGTTCAGTGTCAATTTGTGTTGACAAGTCATGTTGGAGCACTATTAAGAGTGCTGGATTTACTTGAGAGGTGAAGAGTGTGATTCCTCAAGTAAAGTGTCTCATAGAATGGGGAAAGACTTAAGATTTTTTCACAGTTTGATGCCCCCCCTTTTTCACCCTCAGAAAAAGAGTGGAGATTAAAGTGGAATAAAGGAGAGAGACTGTAGCAGCAATGTGTTATCAGGGCACAAAATTTAGAAAGGACCAAATTATTATGTACCAAGGTCCATAATCACAAGTATTTGTTGTTTGTACAACAGGACTAGAAACACAAGTGGGTTGTCTTATAATTAGATTAGTGGCTGATACAGTGAAAGCTTCTTCTGCAACTAATTAATTAAGGATATTTTAAGGTTTTGTTGCTTTGTGGGTTTGTTTTGTTCTGTTTGGTTGTCTTTTTTTTTTTCCCCTGTATATTTCTGTCTGTATAATTAAGTAGCTGAATGTTTAGTGTGCTCCCAGCTCTTCCACCTGGCTCCTTCCTTCCACCTTCTGGAGTGTCTTGCTCTGAGTCTGTGTTGGTTACCTAAAAAAATTCAGAGATGCTTAATGTTTTCATGTTATGTTTGTTTAAGCAAGAGTGGATAGGATGTGAGTCATGAAGGCTGGACTAATGTAGGCCAAATGAAAAATTAGAAGTTCTTAACCATGGCCCACAGAATAAGAATTTGTAGTGTAATGGGCTGAAACTCATTAAGAAAAAACTATCATTTATTGCTGATTAAGAGGAGGGGGTTGTAGAATGCTTTCAGTAATGTCAGTGTGAATGTTAATTGGAAAAAAATAAGTCAAATGCAAAAAAACATATTAATGGATTTGCTATTAATGCTTTGAATACTTAATACTAAATTGTATTCAAAATAACTAGTCTTCTGTAATGTAGTGATACATTACTGTTAGAAATTATTGCATCCTTCACTTCTCTTGCTCTTTTACTTTAAGGATTTTACAAATGTTTTTACTGTTCTTAGGGTTCTGAATTAAAAAGACATGCTGGCGAATGTTTCAGCCCTTTTATGGTATTGAGTCAGGAGAAATAGTTTGTCTCTAAAACTGTGGTGTCATATAAAAGAATTCTGACAGCTATATTGTAATCTTATTTCTTGTTCATGTTCAAAAGGTGATGCTGAACTAATAAGAATTCAAAGATGCTAGGAAAAAAAAAGCTGTATTCTACACAGTCCTCATCTTTTACCAGAAAAAAAACCTGGGAATAATAAGGGATTAATAATATCTTGAAAAGGGGTAACTAAAATTAATTTATATTAATTACGAATTGTTTTAGCCAATAAAATTTTCTTCTTTTTCTTTAATAAGCAAAGGAAGAAATTGGCGAGCAGGAAGTATATGCTAATTGCAAGAATGTTAGTATACATTTCCAAAGTATGTACGAAGGTTGGCATGCTGTGTGTTGTGTTAAAGAATGTAACGCAAAACAATGATGAAACAAGGCCTTCTCCACTGTATTTCCACTATCAGTGTTCATTTTAGATATAAAAGGAAGACTATCTGTTGTACCTCAGCAGTTTTGAATATAGGCTCAAATACAGGACCACATCCTGTGGATCTCAGATTTTGAGTACTTGATCTGATGATCTCTGGAAACTTGTATTCTGGAAGCTGTTATCTTAAACTAATATTTTTAATTAAACCATTAAGCACTGTTCTATAGAACTGTAAACCTTTATGTACAGACAAGCATACACTGCCTTTTGTAAGTTTTGTGTTGTGTCTGAATTTGTACAGGCAAATATCAGATTTCCTAACGATCAATAAACTGTAAATAAGTGTTAAAAAGATGTATTTTTCAGCAGACTTTGTTCACAACTTTTTTTATCTCTTCATTGTTTTTCATTTTCAGTCTTTATTATTTTGTCTTCTAAACACAATAATGAAGGGTTTTTGTCTTGAGATAGGCATTTGTATATAAAAGAACTCTATTGATCTGTATCGTGATATATCTAGAAATACCTAAGTCTATTGGTGTAAAAACAATACAAAACAGAACTCTGTTTTTTGGGTTAATTTTCCTTTTAAATTTGAAAAAAATCTGTTCATTTTCCAGAGCAATGACAATGAAGAACGTCTGCAGGTTGTGAAACTTCTAGCAAAAATGTTTGGGGCTAAGGATTCAGAGTTGGCATCTCAAAACAAACCACTTTGGCAGTGCTACCTGGGGAGGTATATTTTGGTTTAGTTGCCTGTCTAGGGAGGAAAAACATTCAATGAAGTCAAATGCAGTTGGTTTGGTTTTTTCTTAACGTGACAGAACTAAGCGTGAATTCCCTCCTGCTGCTTTATCTGAGATCTGGCAGATACTGCTAAAGCAATTTTACACATATCTTCCACATTTGTCATTCTGCAGCGTGAACGTTTACAAATCGCCTCCTTAAATGTTCATTTTTTTAACTCGCTTTATGCCGTTGTCAAGAAAAATGAAGACTTTATTTTAATTTCTTAACAAGTGAAGCTATTCAGTGATGGATTAATTTTAAAACAGCAACAAATGACATTTTTAGTATCATGTGATATTAGAACTGTTTTTAAGGCTTTTATGTACAGTCTTTGTGTATGAGTTTCAATTTTTTTTTTAATGGTAGGAATACCTTAAAAAAGTATGTTGTATTTACAATACTGCAAACATACTTAGTCTTTTGTTTTTTGAAATATTCTGCCAGTTTGAGATAGAAAATACAGCTGGAGCTTGTAGTCAGGAGAAACTCAAGTTTGGCTACTAGAAAGAAAATATTTTTGATTTGAGTAAAAGAGGATGAAGGCTAGAAGGCATCATAAATGCTGTAGTTTATAATGTAGCATTCAGTCATCAAAAGCAGAGTGCTCAAAGGAATGCTACTGAGAATACAAGAAACTTAATTAAAGCAAGATGTTTTGCTTGAAAGTATACAGCTATTTAAAACATGAAATGTCATCAAAAAACACCACATCTGATTGGGCCCAAAAGAAAATGCTTCATTGTGTTACAGTGTGATTATGTGCAGTTTGTTCACAATAACTTTTCTACTGTTTTCTACTAGTTATGAATCACGTATATGCATTTACAACTTCTAAAGATTTTCACAAAGTTATAATTGCTATGTTATTGAAGGAATCATTCATTAAAATCTCTTGATTTTGAACACATACCTGGCTTTTACTAAAACAGGTATTCCTTATAATCTATTAATTTGATAAATAAATATTTCAACAGCTACAGTGTTCTAAAATTACATTTTGAATTTGTTTTATACCAAGGATTTTGAGGGTGGTTTGAAAATACATTTAATTTTGCAAGAGTTGTCTGTAGCTAATTGCATCAACAGTTTTGTTATAAAATGACTTATATAAAAGTTAAAAATGAGAAAATACTAGTTTTCAAGCATCAAATCTGGTTCAGTCTTCTAAAATGAAATCTAATTAAATGATCCATCTCAGAAGAAATTTGTAGTAGACCAAATGTGCATTTGTTTGTTTGTCATGCACTATAAGGAGGGGATGAATGTCACAGTCTTACAAAATTTTGAATTTCTGATACATGGCTCATGGTTAATTATGTGTATCATTACAGGAAAGGAATTAAAATATATCACACATCTAATAGTTTTTTGTCTGCCTGGGAGTTTTTAATGTGTACCAGGAGAAGATGATAATTCTTTTAATGTTCAGAACATGAATCAACAAATGAGTATGAGAATTTTTTTAAACTAAAGACAGCTGTGAAATCAGGGATGCTGTACGCATGTAACCATGCATGGGAAACATAAAAAACATTTTCAGAAGTGTTTGATACTCTAGAAGTGAACAGATTGCTTTGGTAGAAGTGGAATTTTTGTTGTTGTGATGGATTGTCTTGTTTCTAACTAGGTTTAATGATATCCACGTACCTATTCGCCTTGAGTGTGTCAAATTTGCAAGTCACTGCCTTATGAACCACCCTGATCTGGCAAAGGACTTAACAGGTATCAGTTTTATTATAATGCTAAAATACCATTTTAAGTCTCCTGGAAAAGTCAAAAAGGCCAGTTGTAATCCTGAGTGACGCTGTCAGATGTTGTGGAGGACCTAATTGATGGTGGAGTTCTAAGTCAAAGTCCCTGCCTTCAGTGTTGCTTCTCAGGCTGTGGGGATTGTACACAAAGAATGCCTCAGCTAGAGAGATCTCTCTTCCTCTCATACAGTAGTTTAGTTGCATTCCCAACTGCTGCTGAAATTAAGCACCATGGGATCAGGTAAAGACAGCCTAAGATAATGGTCCTGGCATTTATTAATTAGGGTGCATAGGGCAGACTTTAAGTTCCATAAAGCTGAAATGTTTAAGTCTTATACAGCCACTGTCTAAAACAGGGTAACAGTCCTCATAACTGACCACAACTTCACAGTTCCACTTCCTTCAGATCAAACACAGCCTGTAATTCAGGAGCTCTGTAGTAAGAAAGCAATTGGCATCAATGGAAGCATTTAGCATTTGCTGCTCCCCATGTCTTAGTAAAAAAAATGTAGTTAATGAGAATTGGTTGATTAGCTTTGTACACTGTATCTTCCCCTGATCATTAAACTCCTACTTGTAGTTTTTTTGAGGCAGTATCTTTGTATAGTTGGTCTAAGGAGGGAGTTAAAAGGACTGTAAAGAGCATGGGATTGCTCTCCTGCTTGCTGAGTACTTGTCAAATTGGACACATTGAGACAGGCTGGAGTCACCCTGTAGTTCCAGTGTTATCCAGAGATTAGCTCCGTGGGTGGAGCATGGAACACCAGGGTTGTAGGTTTGATCCCTATATGGGCCATTCACTTCAGGGTTGGACTTGGTGACACTTGTGGGTCCCTTCCCAACTCAGAATATTTTGATTCTGAATTGTTAAGCCATCTTAAAAAAACCCAAAAGATTCTGGGTCTTTCCTTTATGGAATGGTAAAAATACTGTCATTTTTGATTATCAGAATTATTTTTTCAATTTATCTTTTTTTTTACATTGCAGAAAGACTTTGTGCCCCCTCTAATGGTATCCTCTGGGAAATGTAATTTTGTTTGCCCCTCCTCTCTCTCCCTCCAGTGCTTATCAAAGTCAAATTGTTGAAAAATTTCTGTGGCTCACTGGTATTGGAGACAGGAATTGTTTTGTGTAATGGCAGTATTTTTCATTTGTTTTAGTTTATGTTCCTGTGAAACAACTGGGGTTTTTTTGATTTAAAATTTCATAGCATCCATAACTGCAAAGCATTATTTTGACATACACTTTTTTGACACTTGGTCTGATTACCAGTGATGTTAATGGCCAGTGTTTCAGATGAGACTTGAAAGTTTTCACTAGTCATTGAACAGTGATGAGAGAACAGTAACCTCTGGTTATTTCATTCAGAGTAAAATTTGAGTTTGCGAAGTTTCTTAAAGTTCTCAGCGTTATACTGATGTATGCAGTGAACTGCAATCTTAACTTCTGTGTGTGTGTGTTCCTACCCTTTTGTGCTTCTAAAATAGCCTAAAATACAGCTAAAAAGATAAATAGACTTCGCCATTTTATTTGCCAGCTTTTTAAAATGACAATAGGTAGCTAACAAATTTGACACCTAAAAGCAGAAGTTTTAAAGTGTTGATAGTAAACTAATGGATGTGTCTAAATATCCATTATAGTTTGAAGTATCTCTTGATCTGTCCCTGCTTACGATGCTTACGTGGCTCATCCTGTTGAGTGTTTCTGGAGCAGGTGAACTAGATTTCTTGTGGATAATACAGAAGTTGGGAGCAGGAGTGCAACTAATGTGCTCTAGGAGCCAAAGGGGATGGAGTCTGCAGGAAGAGAGTAGCCTCTAGCCTGATGTAAGACTTCAAAATGTATATGGTGTGGTTAGTGTGTTCTCAAGCACAGTCTGTTCTACTCTACAGATCCAGTCCTGCTTGGCTATGATAGTTGCTAGTGTATACATGTGAGTGTAACTACTATAAGAAATAATAATAAAAAAAATTGTAGCCACATAATTCTTATTTCAATAATGCCAGTGATATACATTTAATATTCTAAGCAAATACAAAGTTTTGCTGACCTTTCAGTTAGTCTTGGAGAAAACTATAGGTTTCTTACTGCTAATGCTTCAAATAGAATGAAATAATTTTTCTGTTTCTCTCTAGTGGGGAAAGTAGCTGAAGTTGTAGACTTACACTTACTCATTTTTTCCCCCAGAATATCTGAAAGTAAGGTCACATGATCCTGAGGAAGCCATACGGCATGATGTTATAGTATCCATAGTTACTGCTGCTAAAAAAGATCTTTTGCTTGTCAATGATCACCTGCTAAATTTCGTCAGAGAAAGGACACTGGACAAGCGGGTAAGACATAATTAGCATTGGTAATAGCTGTGTTTTATACTTCTAAACTGTAATATTCACCTTTTTAAAAATCAGCATTTCTGAAAAATGCTGTACTGATTTTAAAATTACAAATGAAAACAATATAAAGCAAAAACTCTTGATGCAATCTATTTAGTGAGGTACCTTCTTCCCATGACTAGAATGCTACATTTTTCATTGTGCTGTATTTTATTTAAGATGATATGATTTAAATAATTAGATTTTCTTCAACACAAGAACGTTGTTCCAGTTGTCTGGTCTAGTAGAACTTTTGAGTCGAAGAAAACCATTGTAAAAACATTCTAACATTTTGTAAAAAAATTTTTTTGAGCAGGTTTCAGAATGTATTATATGTATTGTAGATAACCTGCTTTTAATTAGATCATTGAAAGACTGCAAATCGGTGTAGTAGCTTTCAAATTTGAATATTCTTGAATTTTAGTTTAGATATAGAGCATTATTTGGTAAAATTTATGTGGTTTGCTACTTAATTTAAAGCATAGTAAACAGGTTTGTTGAAGGCAAACTTTGGAAATTATCGCCCAATTTTTTTTTTTCAGTTGGTGACATGGTTTTTCTTGTTGCCATAACAGAGACGCAGATACTGAGTATAGAGTGTGAGAAAGGGTGTTGGCTTAAATCTTTAATAATTCTAAATTCAAGAGGCATGCTAGTATGGTAGTTACTGGTGTTGAAAGGTTTAGAGTAATAGATATGATGCAACATATGTCCTAATGAGGAACTGTTGCACTTAGAACTCAATTTAACTTTTTGCTAATTAAATTATGTTATTTTTATATAGAATAGGAAATGTGTAACAGAAAATTCTGCAGTCTTTTCAGTTTTAAATTCTGAACTGCTAAACTGGCTATTTCTTTTTGTCAAGTGGAGAGTGAGGAAGGAAGCTATGATGGGACTTGCACAGATATACAAGAAATATTCATTGCAATCAGAAGCAGGAAAAGAAGCTGCAAAACAGATATCATGGATCAAAGATAAACTTCTGCATATATATTATCAAAACAGTATTGATGACCGGTAAGTTAGTTGTAAAAGCTGGGTGATTCAGTGGCTAAGTGTTATAACTTGTTATGAAGACATGTTATTCCTTTGTGTTCCAGTGCTGATGAGAGGAGGAATCTTGATAATCCTGTATGTTTTGATTCAGTTTTGATTCTATCTTATATAGCTGCAGCCAAATGCTGTTCTATGTTCTCTTCTACTTTATGTTTTTTTATTTCTTATTTTAAGGCCAAAAGTAGTTCTAAAGGGTGTGAGAGGTTGGAATATTTCAGAAGTCTTAGGTGTACTTTGCCACTGCATCAGTAGAGGGGATTTTTGTTTAAATTTCAGTAACTTGTTAATTTATATATTAAAATTTAGTAAGTAAACTTGCTTGAGTAATGTTGATTTAGATTTGCACGTTGTTCCTGTATGTTTTAAAGATAGCACGTGACAATGGGCAAGCCACATCACTCTGCAGAAAGTTAGGTTTCTGTAACACAGAAGCTGTGAATTAGGGCCTTGTCCTGGATTTGTGTTGAAAGCAGTGTCTCTGTCATACCAGCTGTAGCCTTGTATATGGTTGTTGGTATTGAAAAAGAGATGGTTGGACATGGGTAACAAGTTAGGGAACAAGTCTGCCTTGACTAATCAAAGTCATCGTATTGGCTTTGGAAGTGAGCCTTCACAGTGTGTTCAGATACAAATGGCATTGCAAACCTATACGAGTCTTTTCAAAAATTCAAAACCTCAAAAAGTTACCTTCAAAACAAGTAGTTATTTCACAGTACCTTACATGAAAATGGACTGTCTGGATCCTTACATCCAGTCTTAACCATTGATGTTTTTCTTAAACTTTTTAAACTAGCCAGATTTGGGTTTCGATCACCTGCTCCAACTGTGCATAAGGAATTTTGTTTTCTTTTCAAGCATAAACATACATGATTGTTTTCGCCTGTTTGCTCCATTCTATTAATATTGATCTCATTATTGGACCTCAGTCTTGGCCTTCTTGGTATTCAGGAGTAGCATGTGGGCTTGGTTTCCTTTTTTTAATTTATTTTTTGTTCTTTGTTTTTTCTTCTCAGTAAAAAGTACCTTCTTTTCTAGGTAACTGTCAGGCCTGCCCTCTCCTCCTTTTTCCAAATAAGGAGCTTCATGTTACACAGAAGCTTTTAATAATTCCTTTGGGAATATACCTGCATTTATATTGCAGAAGCAAAAGTCATGGGATAAACTCAGCCTGTGGGGAAGGGGCCAGAAAAGGGTGAAAGGAAGTCAGCTCCTTCTAATTAGTATCTGAATTCTCCTTCTGGGCTTCATGATATTGTGTGATATAAACATGATATTTATTTTTTTTATAAGCATTATTATTAGTAGTAGCAGTATTATTTTAGGGCAATTAATTTGAGTCAGTTCATGAATTTATCCCAATACTGACTCATAATGAAATTAAATTATAACATCTTATTGGGTTGATAATTAATATCTTTCTCAAATTGTTTGGTTTCTTCTAGATTATTACATCTGATTTTGATAATGTCATCTGTTAAATCTTCTACTGCCAGTATTCACATTGAGTTTAATATAATGATAAATTTATGTTTAATTTATGCTGAGTTATGTCAAATAACTTGACCCTTTAGGTTTTTGAATATTCGCATTTTTTTATGCAATGGCTGATTTCTAGATAGGGCTGAGGATTTTTGATTTTTGAATTTTGATATTTCAACAATTCCTGGCCTTGTTCTTCCTGCACAGCTCAAGTGTCTTATTCCTGTCTTTCAGGTTACTTGTTGAACGCATTTTTGCTCAGTACATGGTCCCTCATAACTTGGAAACAAACGAACGAATGAAGTGTTTGTATTACCTTTATGCAACACTGGATTCAAATGCTGTGAAGTACGTGCTGCTTTTTGCTACTTGAAAAATAAATTTAAATACAAGTATTATTATTGTAAATAATAATATTGTTATGACTAGCCTAAGTCGGTGGACAGAAATAGTTTATAAACTATTAGAAAACAGAATATAGAAATAGCATCTATTTTTCGAGTGAGATTTTGAAAAAACCCTGAATTTATAGGGTGTTTTCTAACAAGATGCAGTTCCAACCCTATAAATGCAACATTTCAACCCTAAACAGCTATAAAAAGTATTGTCAAACATCTGGAAAGAAGCTTGAGTGCATGTCAGTCCTTTTATGTGTGCAAAGAGATAACATAGATCTGGTAGATCAGCCCTAATCTTACCTGACAAATTCTTAATTGATAAACTACTTGTTGCAGCAGCCAAGGTGACTTAAGAATGAGAAGAACTTACTTGTTTGTCTTTCCTCCTCCGTTATTATTATGTGCTTTCTCCAGCTTAAAATGGGTACATGCATGTGAATTTAACTAATAACAGTTATACTGCTGTAATGTTCACAGCTGGATTAATTTTAGATAGTTTTTACTTTGTTTTTCATGTACTAGTACTCAAATCACTTGAAAATCAAATAAAGGGGCTTTTTTTCCTCTGAAAGATTAGAAAAGGCTTTGTATGTGAATGAATGCCTTAAAAGATCCCAAAGCCTTCCAATACCACTAAAACTGATATTTGAATCCCCTGAATTTCTTGTATTGCCTGTCCAAAGATAAGACAACTACAACAGACTAAAATTATTAATTGTCTATTAAAAATAAAAAAGTTACTGTTTCAGTAATTTTTAGTGTAGGCTAAATGAAAATGCAGAATGGATTCTTTTATGTTACTTGTTATTTCAAGCAGCGAGTAACTTCTGAATTCTACAGTTCTTGTGTGCAGCAGTACTCATTTTAAAGACATAATTTGTTCAGTTATTTATGTAGAAATGATTTTTTTTACTTGTGGATTCTGTAAATTTTGTAAATGCGGCTGCAGCCTCTGTATGGATGACTATTCCTGGAAAGTGTGCTAATTTTCTATTCTGCAGAGTATCTTTCATGCATCTTCTTACAAGCTTAATCATGTCCACTTCTCACAATTTATTCATCTAGTAGCTGCTTCCTATTTGCAAGAAAAACATTCATTTTGGTGATAAAAATCTTAGACATCTGCTGTAACCTACTTTTTGGTATGTTTTTGGAAGAGTCATTTCAGGCTTGTACAAATGAGTTGTTAATGGACCAGAGATTAGTTACTTCCTCCTTATTTAAAAGGCAGTGTATTTGAGCATCTGAAATGAAACTTGTTTCAAAATCTCACTTTGTTTCATCTAATATGACCAAGTAAATTTTCCGTATTATCCTACTAGGAAATATTTAGCCTTTGCTCACACAGCACTGAAAGTTCAGGTGATGAGTATGTTTCTGAGTCTGAAATTGAAAAGACTGTAGAGACTCATTTTGGACAGTTGTTACTCCTTGAATAGATAATTTTGACAATTCTTTTAATTTTTTTTCTGGTTTTAGAGCATTGAATGAAATGTGGAAATGTCAAAATCTGCTACGACACCAAGTAAAGGATTTAGTTGACCTAATAAAACAACCCAAAGTGAGTACGATTTATCTTTACTCCCCAGTGAATATGCAGTTTTAGTTAATGTACTGTTTTTTAATTCCCTCTGTTTGGCTATCTCAAGCTTATTTGTAATAGCAGATTGAAAATATTGTGGAAGTTGACTGATACTCCATTAGACTACATTTGCTGAAGGAAATGTGTGTATATTGTGTTTGTAAAATTGAAGAGGAAAAGGGTATTATAGAAATTCCTAAAATGTTTTGCCAGTCATTTAATACTAAAATATTTTCTCCCAGTGTTTGAGTTACATCTTGCCAGGACTGTTCTGGCTCTTGAAACAGGGAGAAAGCAGCATATTATTTTTGACTGCAAAATCAAGTAACTAAGAAAAGGTACCTATATAAACCCTCTTAAATTGTTATCTTACGTGTGATTAGTAACTTTGAAGAAATTGGAATATTTTTCTCCTAACAGGACTCTTGTCCCAACAGGTTACTTGTTTCTCTTCCCTCTCAGAAATTTCTTTAATAATGTATTGGAGATACCAGTCTACAATTTCATTTTCTTGTTTACAGATTTCTCAGAAAGGAAAAATGAAAATTTATTGAGCATTTAGGATATTCTCGTAAAGTGAATTTCAGTTTGTTTTAGTTACATCTATGTTCATATTCATGTTTGGGGTTGGGAAATTATAAAACTAAATTCTTGGTATGATTTGGAATATAATTAAAACTTGGCTTTAATGCTAGAAGTTTGATCTGATGTTTTTTTAACAGAAATAATACAGAGTAGAAAATGTTGCCATGCTCAAATTTCTAGGTGTCTGTGTGTGTGATTTTTATTTTCAGTATGTGTAAATAGTTGTATGTAGGTAAATTTAATGATTATCTGTTTGCTGGAATTACTTGAACCAGAAAGAGTGGGTAGCTGTGTGGTTGGATTAATATATCTGCTAGAAATGCTAGTGTCTTGCCAATAGGGAGAGACTGCAGCAAAATTAATAATTTTGACTTAGTGCATTAAAAACATGCTTTAATGTATTAAATTCTTAGTGCAGTAAATGCTGGCACAACAATACTTCATTGTGTTTTGGTGACTGTATGGAAATGCTTTTCATGTACTGTTTCATGTTCTTTGGTGTAGGTTAAATACATTTATGCATTTAATACATGAGTTAGTTCCTTGATATTTTCTGCTTCTCAGATGAAAATGAAATTTCAACTTTTTCTTTTGTTTTCAGGGAGTTGTGAAAGTTCTTTCTCAGTTGTAAAATATCAAATATGATATGGAATTTACCAGGAAGATTTTGATGCCAGCATAAGCATTGCATTCAAGACAGTGCATGCTTTTGACATGTTTGTGTTTGTCCATCTGGGTTTTGTCCTATTTTTTGCTCTTAAATGCTAATTCTCTACACTTAGATATTCTCTTGAATAACAAGACTGTATGGAAGAATTTAGATGGCTTGTGATAGAGCAGAGCAGGGAAGAGGGGTGTCTGAGGGGGAACTGAACACTGTTTTTCAAAGTGTTCATTTGTTTGCTTTTATTTCTCAATACCAGAATAAATAAGGAAAACTTTGTGTAAATTGACATAATAAATTAAGTAAAATTTCCCAATGCAAAACTGTTTTGCTGCCTGCAATGGCACCTCAGACTATCACATGCAGTCCAAGTAGTAATCTTGAGACAAATATCCATTAGCAATTCAGAGCTATGTAAACATTTCTTTCTTTGAGGAAGCAAAACTGAGATTAAATAGTAATCTTTTAGAAGATGACTTTGTGTGCTTTTTCATGTCCAATTTCTTCACTTAGTCGTTATAGCTTAGTTGTTGATTTGTTCTCCTGTAGTTGTTGTCCCTGTGCCAAGTGTAGCCGTTGTGAGAGCTGTCAGAGATAAAGAGGAATAGGACAAGAAATAGTGTACAGATGTTACCACAAAGAAACTTTGATTAGGTAGTAAGAAAAAAAAATTGCAGTAAAGGTGATCAAATATGGAAACAAGTAGCCCAGATATGCTGCAAAATCTTCATTCTTATAAATATTTAAAATGCAACTTGAAGTTTGCCTGAAGCAAAACCTGATCCTGCTTTGAGTAGGCAGTTCAACTGCATGACCTAAAGCTGTCACTGCCAACCAACATTATTCTGTGACTATAAATCTTTGAACTTCCCAGTCTACCTTTCTGCCATTTGCTGAAACTCTATGGGCATCCTCCTTTTTTCATCTTGAAGGTCTCCTCAGACAAAACACTACTGAGGAGGCTGAAAATGTGTTAAGGAACTTCTTATTGCTCTTGGTCGTAATTTCTGACTTAAGACAGAAGGGACATCAAACTTGCCTTTAAGACAAGTTACTTTTCTGAAGAGCAGAAGCATAAATCACAGCTGCTCTTGTTTTCTCCTTCAGCAGTGGTATACAGTGCAATAAAATACATAACCTTCCCTGTTCACATGTAGAAAAGTGGGTGAATGCTGGTTTGTGTCTGTTGGAGGATTATCTTCATTTGCTGCAGATGAATGCACGATTAT
Source organism: Trochalopteron elliotii (assembly GCA_024734555.1). Classification (NCBI taxonomy): domain Eukaryota; kingdom Metazoa; phylum Chordata; class Aves; order Passeriformes; family Leiothrichidae; genus Trochalopteron; species Trochalopteron elliotii. The sequence continues at coordinate 4,857,165 of JANPWX010000134.1, read as the reverse complement.
GAAGATCAAGTGCCACAGTAGATTTTCTAAAAAGAAATGTTTCTTAAACTTTTTTCAACTGTCATAATGCAATAGAGTTATACTACTGTGAATTAATACTTCTGCCTCAGGTTATTTGACGTTTGCCTGAATTATTAATAGTTTGCTCAGTCTTTTTTGGTAGCTTTAGCTGGTACTTGAAGACGTAGCTAGTATTAGGAGACCAGAACAATCAGGATGAAAGAAACTCCACAGTGCAGTTTTTGTTTTTCTCCTGAGTCACAAGAGGTTCAAATATGGGAAATCTGTATCTGCTGACAGCATTACTTGAATCCTGTAAATGCTATCTGATTTCTGTCTTTTATAATTTTTTTTGTCTGTCTGTGAGTTTAGCTGTGACGGCTAAGAGCCCTGAAAATGATGCCATTCTTCTGAGACTGCACACTGCAGAAATAGCCCATTTGTGCTGTTCATAAGTTATATGGTAGATTTAAAAATAATAAAAGTATTTTATGTAATTGATGCTGTAGAGATGATCTACCTTTTACTTCCCGTGTCTACATTGAATTTGCAGTGGTGGTTTTTGATTTCTAACACACTGATGTGTTGGCAGAATGGATACTGACTTGTTGTTAATGCAGTCTGGAATCATCCTCACTCAATATTCAAATGGAAATAAATAATGTAAAATTTTTACTTAATCCCTTTTTCTTTTGTGACTTGCAGACAGATGCCAGCAGTAAAGCTATATTCTCAAAAGTGATGGTTATAACAAGTAAGTCAGTAAAAGTATTTACAGTGTCTAAAAGTTACAGTAGAACTATATTGCTTTCTTGCTTTAAAAGTCATTTAGGGTAAGTTTATAAAAATATGTTCTGCAGCAGATAAAATTTAAAGCAAATCATGATAAATGTGATGCAGCAATATGCTTTTAAGAATGAAGGTAACTCTAAGCAGAATTACTGTCTTACTGTAAGAAGTCATCGGTCACGAAACCTGTCACATGGCAATTTGGCTGCATTGTGGACTAATTCAAGGTCTAGATGATCTAGGGCATTAATGTCTATTTTAGCATTTATTATAGAGTATATATTCATAGATGTTAACTAAACTATTAAGCTATGTACTAACTTGCTTGTCTTCTGAGATTTTACTATTGTAAATATCATTGGAATGCAAGAGGGTTTGGATTTCAGTAGCGAGGAAAGCACTTTGAAAACTGAAGAACTTCTGTGTGCACTGAACTATTGACAAAGAAATACCCAGCAACCTAAAAGCAACACTTTCTGTTCTCCAGGCCCACCATGTCAATACCATTAAAACTAGTATGAAGAAAAACTTGCTTTACAATTGTGAGAATTGGTTCTCAAAACCACTTTTTTAAAAATGCCATCTGTTCTGGCAAAAAAATATACTACATAAGACTATGCACATTTTTGAAAATAATGTGGAATAAAAAAACAAACTTTGCTGCTTTGTTGGCCATGATCACAATCCTTTTTTCATCAGTCTGTATTTTTTCTTGTACTTTTAGTTCTGGGTTGTCTTCAAAAAAATTGATACAGCAAAACAGATTCATAATAGAACTTGTTTTGATCTAACCATCCTGTAGTACTACATCACATTCTCTATCAGCTTTGCTTAACACTGGCTGGACCAAAACCATGAAGCATCTTAAATAGTAGACTAGCCCTTTGCCAATAAATTGCCTTGCTATAATATAAAATGTGAGTATAAAATGAGAATGTAGTTTAAATGCTTAGAGAGGGGTGCGTTTGAAGCTGTTGTAAAACTTACGTATACTTAATGCAATTTAAATACCTTTTTTTTGGTTTTGAATGTTTTAAGGTGTTGTAAACCTTATGTTTACTTAAGGAGTAATATCACAAAAATACCTTTTTGATGTTCTTCTCACTTGTTGCATTGGGTGGTATGTATACAGAGTATATTTCGTTGTGGAGTTTAGGCTTTGCAGTCTGAGGTCAGCTTCAGCTATTAGTAATATTATTAGCTAGAACAACTAGACTTGCTGAAAAATGAGTGTCAAGGGTGAGGAAAGCAAATGGAGGAAATTTGTAGAAATTTGTAGAAATTTGTGTACTCATAGATCTGTCTGCACATTTTGAGGTGTTTTGTGGTTTGGGTTTTTTGTGTTTTTTGTTTGTTTGGGTTTTGTGTGGTTTGTATGATGTTCAAAACTTGTGAAATTTACAATACATTAATGGTAATTTATTTTGATTATTTAAAGGAAACCTTCCTGATCCAGGGAAAGCTCAAGATTTCATGAAAAAGTTCACCCAAGTTCTAGAAGATGATGAAAAAATAAGAAGTCAGTTAGAAATGCTTGTTAGCCCAACATGTTCTTGCAAACAGGCTGAAGGATGTGTGGTGAGAATTGCTCTTAAAGTGTGAATATTTTTGGAACAGAATTGATCAGAGATTTAATTACAACTTATATTTCAGAGGGAAATAACAAAGAAGTTGGGCAATCCAAAGCAACCAACAAATCCTTTCCTGGAAATGATAAAGTTTCTTCTAGAGAGAATTGCTCCTGTGCACATTGATACTGAATCCATCAGGTATTTTTTTATGAGTGTTGTCGGCCATAGATCACAGGGTTTGAAACTGGAGTTTTACTTTCCCTTTAAGCACAAGCAGTAATAGGCTGGGTGGGTGTGGCTTAAGGCTTCATGACCTGCAATGTTCTCTTCTGTTTCACCTTGTATAGGGGTTTTTGTGTCCTTGACCAGAATGTAGTCACAGAAACAATTGCATTGTCATTCATCATAGTTGGGATGACCTGTCAGTAAAAGTGGATGTGTTGCTGATGGACAGAATATGGTTTGTGACCAGCTGACTTATTTTACAACAAATTTCTGTCCAGACTATTCAGCTGAAACTTTCCACCCAGAATATTAGCTCATAGTGACATAAACAGTAATATAACTGAGGAAATAAAGACTAGGATGATGAGGCAGCAAGACTTCAAGGAAAAGTGAGCCAGTGAAATTATGGGAGGGGGAGAAAAAGTAATTGCTGAAATGATTATTTAACTAACAGCAGTATTTGAAGTAAGCCTTACTGTCAAGAAAAACTATGTAGGAGATAGGTCTTGTAAATTTGTCATCAGCTCTTAGCAGAACTGTTAAACAGTTATTTTTTTCCCCTCTTGGTTACAGACTAAGTATTGTAAACAGTTATTTTCCATCGATTGTATGTAGCGGGTTGTAACCTCAGGATAATTCTTACTGAGTTTGTTGCTTGTAATGCTCAAATTGTTTTCTTATTTTGGTCATCCTTCCAGAGTAATTTGTATATAGTTCTTAATTCATAATGGATAAATATTTTTGAATGTAATGCTTCATAAGCTTTGATTTGGATAGGAGATGAGGGCAACCAGATTATGTATGTAGTTGACATATTTGTTTTATAATAAACTTAGGTTTTAAATAAGTTGCTTTAATAAGATTGTTATCAGAAGTTTAAGATACAATCATACGTGGTGGAATTGCAGTAACTACAAGGCCGTGTTTTGTTTTCCTCTTCAGTGCCCTTATCAAGCAAGTGAACAAGTCTATAGATGGAACAGCTGATGATGAAGATGAGGGTGTACCTACTGACCAGGCAATCAGAGCAGGTCTTGAATTGCTGAAGGCAAGTATAGTCCTGGTGGTCAGTGAGCATGGGAAGCTGCAAACAACCTAGTTAAAATAAATTTTTAATTAGCACCTACTACTTTTAGTCAAAAGCATGTGGTGCCTACCTGGAAGAACCTGGTTTGGTTTTTTGTGCTTTATGCTCATCTTACATGGCACATAAGTAAGGTTATTTTTTAAATGATCTAGAAGCTTTTCTGGAAGCCAAAAGTAGTTACGAGTGAGACAGCAGCAATGGAGTTTTGATTATTAGAGCACGAATTCAGCAATTTGTAAATATATACTGTGCTATTGTACACTGTGGTTCCTCTGTGTTCCACCTAAATTGGGGTCTTACCTTTTTCAGCTATGAGTAATCATGAGACTGAGCTAACACAACAAAGACTGTCAAGTAGTCCAGCTGGGGGTTGACTTCAGAGCCCTAAAAATCTAAAGAACTCCCATATTGAAGTTTTCAGAGGATTTCATATTAATTAAGGAGTGAGTGAAAGGGTGTGGCTCCTTATCCAGATGTGCAGATACCTAGTACCACAAGAATGCATATGAGTAAGAAAGAATGAATCATGTTGGGAAGGACGGTATAATTGAATGAAAGTTTCCAAGTTTGTATTTACACATTTGTGTGAACTGGCATGACCCATTTAAGGAAGAGGAGTAAGACTGCCCTAAACCAAGAGGTCTATACATCATGAGAATGATATAGAGAAGACAAATATAGGAGTCCAGAATTGAGAATGCTATGCAATGGAGTGGGAAGGAAGGTAACTTGGTTAAAAGAGAAAACTACATATGAACAAGTTTCTGGGTTTCTAGGACTGTTTCTCTGTCATGGCTCAGAATTTGTGGAATATGAGAATATGTGGAACAAGGCTAATAATAAACAGCCACCTGAAGTGAAGAGAAGACCAAATTTCAGGGAGGATTATTTGAGAGTTTATTTCATTTTTTTTTTTTTTTAACATGGGAGGACTGTCATACTTGAAAAGAATCAAGTCCAGGAATCTGAAGGAGAGGTACAGAGTCTGCTAAGTTGGTGTGGAACGCTTGAGGGACTAGAGACCCTATTGAGTATGTCTGTGTTGCTGTTTTAGAGATAGGAATTTAACTTCAGAGCAGGATCAATTCTTCCCCTGAGGAAACAAACATGAAGTCTGGAGGCACACAAGATACATTCCTTTCAGAGGAACAAAATTGAGCTGGGCTTCAGAAGCACATGTTGTGTTGCCTTGGCTGAAGTGAATTTAGTCAGTCTAAAATTACTCTGAAGTAAAACTCCTGAAACATGAATATTGCATCCTTAGCATCAGTTGTGTTTCTCCTGAGACCTGCTCCTGCTGTAACCCAGTACTTGCTAATGTAGATGTAGCCACTGAGAAGTACATGGTCAGAATAATAGGAGAAGAAACTGAGACTGGGGAAATAAATTAAATCTAATGAGGTCATGTATAAAGACAGAGAACTTTAGAAGCTACTAGAAAAAAAATGAAAAGAAATGTGCATCATGGGTCTAAACCAGGGAGAGTATTATAAATGTTCCAGTAGGGCAGTGGAAAATGACTCTTGATGAAGTGTCCTAGTATAAGTGGACCTTTAAAAAATGTTAACATGGCTTTCATCATATTTTGGCAGGTACTTTCGTTTACACACCCTATCTCATTTCATTCAGCTGAAACTTTTGAATCTCTCCTCGCTTGCTTGAAAATGGATGATGAAAAAGTGGCAGAAGCTGCATTACAAATTTTCAAAAATACAGGAAGTAAAATTGAAGAAGACTTTCCTCACATACGATCGTAAGTTGTAGATCTTACTCTGAGCCGTGATCTTTGCTGTATAGGATTTTGGAAGTTCTCACTCTTCCTTTCATCTGCCGTAGCATTATCCTGCATTCTTTTGGAAGAAACTATTACTTCCAAAAAGAGACTTTGAAAGACTAAAATGATGTAGTGCTTTTTGAAGAATGGAAGTGAAATGAATATACCCAAAGTAGTGACAGCTAGTATGCCACTGATACCACTATAATTTATATTGTTACCCTTCAGAATTACTTTTCTAGGTTATGTATATATGTGGTGTAAAAGCATTCCTTGAAATGTAATGGTGATATGTAGGCAAAAATATTTCCAAAAGAACATTTAGTACCTGTGCAGATATAAATGCCTGTTTTGCCTCATGATATTTTATCAACAAAGCTAGAGTTTTCTTGCTTGCAAGTTATGTAAATAATTTTCTTCTTTTTTTTTTTGAAGAAATTACCCAAACAAAAGCAATTAGTGCTTTTGCAGAAGTGTTGTGTTTTTTATATGTATATCTGTACTACTTTGCTAGTTTGATGTTTTGGAAGATTTTCAGTTTGTGAAATTACTTATCTTTTGCTCTATTTGTTTTGTTGCACAACTGTTTAGTGCTTTGCTTCCAGTGTTGCATCATAAAGCTAAAAAGGGACCCCCTCGTCAAGCCAAGTATGCTATTCACTGCATCCATGCAATATTTTCCAGCAAAGAAACGCAGTTTGCACAGATATTTGAGGTAACACTGAATATTTAAGTTACTTTTACTGATCTTTTATATTGCACATGTCAAATAAGGGATGTAGTTGCAAGTTGAAGCAGATTTAGGAAATACGTTTTTCCCCTTTCCTTTTGTTCTTACATGATTTTGGCCTGAAGAATGGTAGTAGAGAGTGTTCTTGTATCTCATGATTAATCATGTTTTAGGTTATAGATTTTAAGAGCTGATAGAGTAAAACCAAGTGTTGGGCTATGTACTAGAACCATAAACTATTTATGGAAAGAGGAACCATATGCTACCCCTTACCCCTGTTGAAAATGGTCAAAAGTATTTAAATGGTTGCAGAAATTATGGAAAACTGAATTGTGTTAGTCTAAATAAATTTTGTAGCTAAAACTGCAAATGTACTTTTTAATTAGTGGCCATCAGCCTCTTGAAAGCTGAATCACAGTCGTTACTGGAATTGCTATCTTGAGATCTAGTTCTCCCACAAGAAAATAGGCTTTTCAATCCATTGTTTCCTAAACGGTCATGCTTGAGCCATCACTTTTTGAACTATCCAGAGATGGTAAGTATTTTGTCTATCATCTTGATGTTTCCTCTGACTTGAGGAAGACTTGATGGGTTGGTGAATGTGTCTTCAAAATTAAATTATCAATAATTCTTTTAAAATTGTATTTCTGAAGTAGATATGGACAGCTTGGTAGGAAGCTGTCATTCCCCTCCCCTCAGTAAGACACAGATTACATCAGTAATACCTGATTTTGTTGCCTTTTTTGTAGCCACTGCATAAAAGTCTGGATCCAAGCAATTTTGAGCACCTCATTACGCCGTTGGTTACGATTGGCCATATAGCCATGCTTGCACCTGACCAATTTGCTGCCCCTTTGAAATCTTTGGTTGCTACTTTTATTGTTAAAGATTTGCTAATGAACGATAGGGTGAGTATTTTTAAAACCTTGTATTAAGAGTATGCTTTTCCTGTAGTATCATATTCAGCAAGTGCTTGGGAAAATATTTGGTTCTGCTTTTTGTATATGTTGTCTTTTGATTTCCTCATGTAGTTTGACTCCACTGAAAACCCATGGTACAGGGAAGGAGAGTTCTACTAATTTGGGAATCTTACAAAAGTGATGAGCTTCATAGCACAGCATTTCGTCACTCATGACTTGGCTTTGGTTAAAAAGGGGAAAATTGTTATGACTTCACTCTGTTTCTTATCTTGAGTGAGTTGTGATTTTTAGGAAGTATATTACATTTGAAATTAAACACTATTTAAATGGAAGACTGAATTATAATTTTTTTGAACAATTTTTTCATTGATTATAAAGTGATTATGAAGTCAAAAAATGAACTCGTGCCTTGTTAGAAATCGTTTAGGCACAGATACACTGTGTAAAACAGTAAAATGTGCATGAGGTTCCAATCTACTGGATATGGTAAAACTGGAAGTTACTTTCAAAGCAATGGCTATTGTACTCTAAAGGAATATTTTCAGGTAACAACAACAACCAATCCTTTAGTAATCTTAAATTTGCTGATACTTGCATAGTGAGGTATCTCACTTCTATAGTGGTTACTTCTGTAAGAAGGGAAGACATAGAAGTTGACCAGAGAGTGCTGCTGCATTGTTTCCAGAAGCAAACAGGAAAGAGGAGGTTACAAGTTTCACTGAAGAGTAACAGAAGTGTAACAAATGTAACATTTGGTTTAGCTTCCAGGGAAAAAGACAACAAAACTTTGGGTGCCGGATGAAGAAGTGTCTCCTGAAACCCTCGTTAAAGTAAGTAGCACATACCATACTTTCCTGTCTATTATGTTTATTATACTTAGTAAGGATTGGCTCTTGGAAAAATATTTTTAAATTATTATTTTATGTATAAATTTACATATAAATGCCATTAAATTTTTATGTAAGCTCTTTATAGTTTTCTGACACTTAACTGTTATGATTAATTTGTTAATTTGTTGCTTTTAGTCGTTTGACTACACAAAGGATATTTTTCATATTTGTGCAATTCCAGTTACACAGTACACTCCAAAAATTGTTAAAAGAATGCACCTTTGTTTTAATTTAATGCATTGCTAGTTTTAAATAGACATGATTTCACTTCAGTGATTATACATGTAACTTGAAGTAGTAAATGTGGTTTTTCTTAAATATTTTAAGTGATTTGTGAAGCTGTAATAACTCTCTAAAATGTACCTTTATATTGATAATCTTCTCATACGTTTAGCCATTTGGAAGGGAATTAACCTGCAGAAATTTTTAAGGCAACTTGAAGTTGAAGCTAAGCCTGAAAACTGTAAGAGGCATTTATTTGCAGGTGAAAACAGGTTATTGTGAAAATTGGTTTGCAAATTTAATTAGCTTTTATTACTGCTGAGGAGCCTAAACTTAATGTATGCTGCAGACCATGCCATTAGTTTATAAATTATTTCTCTGTGATAGTGTACTTTTTTTCACTCTGGTTTTACAAGCTTCTTTTTCCTCTTGTAACATTATTATAAATCTAATGGGGATTTTAAAACTAGCAAGTTGGAGTATGAAGGTGGGAAGGACTGCTGAAAACTAAATTTTAGTATTGTCCAGCCTAGCAGATGTAGACTCATACAAGATAGCCTAAGTTTTGGGTGCTAAACCTTAAATGAAAGGCTGTCTGCAGAGAAATGTTTCAGTACAGTATTAACTGGATTTGATTAATGATTGTATGAGTTAGACTGGAATTCCTACACCTGGCACTTGAGTTCTAAAGCCATAATCTCTCTTGGCAGTGACCTTAATGAGTACTGTGCACCATGCAGTGGAGACTTGTGTAGTAGCAGTGGTATTTCTTGCTTCCTTCCATATTACTAGAACATAAGATTGCTCATACTATTTCTCTAACTATGCTCGAAGTGGGCTTTGTTTCATTGTTAAATACTGCACAAACTTGCAGCCTTTGTGGCTCTGAAACCTCAGGCAGTGGAAACCTGAGCCAGCTGCTGTCATAATAGTGATGTAGTAGGAAGACAGTGTTGTCTTTGATATGGTTCTGTCTCATTTTCACTTTCTTGTCTTTTCATGTTGTATATAATAATTTTTTTATCTTGGAGAACTCTAGGCTCGTGGAACATGAATTGAAACAAGAGGTTCAGACTGAATATAAGAAAAAGGCTGAGAACAGTCAGACAGTGCAAGAGGTTACAGGTTGCCAGGAGAGCCTGTGCAGTCTTCATTCTTGGAGTACATTCTTTTGACACCACAGTGCATAAAACTGAGACCAAGGTGGTGTGATTTCATAGCTGACCTTCCTTTGAGCAGGAGGTTGAACTGGAGACCTCCTAACACCCTTCCAACTGGAATTATCCTTTAATAGCTACACTATTTTGTTGCAAAGGAAGAATTTAAAACATGACATCAGTCCAAACTCACGTCATGTTTAATCAGGTCTTCAGGTAGTGGTAGTAGTCACTGGGGGAATTCTCATGCTCTGTACTAGTTTCATGGGAATGCTTAATTCTGAATGGTTGCTGGAATGTCATCATATTATCATTAACACCAGCAAAGAAACAGGGAAACTAGTGGGGTCAGACAAAAATTCTGAAGGAGGTGGGACTAGGACTTGACTACATGGAAGGAAGACTAGAATAGGTTTGGAAAATAAAACTGGAGAAAAGCCATTATGGAGGGAGTTACTAGAAGCAAAGATTGAAATTGAACTTGGTCGGGGAGAAGGTAGCCTGTGTCTGTTCCCTGCCTGAATACATCATTTATTTGAAGACCAAGGAGAGCTGTCATATTTCCATCCTCCCAGCAAATGGGAGACACTAGTCGTTACAGGTCCTGGTTATGACATGAAGAAACTGAATTTGTGAGCTGTGAAAAGATCTGATGCTATTATTGTTATATTACAGTTATTATATTGGGCTTGATGCTATTAAATCTTCTGGTGGGTACTTAGAGCTGTTCCAGTGGAAGGCCCTTTGAAAATGAGGGCAAGACAATTTAATTTCTGCTCCTCAGACTCCATTTGCATTTTGAGTTCTGGAGTGGTGGACATCCTACAGCTTACTGGTGTTACCCAACAAGGTGGAGCAAATGAACTGCAGTCCTAAAAACTAAACTCACATATAAGTGATAGTCCTAGAACTGAGATCTGATGGAACCATTTTGTTCAGTTTGTTGCAAGGAATTGATCAATTATGGAATGAGGATAAATTTAATTTGGTGATATTGTGAATGTTTATATAAATGTTACTAGAATTGCTTTTCCCACTAATGAGAATATTTGAAGTTACCGTGTATGAAAAGTGTAAGTTTTCTAAAGCTTTTGGGTTTTGGTCTTCAGAGTTCAGTGGTGGGTGGGGTGTTTTTTATGGGGTTTTATTTGGTCTACCCCCCACCCAAGGATGTCTTTGTGATTCAGATGAGCATTTTAATTTTGCTCTAAGGAGATACTCTTCTTTGTTTTCTTTATTGTCTCTGCTGTCATATGAAAGAAATGGAAGGATAAAGGCATTCAAATACTAAAACAAACTTTGTCTCCAAATTGATGGGGTTTTTTCACTAAAGAAATGTGAAATTATTCAGTGTTTCATGATAGTTGCTGGATTCAGCATACTGGCAGAAGCTTGCCTCAAAACACTTGGTTAGCATTAGCAAAATTAGTCGTTTTTTGCTAACCATTAGCAAAACCAAGTTATCCCAAGTAACTGACTTGGAGGCTTTTCTTTAAATAGCTGTGAAAAAAAGTATCCTTTACCAGGGTAAGTTGTCATAGTACAGATTGCTATTCTTGACAGTCAAGATGTCTACTAAGTGTTTTTTCAAGTATGTGTCTTAAATTTAAATTCAAATATTACATACATAAATAGAGATTATGTAGGGCACAGGAATTTAATGCAAAGGTCATGGGTTCAATCCCTGTGTGGTTCATTCACTGGTCTTGTTGATCCTTGTGGGTCCCTTTCAACTCAGAATATTCTGTGAATTATAGCAATATATAAAGATGAAAACGTGTTCTGGTTTTTGATCCAGTAACATTTTCTTAGTAAATACAAACTGTTTAGACTATTCACAGTATTTAATGGATGTAAGCTCAATTAAGAAAATGTTTTCAAAAGACAAAATATGTGATTGCTTATAGAAGCAGCAGCTTAGACTTTACATTACTTACAGACTTTACATTACATACAGACTTAAACATTAAACTAAATGTTTAATTTTTATTTGCTGTAATACATGTTTGAGACTTTCAGTGAAAAGTTGCTGTCTAGTGAGAGTATGTCTAGTTATCTTTCAGTATTTAAACAATGTTTTGCAATCCTGACAGACTTAGGTTTGTACCAGCAAAAAGCACTTGGGGAAGAAATACTATGTGATTAAATAAGACAAAGATTATTTTTAAAACGAGGTTTATGATATGATTTGATTTTTTGGTATCAATTATTGTTTTTCAGATTCAGGCCATCAAGATGATGGTTCGGTGGTTGCTAGGAATGAAGAACAACCACAGCAAGTCAGGAACTTCTACTCTGAGATTGCTAACAACAATATTACACAGTGATGGAGATTTAACAGAGCAGGGGAAAATAAGGTATGTAACAGATGGTAATGTTTTCATGTCTGTCATGATGGAGTGAGGGGGAGAGTTTTAATCGAAGTAGTGGGTAAACTATTCTATTTGACTGCTTAACAATTCATACATCTTATTTCATATGATGTGATGGTAAGCTTGGCTGGTTCCTACGTAAGTTTGCTGAGTCTCAGGTTTTATAACACTGTACACACAGCTGAATTTTAGGTTTTATATTCCTGCTTTTATTTATCTCTTCAATAGGCCATTAGTCATACTGCAGAAATAAACTGTGCAACTTCCTCCTTCCCACTGAAAATTGGTTATAATTTTTTATGCAGCTTGCTGTTCCTGGTGTACCAATTTCTGTGTATGCCAAATGCCAATAGATGGGCTTTCTAATAAAGAATAATAGTGTGTTGTATAAGCCAGGTGGAAATACTTAGTACACAAGACACTTCTGCTTGGAGGCAGGCTAATCCCTTGAGGTCTCTAAAAGCGAAAGTAAGAAGGAAATCTGTAAACAGGATTAAGTCTCAATAAATAATTTACCTTTTAGGTGACTGTTAGGCAACTTGTTTTTCTGGGTATCTTCTTAATCCTCTGTGGTAGGAAAAGCAACAAGTTGTCAGCTATTATTGCTTGCCAAACATTGAAAAATTATGTCTACAAAAGCCAGTAAGGGCATGGGTAGATTGTGCCAGTATGTTTAAAAAGGGTTTCTGATTTTCAGGTAGAGTTAATGCTATACAGTAGTTGTGCAGATAGAATCTATATTGTGTGTGCAAAATTGCAAGTCTGAGAGCTGTCTAGTATATTATCTTTGTAGCAACTGTGTAGTCTGTCCTAAAATTCCTTATAAGTAATTGTTTAATAGTTTTAAGTTTTGTAGTGTGACCATTTGTGGCAGTTGCCAGGGAGTTGTGTGTAGTAAAGTGGCAGTAATTTAGCTTTTCAGCACAACTACTTGGACCACATGGTTGGCTTATGCAGTAGTTAATGAATAGATCAGTTCTGTAGACCCCGTGTGTTTTCATGCTTGGAATGATAATTCCTTACTGTGCGTGTTTTAGAAATTTAATTTTCCCACTCCTTTTCTGCTCAAAAGTAATAGTAGAAACTGTATAATGATGTGATCAGTTCCCCATTTTTAAGTCAAGTTAATGGAGGGCTAGGGAGAAAGCTGCAGTGAACATGTGACGTTGCTGTGGAGGTAACCCTTCAACCCCAGAGCTTGGAGCTCTGCCTGGGGATGGATGTTGAGCCAACAGAGAGCTTATGGCTTAGGATTGAATAGCAGACTGCTCTGGGTAACATCATGGTGAGTGTCTGCTGTGGGACCCCTGACTGAGAAGGGGAAGTGGATGAGGCCTTTAAACAGCTGAAAACAACTTCATGTATTCAGTCTTTGGCCCTCGTGGGGAAATCCAGCCTCTCCGATATCTGCTGGAGAACAACACAGCAGTGCATAACAATCCAGGCAGCATGGATGACAACTTTTTGACACAAGTGGTAAAGGACCTAATGAGGAGAGAGGCTCTCTGCTGGACCTCATACCTGCCAACAAGAAGAGGCTTACTGGAGATGTGAAGGTTGAAGGCAGCCTTGGCTATAATGACCCTAAGATGGTGGAGTTGAAAATCCTGAGGGCAAGAAGGGGGTCAGAAGGCAAGATTGGACTGCGCTTCAGGAGAACAGTCTCGGTCTCTGCAACAATGTACTTGTGGGGTCCCATTGCATGAGGCCTGGAGGGAAGAGAGGCTCAAGAAAGCTAGTTACCTAGTATTCAGAAATCAGCCCTTGGTGCTCAAGAGTGGTCACAGCAGAAGGTCAGAAACATACTTCTGCAAACTGCAAACCTGGATGAGCAAGATGCTCCTGGCAAAATTCAAACACAAAAAGAAGGATTGAGAGCAGCCCTGCAGAGCAGTACTTGGGGACACTGGTGGATGAAAGGGTGGACATGAGCCAACAATGTGTGCACACATCCCAGGAAGCCAGCTGTGTCCTGGGCCACATCCAAAGAAGCGTGGCTAGCAGGTTGAGGGATTTGATTCTGCCTCTTTAGCTCACTCTGGTGAGACCCAAAGTACTGCATCCAGCTCTGGGGTTCTCAGCACCAGAAACACATGGATTTGTTGGAGCATATTTAGAGAAGGGTCACAAAAATGATCAGAGGGCTGGAGCACTTTTATGAGGAAATGCTGAGTGAATTGGAGTTGTTCAGGCTGGAGAAGACAGGGATCTAGGGAGACCTTATTGTGACCTGTCAGTACTTAAAGGGAGCCTGGAGATAGAAGGAAGAAAGTTTTTTATGGTGAGGGTGATGAAACACTGAAACAGAATTCCCCGGGAGGTGACAGCTGCCCCATCCCAGGAAGTATTCAAGATCAGGTTGGACAGGCCTCCAAGTACCTGCTCATTGCAGAGGATTGGACTAGATGAGCTTTAACAGTCCCTTCTGGCCCCAACTATTCTATGGTTGTATGAGGTATACAGAAGGAGGAAGAGATGGGTAATCTGGCAGGAATAAAGAGAACACCATCTGAAATACAGTTAGGAAAGCCAAATCCCAACTGGGATGAAATCTAGTGAGAGGTGGCAAAGGCAACCAGAAGAGCTTCTCTAAGTAAATAAGTGACAAAAGGAAGACTAAGGAAAATGTGCACCTGCTGCTGAATGAGGCAAGAGTCCTGTTGACAGGACATGTAATAATTATTTTGTGATTCTCACTATTGCTTTTCAGGAAAGCTCCAAACTGATAGAAGGGCCAGTCCATTGTCTCTGTGTGAGCTATACTGCCTACATTAACAATTGCTCTGAAAACCTGAAACAGAGGAGATGATGTTTCAGGCCTGTTAGTTCTGCATGGAACTTGCTGACACTTCCTGACCTTTGTTCTTCACCCATTGAGTGCAATAAGGATATCTTCTTTCTGGCAGTGCTTACTGTGTCCCTTCTGTGCAAACCTGATACTGCTCCTCCTGACTTGGAGTCAGGCTTTGAAAAGAGTAAAATTGTCCATTCAGTACAGAACATAACTTTTAGACTGTACTTGATATGAGGTCATTCTGTGTGAGTCAGTTTTTATGTTCATGGCTTGCACTTGTCTTTTAAATTGTGTTTAATAATTTGCTAAAGATAATTGAATTAAGTAAAAGTGGCAGGGCTCAGAAGCCTTTGATGCTGTTGAGGCCATCAGTCATGTTGTAATCTTGATGTTACTGCCCTGATCAGCCCTAAAAGTGACTCTGCCCCTATGCCTCTTGAAATCTACAGAACTCTATCTTTCAGTGATGGTGTCAGAGATTTTTTTTTTTTTTTACTTCAAAGCTTGGGTCAGCCTGGAGTGTCAGGTGAAGGCAAGGTCCCACTTGGACAACAAATCTCTTCCCTTGTTCATCCTTCACACTTTGAAGTAGTAGGATTGATGACTTTCTTGAACTTTTTAAATCAACAACTGATTTCTTCAAGATGTTAGCACATGTAGATTAAATTCACCAGTCTTGTATTTTTTTTAATATCGAATTTGAACAATAAACAATATCTCAACTGTCCTTTCCAAGTCTTTCTTTTTAATTTTATAAGTCATAAACAGTCCTACAAAATTCAAGATTGTGCAAATTTTCTGTTTATGGTTAGGTAGAACAGCTATTTGAATCTTGCATGCCTTTGTAGTAGGATTTTGATTTTAGTTCTATACTAAGGATAAAATAAGACTATTTCAGTATCAGAGGATGCTAGCAGTTGCTGAAAGTATTGATAGTAGATAAATTAAATTGAGATTTTCTTGAAATACTGTCTGCATTTTTTCTTAAACTAATGCTCATCAAGAGAAAAATAATTAAAAATCTTTTGGAGTTTAGAATGTCATACTTCCGTGCTGTAGAAAATTTGCCACACGTCTGATATACAATGTTTTCAGTTGTTGCATTCAAAAGACATTTTGCTATTGTCTTAAAATAAAATTAACTTAGTCATGTATTACAGTGTCTAATTAATTTTAGTTTATGTTGGCCTGAGGCATGGATTTTTGAGCTAGAAAAGTTTGGCAACTTTGGGGACTAGAAATGGGCTGGCTACATCTTTGGCAGGACTCTGCTGCTGGAGGAGGACCAGCAAGCTGAACAGAAGTGTCTTGCTGCTAGACGTGGTCTCTGAGGGGCAGCATGGACTGTCCTGGCTCAGTGCACAAGCTAGAACTGTTTCAGACCCCTGTGGAACTTCTAGGAAATTTGGTGGAAAATTTTCATTGCCAGATTGAGACCAGGTAGTGGTAAGTGGGCATAGGCTGTAAAATGTGGTGCCATGAAAATTACTTTGGGTATGAAATTGCTTCTGCTGGCATGGGGGTGGCTAAGCTTACAAAAACCTCTTTCCTTATAAGTACTTGTTTTTCAGTGATGCAAACTTATTTGATTTAATTAAGTCAAATAATTACATAATTCTTTTACTAATTAACCTTCACAATCCATGTGCTTGTTTTTCAGTAAACCAGATATGTCTCGCTTGAGGCTGGCTGCAGGGAATGCTATTGTGAAGTTGGCACAAGAACCTTGTTACCACGAAATCATCACCTTAGAACAATACCAGCTGTGTGCACTAGCCATAAATGTAAGGGAATTTGTTGGGAATTGTGGGTTATCAGCAGATGTATGAGTATATAGTTGTTTGTTCTGTATGTTATGTATATTTCTGTGAATCTGGTTTTATACAAAATATTCAGCCTTGGCGTGAAGTTATTTCTCCCTTTCATAATCCTGAAAACTCATTTTGGATGAGAATTAGATCTGTAGTACTGGACTGTCTGTTGGGGGAATACTAACTTAGTCAAATGTTAGAATATTGATAAACTAAGAAATGCAGTATGTATTTAATACCACAGCTGCATTATAACATTACTAGAAGTTAAAATGAGGTGATGTAAAGTATGTTGAACTGTGGTCAAAACATTGACCTTGGTTTCTCAATACTTGGCTAGAATATATTTGGAATGCAGAGGTCTGCAAAAATAATTAGCATCCTTCAAATATTAGAAGAAATAGGGAGATGTTCCTTAGCAGATGCTGGAATTTTCATCCTGAACTTCTGCCTGTGAGCCCATAGCAAGGAAATAACTCTCAAATTGTAAGTAGACATGTAGGGATCCTCTCTATTTCTGGCTTGTAGACTTAGCAAATTCTACAGAAATTGATTCGTACCCCAAGAGTAAGGTGGTCATGAAGGGACTTCTGTTGGGGTTATTTGTGTAGCTGCTGGTATTCTGGCTTTCCAGAAGTCAAGGAATCCTGTCCAGAAGATACCTGCAGTAATAATGATATGCCATTTTAGACCTTAATTCCTGTGTCCAGCTAAGGCTTTAGAAGCTGTGACCCGTTTTAAATGTCAGAAGACTTTAAATTGGCATTTAATGTTAGAAAATACAGACTATGGCTCCTGTGTGGATATTGTTTACTTTCATACAGAGTATCTTCTTTAGTTTCCAAAGTTGCTTGGAGTTGGTTGTAGTTAGGCTATAAAAATCATTCCTGTACCAGAGTGAGAGAGTCCCTATTAGGCTTGCATGTTGTTTTAACTATGTTTATGTGGATTTTAAGCTTCTGTGTTCCTATGAAGAGGGAGCCATTATTCTGTTCCCAAATGCTAGGAAAAACAAGATAAATGGAACAAAGCTTTAAACTACTTAAGCAGATGAAATCTGGCAAAGCTACAGCAGGAGTTCAGTGGTAATAACTGAAAGTCTTTATACCCAAAGCAAAGTCTGATACTTTTCAGCTTTCCTGTTCCAAAACTGAATAGAAATGTTAGTCTTGTCTCAAAATGAGTTAGAAAGATTTTTACAGTTCAGAACAAAATTAGTCAAGAGAAAAATAGGCACTCAGTGTAATGACAAATAAGTTCTGTCTCTGCTCTGGGAAGGATACTCAAGCTGGATAATGTCATGCCAAACTAGCATTGCCAGTCTAGTGTTTGCATGTCCTGTTTTCTTGTGAACCCAGTGATCAAAATCTTCATTTCTTCTTCATTTCTTCAGTCATTTCCTTCCTGTGGCAAATCTTTCTTTATTGTATATGTTAGCCTTGGAGTTCCTATCAGAATTTTGCTTCATTGTTTTGATACTCTCTTCAGTATGTTAAGGTGCAGGCTCATTGCCCTCCACTGTCTCTCACTTGTATGACTTATTTTCCATCTATAACAGTCTTAACTGTTAGTGGGTATTCTAACAGATGTGTTGTCACCTTTTTTGTGTCTAATGCTTAATTTCCTTGAACTTTCAAAAGGCAATTTTGAGAGATGAGATTCAAATCAGAACATGATAGGGTTCTCAACATTTATAAACCACTTAGTATCACGTTGTGTAGCATACTTTGGACAGGAAGGAACCCATTAAGATCATCTCATTAAACTCTCCTGTTGTGGTCAGGGGCACGTTCCACTAGAACAGGATGCTCAAAGCCCCATCCAACCTGGCCCTGAACATCTCCAATGATGGGGTGTCCACAAGTTCTCTGGGCAACCTGTTTCAGTATTCTGCCAGCCTCACTGTAAAAAATCTCTTCCAGATGTCCAATCTGAACCTCACCTGTTTCAGTTTAAAACCATTGCTCCAGAGCTGGACACAGCACTTCTGATGAGGGTCCCATGAGAGCAGAGTAGATGTTGAAAATCTTCTCTCTGACTCTGCTGGCCACTCTCCTTCTGATGCAGCCCAGGACATGGTTGGCTTTCTGGACTGCAAGCTCATGTCCAGTTTTTCATCCACAAGTGACCCCAGTCCTTCTCTGCAAGGCTGCTCTCAATCCCTTCATCCCTCAGCCTGTATGGATACTGAGGATTGCCTGAAGCCAGGTGCAGGACCTTGCATTGGAGCTCTTGAACCTCCTGATGTTTCCCTGGGCCCAGTCCTCAAGCCTGTCAAGGTTCCTCTGGATGGCAGCCCTTCCCTCCAGTATATCAAATGCACCACTTGGCTTGGTGTTATCCACAGGCTTGCTGAGAGATGTTCTCAACCCTTCTATCTGTGTAATTAACAAAGATGAATAATGCCAGCCTCAGTATTCCTCCTTGAGCACACCAGTTGTTACTGATCTCCATTTGGACGTTGATAGTTTTTTTTGACTGCAATCCTTTGGGCATGCTCATCCAGCCTGTTTCTTATCAGTTGAGCAGTCCATCTCTGAAACCCATATTGCTCCGATTGAGAGACAGCAATGTTGTGTATACCTGGGTCAAAGCCCTTATAGAAATTCAGGTAGGTGACATCAATTGCTCATCCCTTATCCATTTGCACTTGATTGTGAAAGGTTAGACCAGTCAGGCATGGTTTGTCCTTTGTAAGGCCATGTTGTGTGTCTGCAATCCTCTCCCTGTGGATATCCATATGCTTTGTCATCACTTCCAGGAGAATCTGTTCATTTGTAGTATCATTTCTGTCACTGTTCCCTCTTAATTTATTGGTATTTCTTTGCCTTTTGGGACTTTCTAAGTTGTTTTCTAGAATTTAGATTGTAAGGTCTGTCAGGTCAGGAATTCTGCCTCTCATTTTTACTGCAGCTCCTAATGGATTTTGAATACTTACAAATAACTTTTCTAGATGTTCCTGAGGCCTTCTCCAATTTCCTTTCTCACTGTCAGTGGAGATGCTGAGATGCAGAGTAGCTGTAATGGCTTTAATGAGTTTTTCACTTAAAAGTGCCACTGTTTTTTTTTAATTTATTTATTTGGTATGTGCACATATGCATACATACATGTTAATACTTAGAGTAGTTAGTATTAGAATCCACTTCTTGCTGGTAGATACTGATTACTCTAAAAGTTTATTTATTTTTAACAGTTTTGAGTCTAGCCTCCAATCAGATGACATCAAGACCAGCTCTAGTTTTATGCTATTTAATTCACAGCATAGATTTTTTTAAGAGGGCAGGTCAGAAAACAGATTTAACAGAAACTATCTTACTTTTTCAAGCCTGCAGTGGTTGCATAGGTTCTGCTGTGGTTCTGTGCTGGCAGTTTTTTGTTTTCCTCTGATGCTGCTGTTTTGTAATGTGTAACGATTGGAGCGCAGAACACATAATTAAATTTTGTCACTAATTGCTGTATGAAAGTGGCACTGGTAAACAGGGGCTTTATGATGATGAAATGCATGTAGTTTTAGTAATTTTAAAATAAGTTACATGTGTGTTTGTAAGCTTACCAGCAGTTGACTTATTTGATCTCCAGAACAAATTTTGCTGTCAGCAGAGCTTCATATTGAAAGAGAGTAAAAAGTAATTGAGGATAGTACTTTAGTGTTTAACAAGCTTTAAGATGAGATTTAAGATCTGATAAGCTTTGCTGTTGAAAATGCAATTCAATTATATTTAGAATAAATCTTGTAGATTGCATAAGTTTCATTTGTTTAAAAAAATCCCAGGGCTTTTTCAGTTTTCTTAACTCAAGGTGTTGTAGTTGATGAATCAGAGCTGTGTCTGAGTGGTACATGATGTTTTGTATTTTTTTAATGCTTCTAAGTGGTGAACTTCTGATGAATGGGCATTAAATTCAGAGATGTAGATATATAAAATTGAATTAATTTATGGAGTTTTTGTATTCTGTTAGAAATAGCATACCTTGGTTAAATTTTGTCCCCCTTCTTAGTGAACTAATGTAACTGAGTTGAATTTAAGGTTATTACCAATTTTAAAAGATAAAGAAATTATAGTCACTTCAATTGGCCATACAATACCATCAGTAACAACCAACTGTACCTCCCTTGTCCTCTGAAACAATGATGTTTTCCTGCTGAAACACCAACTAGGCATCAGTCTCTTCTGAGCTTCCTGAAGGCTTTAGACTTAGTGATACTGAGGAGAAAGAGGGCTCTATCTTAACCTCCTGTGGGGGTGGATTTGCTCTAAGGAGACAAGATGTTGAGCAGATCTCATGGTTTGGGTTTGTGGGCTTGGGTTACTTCTTTACTAACTTTACTGCTTGGGTTACTTAGTTACTTGGGTTACTGTTGCTCTGGCTACAGCAGGTGTTTCAGTCCACAGAGGGGACAGAAGCACAAAAAGGAGAAAATGGGGCTTGATTGAAAAAAAGTTTCTTCTCAATTTCATTCCTAGTTGTGGCAGAGGGAGGATTGTTTTATGATCTCTTTTGATGCCACTTGCAAATTTAGCAGAGCCAGTGTTTCCAATGGCTACGTTTTGGCTCTGCACTTCCAGTTGACTGATGACTGGAAATCCTCTTCAGTCCTTTCTGACTTCAAAACTGTCATTTGACTAAAATAGCTGCTTACTCCTGTTAACATTTTTTTCTTCATATTTACAGAAAACTCCTTCCTCTTGACCTTTTTTTGGCAGGTTAAATGTGCCAAGCTATTTTGGTGACCTTGTTTACCTTAAGCTTTTCTGTATGTTTTCTTCAAAGTCTTTTCTACGTGTTTCTGTTAAGCTTCCTTGTCCGGTGTCAGTAAATGGTTTGTCATGTATTAAATGGTATATATGTAGGTTATTTTCATACAAAAAAAAATTAAAGTTGATGCCTTTTCTGGGAACACATTGCTTAATAAACTGTAGAACTACAATTGCTGCCTTCGTATTGTTTTACTTTGTGTTATTTGGCAGCTGTTAGACACAGATAATTCTCTTTCATGGTCAGTTGTAGTACATAGGTTTCGACACTGTAATGGAAACGCTTGGTACTCTCTTCAGTGTTTCACCTTATCTGGTAATTCTGTTGAATTTTATTCAGTTTTTAATATTAATGTCTTGATGAAAATGTGTGGAATTGTAGCAGTTAAATCAATATGGTGGTGGTTACTGATATCCAAAATGTTTTTGTGCAGATCTTTGACTTTGGCTTTACAAAGCAAGTGACCCAACTGTAAACAATTTCAGTAACTGTCTTAATACTATGCTAAATTAAGCCTTGGGTCCTGAGTGTGATGTTTTCCTGCATAATTTTTGAACCTTAGCTCTTTTTCAGAGCTTAAAAAAGCTTCAGTTGATTAATTCAATTAAAATGCTCTGAACTGGCATTAAAAAAAAAAAAATCTTGCAATTCCTATGTTTCAGTGGCTTCAAGGTCTAATTGATTGCAGCATATTTGCCTGAGCTTCCATGCTTTATTTTACACTTTATATTGCTTTAAGAAAAGTTTACCGTTATCTTTTTTGGTTTTGCCTTTTTTTTTTTTAATAGGATGAATGTTACCAAGTGAGACAAATATTTGCTCAGAAACTTCACAAAGGCCTTTCTAGACTACGGCTGCCACTAGAATATATGGCTATTTGTGCACTGTGTGCAAAAGATCCAGTGAAAGAGAGAAGAGCTCATGCTAGGCAGTGCCTTGTGAAGAACATAAATGTCAGAAGGGAATATCTGAAGCAACATGCAGCAGTTAGTGGTAAGAGAATAGAAGTCACTTTTTGCTACAAGTGCTGTAGTTCAAATGTAAATGTGAGTAGACTGAAAACATTGATAGTTGTCTGTTTTTATACACAAGAACCACTGTAAATTTGATTTGGAGGTATCTGTTGAAAACTGAAAGTTTTCGGTTTTCTGGTTTTCTTTTGTCTGGATTTTCTTTTGATTTTTTTTTAACAGGCACTGCTGAGGTCTTTTGAGTATTGTTAAAAACTATGCAGATGCTTATGCCTAAATATATTGGAAGTGGAGTAATTTTCCAAGGCAATTATGTGTACTGTTTGAACTTAATAATGTTAATAATGTTCTAAGTGAAGTGACAGTGATTCATTTTAATTCAGCAATTACTAATAAGTAACTTCAATACATAAATGCTGTACTAAATAGACTGTCCTTGCACTAGTGTATTGAGTAGCATCTTGTGTTATTCCTGCAAAGGGCTGTATTTGTTGGCACTTCAGGATGAGTTTATGCAATTCTTTCTTCTCAGTGCCAGCCGTCTGATCGTGGGAATGCTTTGGAAGTTATTATGGACTCGTGTCAGCTATTTTTCTTTTATTAAAGCAGTCCTTTTGACTTAAAGCTACACACATACAGTATTACAATGCTGTACAGGGTCATAGGAAAAAATAGACCTTTATGAAGAGCTATAGCATTTTTGAATAAAAGGTTTTGAAAGTTCTATTTCTTTGAAAGATTACTGATGGTCTGACCTTTGTGAAATCAAGGGTTTTTTTTCATCCTTTTAGCCTAAACCAGACCTGTTTCATGAATCTGATCTCAGAGATGCTGTCAGATAACTGACTTCCTTCTGTGTTTATGAATGACTTTATATTAGCTGTGTCAGTCTTTCTCAGTCCCCTTAGACTCTGATCAGAGAACAAGTCTGCAGACAAATCCTTTTGTGTATCATTAATTAGAGTTAAAGAAAGAAATGGTACTTTTCTCCCACTCAATAACATGTATAAAAGAAAAAATAAATTGAACTAACACCTCTAAGTCATTTTAAGACTACTCCTCTTGAACGCTGAAAACTTTTTAGTTATCTAGACAGAAAGTATAAGAATTCTTATATGTTTAAAATAGATGCTGCAAAGTTGCTATCAAAAATCTGTGGAAGAAATTAAGAGGAACCTAGGTGTGTGTGATTTCCTTTATCCAGTAGGACCTCAAAGTGGACCTGAGATATTCTTTTCTTGCTGGAATAATTGAGCAATGCCTTTGATTTGGCATATGCTATAATGCGTGGGGAGTCTGGATTAAATATAGATTGCTGGATTTTTTTAG
Organism: Trochalopteron elliotii; assembly: GCA_024734555.1. Taxonomy (NCBI): domain Eukaryota; kingdom Metazoa; phylum Chordata; class Aves; order Passeriformes; family Leiothrichidae; genus Trochalopteron; species Trochalopteron elliotii. The sequence goes on along the minus strand of JANPWX010000134.1, from coordinate 4,833,768 downwards.
GATTACAATCTTAACTTCATGCCATTCAGATTTACCAGTCTGAGCTTTCAGCACATAAAATGTCTTGAATTGTTTGTATCCTAAAACATCCGTATTGCGGCAGTTCAGCCAAAGCTTGGTTCTGGAAATAACACGATATTTAAATGTGTGTCGTCCTCCGCCACTCTCCCTGCTGACCATGCAGTAACTCAGGGTGGTAATGATGGTAGTACCTCCTTTGGAAATCTGCATCTCTGATTATTCCAGCTATTTGTCTGAATCTATAAATGTGTGATTTTGTGATGCATTTTTGTCTCAAAAACTTAATATAGGAGAGGAGGATATATATTGGATATTTTGGAGGCATTTCAGCTTTTGTTGAAATATAGTAAATTTCTGTTTACCCTGCCCAAGGAAAACTTTCTAAAGACTGGTACCAGACAGTAAAATGCCCCTTTCTTCCACACTGGCCTTTTATGGGCTGGCAGGAATTATTCTCAGCCCTCTTAAATTCTCTAAATGTTATTCAGAGTGGAAGCCACTCAAGAAGAGACTTATTTTGATTGTGTATCTGTTCCTAGTTTCATCTGGGTAGAAATGTGTCTTGCATAGGAATTTTTATGTTCTCATGATGGGCTTTTACTTGAAAGTCAGTAAGCAGAAAAATTACAAGCGTAAGGATTTATTTTTTTTAAACAAGTTTTCTTCCTAAAAGCTCATAAAGGACTCTTGTGAAGGGTTTTGGTACATTGTAGTTTTATATGCTGGTAGGAAAGCCACCCTATCTTTCAGGTAGTGTCTTCTTTCATTAGAGATAAGTTCTAATTTTTTTTCCTACTGTTTTTTGTCATGACAGGGGTTTAATATTTGTTCTTCTCCTGTTTTGTCTGGAACGAGTTCATTTTATTTTTCAGACCCAGTTGGAATTATTGTTATAGTTATATGAGAAATTGTCCAAGGCAAGAAGTTACTAAAAAACTGAGTTTATGAGCTCTTGATGAGCATTCTATTGAAGTTGCTAATTAGTACAAATAATAGTGGATTGGTTTGTCTGGGGCATGTCTAAGGCAAGCCAATTTTGCTAGTGTTCTGAAGTTGTAATTATGTTTTTTCCTTCTCTGCCACATCTTTATATTTTTGTTTAGTAGTGTGAACAGCTGCTGTTTTAGCTGCTCGCTAAAATGCAGGACAGAGCTTGAAAAGAAGCAAAGGATGTTTTTAAAGTTAATAGTGCAGTGTCAATTGAAACACTAAAAACTGCTTTGCAAAGCACACTGGATTTCAATTACATAAATATGGCTTGAAATAGAAAGACATTGGGTGATTTTATATATTATATATATTTTATGTAGACTGTGCATTACCCTTATTTATACATACCTCTAAAGAAAGGGATAGGTTAAGACTTGACATACACATGACAACTATTTTGTTTGTTTTGTAAAATCTACAATAATGATGTGTTTTGTTTGATGTGCACAATATTTGTCAAGCACATCTCCATATCCATTTGTGATCCATATTTTTTTTGATCCATCCTCACTTCTAATTTCAAAGTCCTTCAGAATACAGGCTTTGAACTGAGGAAAGGATTGGGATTAGGTGGTGACTGTAGCTGTACCTCAAGGTAGCTAGAAAACAAGCAGCCCTGAGTGAGAGATACCTAAAATCTTACTTCTTGTATGCATCAAACATGTGCACATCAGCCATGAAATGGAACATCATAGGGAAATAATAGGCCCATGTGTGTTTATGCCTTAATGCATGCTGACCTCAAAATTTGCCCTCTTCTCTTTGGCAGAAGAGCATACTTCTTGGTATGTAGTTTTTTGATGCATCTTTCTTCTGCTTTTCAGAGAAACTGTTGTCACTTCTACCAGAGTATGTTGTTCCTTATACTATCCATCTTCTAGCTCATGACCCAGATTATGTCAAAGTCCAGGACATTGAACAACTCAAGGACATTAAAGAGTAAGACCATTTTTAATAGTGTTATTTCTAACTTTATTCTAAGTGAAATGTTAATTCATTGTGGTACCCTATTACACAGTTCAGTGTGCATAATGATGCAGTTGCTTCTGTAAAATATTGAGAGAAATAGTATAGGTGCAATTTTAGTGCTCTGTGATAGTTTAGAGAAGAAGCCTTCACCTTCTGCTTATCCTCATTTAATTTTTCTAAAAGAAAAATTTCTCTGTTTTCCCAGAGTTAAACTGGTTTGAATTCATGATACTAGTAAAAGCTGGACTAATTCATGTTCTCCAATGTGCTTTTTAGAGGAATTTCTTTAGTACTTTGACTTATGTGGGATGTTGCATTTCTTCTTCAGGTGCCTGTGGTTCATACTGGAAATCTTAATGGCTAAAAATGAAAACAACAGTCATGCATTTATCAGAAAAATGGTAGAAAATATCAAACAGACTAAGGATGCTCAAGGACCAGACGATCAAAAAATGAATGAAGTAGGTGATATTTGTTGATTGGGAAATTGTATTTAATTCTGGCCTGCTAATGGAAAGGAGTTGCTTTTTGTTTATACCCCAACTTCAAAATGTCTTTCAATAGAGTTGCATGTATGAAAAGATATTTTATGTATTGCAATGATTATATTTATTGTAGTTTAGATGGCAGTTATTTTCCTGTGCTTCAGTAATTCATGCACATTTGCAAGGGAGCCATAATAGTTTTCAGTTCCTCTGTTTCTGTCTCAGTAAGATTACTAAACACTAACTTTAAATAGATATAAACTATAAAATTTACTGTTTAAATAATTCACTAAAGTGCTTTTTAGTATTTCATTTCTAAAGTGCAAGAGTAAACTTAATAGAGGAAGAAAAATACGTTAGAAATCTGTGGTGTGGATTGTGTAATGATGTATCAAACCTTTCTTTGTGGTTTTAGCATCACATCATATCCAGATTTGTCCCTTTTCTGCTTTTCCCACAGAGATGTGTTTTGGGTACTGGGTGGGTGGGATGTGTGCGCTCATTTGATTAACTCTGTCTTAGAAACTATGGCAAGCACTACTCTTAAGTGTAGAAAGACCATGAAAACCATCTGTCTTCAACTGTTAGACTTAAAATGCTTTTGCTTTTACCATCTGTATTTCAGTGTCCTGAGAGACACTGTTTAAGATGCAGGCTAGTGTTAAATGTTGAAGATGATTGCTTTTAAACTGTGATTTCTTGTGGTCCTGTGCACAAAAGATAACACTGTCATTTGTCAAGATTTTCAATGAACTTCTAAAGTGTTATTTGTTTTTTTAATTTTATTATTTACAGAAACTATATACAGTCTGTGATGTAGCAATGAATATCATTATGTCAAAGAGTACAACATACAGTTTGGAATCCCCTAAAGACCCTGTACTTCCAGCCAGATATTTTACTCAGCCAGACAAGGTATACTTTGGCATTTAATTTTTCTTGAGATAAGTCTGTTTAAATATTTGCTAGCTGTAATTCAGGGTTGTTTTTCTTAAATATTTCTTGTAACTTTAGACTTCTCACTCTTACATTGTAGTTGAAAATGTATGTATATGTTTTCATAAATATATTATATATATGTGCACAAACCAATTTCTCTTCCTCCCTACTCCCATATTACTGTTCTAGTTTAAAAATTCAAAAGCATAAATGATGTAAGTGAAATCTTTCAGTGCAATCTCCAAAATGTATCTATATCTACCTCTCGTTCACTGATTATTGTTGTAATTGCCCCCACCCCCTTTTTTTACAGAATTTCAGTAACACCAAAAATTATCTTCCTCCGGAAATGAAGTCTTTTTTCACCCCTGGAAAGGTAGGTATGGTGTGGGGGGTTGAGGTTTGGTGCTGTGTTTGGGTTCTGGTTTGTCTTTGTTTTTGGATTGACAGTTTTGTTTGTTCTTTGTGGGTTTTTTGTTTTGTTTTGTTTTTTAAAGAAAAGTAGGATGTAATTAATGAAACACTGTGTTTAAGAGAGCAGATTGTTTCTAGGTATAGAGAAAGAGATGAGTAAAGGGAAAGCTGCTGCAGTCTATGCTGGGTGGTGGCAACAATAGGCAAAGCCTGTTGTCTTTAAAAGGAGGGAGTCCAAAAACACCCCAATACAACCCATAATATTTCTCAAGTTTACAAAATGGTTAACCTTTTTAGACTGCAGAAGACTGCAATGTTGCATACAAAGTGGTAGCTGTGGAAAACTCTAACAGAAATTATTTTAAAAATAATTTAATAATTAATCTTTATATCAAATCTTTTTATTAAATAACAATTAATCTTTGGCAAAGCTGAATACTGTTTTACAGTACCTTACAAAATAACTGACTGTTCTACAGTTTTGTTAATTTGTTCTTCTAGAATGTGTATTCTATTGAATGGCAGTGTTCTTTCTCACTAAAACTAAACCCAGGTGCTCTTTAGGATAAAATTAAAATCTGGTACAGGAAGTGACAAACTGTGATTTTCATCTGGATTAATGCATCCTGTTCTAGATGACAAAGAACATTAATTCATTACCTTGTGAAAGAAAGAAATTGCAGCATCTTCGTTACCCTTAACTTTGCTAATGAAGCATTAGCTGTCAGCTAGTAACTTCATAACAAAGGAGGAATGCAAGCTAGGAAAAGAAGCAGATTTCTCTTTGAGAAATTGAAAATCAACATTTATGGATTGGAATAGATCGTCATTAAAATTCTTTTGAATACTAAGTTAACTTTTATATTATTTTAAATTTCCAATGCTGGGTACTCTAGTTCTTCTTGTGTTGCTTTGAAACTTTGTAACAAATAGGAGAGATGTATTTGACCACCAGAATTTTCAGTTTCTTCACTATCATGAGAGGAACATGAAATGAAAGTTGGTCTGGGGAGTCTTATTTTTGCAAGTGGAAGACTGGCTTGGGTGCATATTAGTGGAGTGGATATAAGCTGGGAACACTGAGGGCAGGAAGTCTTAGAGTGTAGATTCTGTGAAAGGGAGGAGCTGTTTGTGCAGGCCGTCTTGGTCCTTCCTTAGCTGGAAGTCCAGTTCAGTGTGAATTTGAAAATCTCTTTGCTTTTGAGCTCTTTCAGCATACACTGATTAACATTCAGTTCTAAACTAATAGATGTAAATTGTTAAGCTGGGTTTAGCTCTCCAAGGTTTATTTTTGGAAAGCATATGCAATTTATTTTTTTTTTTTGTGCTCAGTGGAGAATGAATCTTTGTGAGTATAAAATTCCCCCTGGCTATGGAAGTATAAGCAGAACCATATTCCATGGTCCATAGCTCTGAAAAAGAAACACCCCAGGCTGATATGATATGCACGTTGAACTTTTTGTAGCTGTCACAAACTGCAGACATAGCCAGAATATAATATTGAAGGATAATGAGAAATGCAGGGAATGGTCTTTAATTCAGCATTTTTGTGCGTGGGTGTTCGGCATTCTCTTTAGGAGTAATTGAACACTTTCAACTCTCTCAAAAGTTAGTATGAGCTGGAGGTGTTCGACAGGTCTGAAAGATAATCCAGTTAAATTAATAACCTGAAGCTCACCACTGTCTGGAAATTGTGGCACTTATTAAAAGCCTAACATTTTTAAATCTATGCAAGAAGTATCAGAATCTTCTCCACAGCATTTGGCTTTTGGGATTCTCATTTATTCCCAGTTGAAACTAATGTAGTTGCCAGTTTGGTGTCTCCTTTGCTGAAAGGGCCGTCCTGCTGCTATTTCTGCTTCGCTGGGCCAGGTGCTTATCTGATGCAGATGGGGGAGCTGGTTCAGGTAGATAAATCAGCAGAAAGCAAATGGCACACAAAGTGACACAGTGCCTGACTGCACGGTCCGGTGAGCACACAGCACTACCAGTGAGAAGAGGAGAGAATCTAAGGCTAGAGAGAAGAATATCAGCTTTGGTGGCAGCTAGTTATTTGATTGCAGCTCCCTCAGCTTCCTTCTGGTGTCTGTTGTAGCCTTCATACAAAAATGTTTATCGCTTTGTGTTAAAATTAACATAATGATTGCAGAAAGTGAAATCTGTGAATATTTTAAGCATAGTGCATGTTAACAATATCTGAACATGTAGCTTAAAATAAAGGAAATGTATTTTTGGTTTCAGCCCAAAGCAGCCAATGTTCTTGGAGCAGTTAATAAGCCTCTTTCGTCAGCAGGCAAGCAGTCTCAGTCCAAATCTTCACGAATGGAAACTGTAAGCAATGCCAGCAGCAGTTCAAATCCAAGCTCTCCAGGAAGGATCAAAGGGAGGTTGGTAGACAACAAAGGATCTTTGATATTTCAAATATTTGTAATGGAAACTTTGAATACTTTTATAATGTTTTCTAAGTAAAACCCAGAATTCTTTTATCTTACATTGAAGTAAAATTACAGTACCACATTGGTATAACTGAAACCATGATTTTGGCTTTCTAACTCCAGAAATAAATTTTCTTTAGAAAAAGAAAAAACCCTCAAAACAAACAAACAAACAAAAAAAACCCCTAGAATCAAATTTCATCCATAATTGGCTGAAAGAGGAAAGGAAAGCCTCATATGTTGTAATTTTTTTGAGGGCAGGGTTGGGGTTTTTTGGGGTGTGTTTTAGGTTGATAGATATATCATTCCCCCCCACACATAAATGTGTGTTTGTGTGTATGCACACAGCTGCAGTCCCTGGGAACCTGGCTGTAATGCTATAACACATCCCACCCAGGGAGACCTGGTAGGCCATTGTGGTGGTCCTGCATGACTTCCTCCTTGAGTCCTGTGCTTTGCTGGACTTAGCAGACAAATATATTTTGATTTTGAATTAGTTTTGTGATGAAGAGGTGAGTGTACTGTAATGCTACATAAGTCATCTTCTAGTTATCTATCTTTAAAAGTATAGCTTATTTTGTGTCAGTTTTGTAGGTTATTCATTAGTTACTGTATCTTATGTTCATTTGTTTTTTAACTGAAAGTCATACTGTCACTTGTTTTTTTCACTGACAGTGAGAGATCGTATAGCCTCCACTATTTGTATTCTTTCTACTGTTTCACATTCTTTCAAGACTGTTAGGAAATGTTTGAATTTAAAACTTCTCATTTAGTACTTCTGTGACTATTCAATATATAATACGAATTTTAAATGAGGTGCAATGTTTTACAAGAAATATTTCTCCACTAGAAAGTCTGCAGAAAGGCTTATTTCTTACTAGTCATGCAGGTTCACATGCTGCACTGTGTTACTGGCTAATGACAGGTGGACTCCAGATTCTTCTCTATATCCAGCAAAACGAATCTGAGGTCAAATTTGAAAAAAAATGCTGTACTCACAGCCTAACATGATCTCTCATCTTCATGATCTCTCCAGTTCACTTAAGTTAAAGGGATTAGTGTTTTGGGTAGAGATGCCAAAGACAAAGAGAAGAGACAGGAATGATTCAGGATACACAATATTTTCAGTTCAATCTGTCTGAATGTGTACAGGCAGATTTGCATCTTTTAAGAGGATGTATACAACCTAAGCTTCCCATTACATCCCAGTTAATACAGAGTGTAGAAGTGAGAACATCTTTCACTCAGTATGCAGTGCCCAGGCCAGGGAGTTGAGTTTGTGTGTTTGAATACTACTTTTCATTTTGACACATAGTGTATTTCTTTTCATTAAAAAATGTGCACTGGTATTTAAAAATGTTGCTTCTGCAGATGAAATGAAATGACTTGTGTATTGGCTGTGTGCGTTACCTTTTATTTGTGGGTCTCAGTGCTTTACATATACACAAGGCATTGTTGTCCACATTTACGTTTGTAGAAACTGAAATAAAAATGAAATTGCTGCTGCAAAAAGCAACAAAAAGCAGAGGGAAATTTGAATTGCTGTTTTATTGCCTAAACCTCACCATAGGAAGGTGTGTGCTTTGGCTGGTCTGTCTGTAGAGATCTTTGATGACTATAGGAAAGTGTAGGCAATTGAATGCAAACACAGATGTCTTGCAACTCACACTCTTCTATTTTAAAAGGCTGCTTATCTTTCCCAGTGAAAAAAGAAAATTGAACGTGGTTTATAATCCAAACGTTTGTCTTGAGACTTAGATGATGTGGCTTGTGATACTTGGTATCTATAGTACCCACAGTGAAAGGTTCCTTCTGCCAAATTGTTATTGGTTTATTAATAGATTTTTTTTGAAGATTGTTATCTGTAGTATTTTTTTAATGATTGCCCAATGTATTATAATAATGAGGGAAATATATATTTTTTCATCCTAGACTTGACAGTACTGAAATGGACCACAGTGAAAATGAAGAATTCACACTGTCTTCACCCTTACCAGGAAAAAAAACTGACAAAAGGGACGACTCTGATCTTGTAAGGGTGAGCTGTTAAAAATTAATGTGGTGATATTTGAGATCATTCCAAAAAATATGATGAAACATGAAACTGAACTGACATTTTAAACTACTGAAAAATGTGTTTAGAGTTGGATATGAAAATAGAATTAAAAAGAAGGCTCTGTTCCTCACAGAACCGTATAGGTTGCAAAAGACCTCTAAAGGTCATCAAGTCCAGCAATTTACTCAGAAGAGTGAGGTCTACCATGAAATCATGTCGCTGAGGTTACTGAGGCTTTGGAGAGTGATAATTTCTTTACTAATTATTACCAATGGAGATTAGATATATATATATATATATATATGTAGTTCAGTAATTAGAAGGGTTCCTAATGAGGATGTAAAACATTATTTGGACTCTCACTCAGATTAGTGCTTTAACATGTAGAAGAAGTTGTAACCAGGCCAAATATTATCTTAAGCAGTATTTAGACCTGTATCAGAATAGAGAAAAATAAGCCACCAAAGAAAATTGTAATTGTATTGTAAGTCTAAAAGCAGGTCAAATAAAATAAGAATTTCTCATACCACTATTAAGTTTCACTTCTTTGTGCCTTAATAGCAGTTGACAGTCTGTACATTTTGTAGTATTTGGGATGTGCATGAGAAAGTAATAAGATCAGATTTGCTAGAATTGGATTTTCTAGGCTGCATTAAAGATGTCCTGCATCTGATGTCACTGCTGCTTTATTTCTTTTTACTGTCTCTGACATTTCTCTTTTCTCTCATTATGTCATTCTGGTGCATTTTTCTAGGTTGCTTGGGACATACGCTACTCACTAGTAAAAATTCCTCAACTTTTGCTTGTCTTGTAGTATAAATAACTATCTTATACTGTGGGAAAAGCAAACCAGTTTATAACTAAATAAGAAAAATCTGGAATCTGTTGTCAAAAAAAAAAAAAAACAACAAAAAAACCAAACAACACTTCAGTAAACCTTAAAGTCTGAGAGTCCAGATGGCTCCTGGCATGCAATTCATGTTTAGAAGCATTCATTTGAACTGGTAACTACTGAGAAAGCTCAGTGATAAAGCAACTACAGGTCAGTGTCTTGAGTACTTTTGAGAGCATCATTCCACTTCCAATCTGTAAGTGAGTTGCTCAAGGCTGTGGATTCAGAACTCATTTTTGATTTTTGGAGATAGGGAGCAGATTACAGCAAGCATTAACTGAGAAGCAGGATTTTGTTGATATGTTTGAGGGAAGGGCTACCATCCAGAGGAACCTTGACAGGCTTGAGGACTGGGCCCAGGGGAACATCAGGAGGTTCAAGAGCTCCAAGTGCAAGGTCCTGCACCTGGCTCCAGGCAATCCTCAGTATCCATACAGGCTGAGGGATGAAGGGATTGAGAGCAGCCTTGCAGAGAAGGACTGGGGTCACTTGTGTGTGAGAAATGGGACATGAGCCAGCCACATATGCTGACAGCCCAGAAAGCCAACCATGTCCTGGGCTGATCAAAAGGGAAAGTGGCCAGCAGGGTCAGAGAGAAGATTCTCAACATCTACTCTGCTCTCATGGGACCCTCATCTGGAGGGCTGTGTCTAGCTCTATTTTCCCATTAGAAGATAGATATGGAGCTGTTAGAGCAGATCCAGAGATGCCATGAGAATGATGAGAGGGCTAGAACACCTCTGCTAAGAGGAAAGGCTGAGAAAGTTGGGATTGTTCAGCTTGGAGCAGAGGTAGCTCTGGAAAGACCTTATTGCAGCCTTCCAATATGATGGGGGCATATAAGAAAGATGGAGAAAGACTTTTGACTTGTCTTGTAGTAGTGGGACAAGGGGCAGCAGTCTTAAACGGAAAGAGGTGAGGTTTAGATTGGACATAAGAAAGGGATTGTTTATAGTCAGGGTGGTGGGATACTGGAACAGGTTGCCTGGATAAGTTGTGGATGCCCCATCACAGGCAGATGTTCAGGGCCAGGTTGGATGGGGCTATGAGCAACCTGGTCTAGTGAGAGGTGTCCCTGTCCATGGCAGGGTGGTTGGAATGAGATGATCTTTAGAGGTCCCTTCTGACCCAAACTGGCTTTTTTAAGGCTTGGGTGGGTTGTTTTGCTGCTCAGAGCAAATGTTGGTACAGCTCTGAAAATAGTGATTTGGCAGCTACCTTTAATACCTGTGCTTCCTTCTACATTTGTAAAGTCAGGTTGCCCACTGTGTTCTGTACTAGTGCCTCACCAGTGCCAGCATAGGAGCCAGGCATAAGCACCCTGCAGCTCAAAAGAGCTGAGGCCACAAGTTGGCAATTCTCATCTCCTCTGTCTTTATATTTTCCTCTTCATAGAAATGCATTTATGGATGTACTGTCCTACACAGCAAAGGATACAAATGAGGAAGACCTTACACATTGCAGGGTCTTAACTGCTCAACTTTCAAATAATCTTTCCCCCTTGTCTGGTATTGTATATGTAGGTGTGTTCTTATATTTTTGTAAATGTTTTTGAAACGCCTGTGGCAAACAATCTGAGACAATTTGTGTAATTTGAAGACTCAGTCTTGTTGGAGGAAGCTTCTACATGTGGCTGTTAATTATGGCAGTTTAATTTCTTAATTTAATGGCACAATCTTGCCTTTTCAGTCAGAGATGGAGAAGCCTAGAGGAAGGAAGAAAGGCGCTATCACAGATTCAGAAGAGAAGCTAAGCATAGATGACCTGAATAAACTGGGTCAAGAGCAGAAGCTTAGAGGTAGTCAACGGGGAAGGAAGAGACCTGCAGTTGTATCAGAAGCTGATGAAACACAATGGCAAGAGGAAAAACGGCTAAAAGAAGATGTGATAGAAAGTGAGGATGAACAGAACAGTCCACCAAAGAAAGGGAGAAGAGGACGCCCTACCAGAACCAATAATGGGGCAACACCAAAGGAAGAACCAGTGGCAAAGTCATCAAAAAGGAACAAAAAAAAACAACCGCCAGCAGCTGCAGTGGAAGAGGAGGAGGAGGAGGAGGAAAGGCAAACAGAAAACATTGAACAAAAACCAAAAGGCAGGCAAAACAGGACATCAAAAAGAACACAGCAGAGGTAAGTCCATCTTCTTGTAAGCTGTGTATTTTTTATCTTTGGACTTTAGTTATAATTTGATGCTTTGCCATTTGGGTCTTCCTCAAAACAGAGCAGAACCATCCGAAACTAGTACAGTTGAATCAGCACAGTCTACGCCACAGAAAAGACGAGGAAGGTCATCACAAACACCACCAGCACAGCAAAAAAAAGTGTAAGTGTTCTAAATCTCTGTTTAGTGAAAATTAAATAATACCTCTGTGCCCCCAAGCAAACCTTTACTGAAAATATTTCAGAATACTGTAGTTGACAGTTAAGAAAATAAATTGCTATTGTTATATCTAAAATGTTTTCCTTAGCTGCTTCTCCTAAGGCATCTCACAACAGAGCAGGAGGCTGTAAGTAATTTTAATGTGCTCAGGTAGCATGTATGTAGCTTTGCTTTTCTAGGAGAAAAGTCAATAAAGCATACAAAGGCCTTGAAGATGGGGCTTTTTTAGGACTTAACGGAGAGAAAAGTGGCCCTGTTTGTTTCAGATAGCAGTGAAGAATCAAATTGTTACTGTGGTGAAACATAACTGGGGAGAATTAAGTTTATTCTGATTCTCCTTAATGTTCACTTTCTAATTTGCGGCCTTCTTACTATCCACTCAAATCATTTTCATGTGAATAAAATATGTTGTGATCAGTGAAGGGTCATAGCTTCTGAAAATTCTGAGGTGCTTTAAGTTCCCAAATGAAGGTAAACTCTGTCATTGGCAAGCTTCATTTTCTTGTGCCTGCTGTAGGAAAATACAGGTATCTATACCTTTTCTGTACATGTATAGATAATATATGTAAGCAGAGGTGCACAAGGGGTTATTTGCCCACTTGTATCAAACTGCAGCTCATGGAGAATATTTAGTTTTCCAGAACCTGATAAAAATTCCTTGGGGCACTACCTGAGGACATCTACTGGTATACACTCTGGTATATCTCTGTTGTCTTTCTGGCTTCTGGGCTTAGTTAGCATCACATTGCTCTTCCCCTGGCAGTGTAGTGTACTGACTTGCCTTAAACCAGGGATCTTCCCTGCAGGAGAACCTTGCCTGAACAAGCTTGTATACCCTCATTTCAAATTCTGGGCTCACTCCGGATCACGTGATCTGGCATTTTGAACACACAACATCCTGACCTTTCCATTTCCCTGCCTCAGGTCAAACCTCTGCTTCTCCTTTACTTTGTAACCAGAAACACAGGACTCAACACTGGTTGGTTACTCCAGAAGTCACTGCCACACGTGCAGTAGAACAAGAGCTGGAAACTGCTACTGCCATGCAGGGGAAGACAAACCAACAAGTTATGTTGGGTTATGTGCTATGTGGTGTTTGTCAAAGATGCCCTTTACTAAATATTTAAATAACTTCTCTCAGTGAAGTTGGCATCTTTCATGACTCCTTTTTATGCTGACAGTAAGCTATATCACTACCCACAATCAGTAACAAACAGCTCTCATTCACATATATGTATGTTGTTCCTGTCAGGGGGAGCCCAGTAAGTTGTTTCAGGGTTCAAAGTTGTTGAGTCTATTCTAGACTCAATTAAAAAAAAAAAAGTGGGTTGTGTTTGTTTGTTTTACTAAGTCACACACATTTTTACTATTTTTTTTTCCACATCTGCAGGAAAAAGCTGAGACAGTAGCCATTTCTCAGTCTTCAAAGTGCATTGTAGTCAAGCCTTTCTCCCTCATCTACATCTGTTTTAACTGAAGGAAGTTGATAGACTGAGTCAGCATTTTGTACTGCAGGATAAATATATTTATACCAAATGCTTAAAGCTTTCTGGGCTCCTTGGAATTGGATTTGGCATAAGAATTTGGGATTTTGCCTATGAGGTGATAATGTATCCCGTGGGTGGTAGTGTATAACCTATTTCTGATAGCAAATTGGGCTACCAGTTAGCACATGTGAACAGGCTTATTTTTGTGATATGTGAAAGGAAGACTCTAGCTTGTGAATAATTCTTCTGCTTCCTTTTCAATTCCATTGCTTCTATCAGTCTTGGAAGACTTGAGTTGGGCTAATTTGTGTTAAGGGATGACATGTTGGTTGGTTTAGAAATACTGTAATTGCTATGCAGTTGAGAGATTTTATTTTGTCTGAATTTTAGTGGTTCTCAGGATTGAAAATTCCTACCACTTTCATGATGTGATGGCATCAGAGTACGATTGTTTTGGATCTGTGCCCCCAGTGGAGATTGAAGTCTGTCTGTTGTGTGCCCAGAAACGAGCTTCCGGTTTCATTTCAACCAAAACGTCACCAACATTGGGTGCACAAGCCTGCACCTGCAGTAAATGGGATGATTCAGTGATTTGATTCTGAATTGTGCTACTGTGATGTGGGTGCAGCTGTGGATACATATGTAGTTGGCTTTTTTTTTTAAAGGCAAGGGGCGTTGGCTTATTCTCATTTTAAGCAAATGGGTACTTTTTGCTTGTGGCACAAATCCCATCACCAACACAGACAGTTTAAGATATTGTTGACTGATTGTTCTTAATTATCCTGATTAAGGTATTGTTATTCTGGTTATCTCTAAGATAGCTTGGAAAGATTTGCATTTAAGTTCAATACAGTGTTAATTTCATGAGTAGCAATATGGGTTCTTCTGGGTCTGAAGAATCATAGATGCAGTTATTCAAATTCGTTGTGTAAAAAGTCCTGGAGAAGTAGAGTACATCTGTTCATGGAATTGAATGGAGAGAAAACCAACACAACAGTATTCGGTCTCTGGCTGTTTGGCTTTTCCTGTTCACTGGTTAGTGTTGTGTCAACCTATTTTGGCCTGTATTGTGGCATTGAAGAGAAAAATCTGCCATGCCTATAGAAGCAAAATTGTTCAACTTTGTGCTCCTGGCCCTCTATGATGGAACAATTTTTTTTTTCAAGTGGCATTGTCCAGCCTCCTAGTTTCCCTTCAGTTCTGTGCATGGACAAACTAGACAGGTGTACAAGACAGCAGCATTATATAACATGAAATGGTAAGACTGCTGTTTTTGTGAACTGGAATGTTTGCTCATACAGTTCATACATGTTGCAGATGTACACGTGCTGTGAAGGTGATCTTTATTTTTCTTCTCATTGTAGCCGTGCAGGACGTTCCAAACAAGCAGCCAGTAAAGAGAACGAATCCAGTGAAGAGATGGATGTGTTTCAGAGTGGTTCACCTGTCAGTGATGAGATTCCCCAGGAAGAAGTAATGGAAGAAGAGGAAGTTTCCACAATCAATGTAAGAGAAATGCCTGAGCTTTTCTTTGTGAGTCTTTGTGGTGTGCTCTGTGTGTTGATGATCAGAGAATGACCTCTGTTCTTAAAATGACTTCTCCCTGTTTTTGGAACTTAAACTTCCTCCTCTAAAATGAATGGGGTAGTTGTCAGCTGCCACTGTTCTGTAGTGGAGCTGCACTGTAGTTTCCTAGAGAAACTGCATTTCTTGGAAAATACCACTTTTTGTCAAGTATCTTGAAGTTTCTGTCCTATGTAGCCTTTCTTGTATGCCAGAATTGTGTAGCATCTAACAGGAATTATTTTCCAGGTAACTCCCACCCGTTCTTCTCATCTAGATTTTAATAGTGAATAAAGCTTCTTTATACAAAACAGACACACAAAATGAATAGTACTGGAAAATAAGCATGGAGTCTTGGAACAGAATCCTAAATTGATCTCTTCCTCTTACCAGCATATTTTAAAATGAGTTCATTTCATATTTGTTTCATTCAAATACATTGGCAATGTTAGTAGTCATACTAAAACTGAGAATGCCTTCACACTTTTGGATACCCTTGATGGTTGGAGCATCTGAGTGTATGGAAACTTTGAGAAAGGAAACTGCGTTGTTGTGAATTCCATTAAGGATGCGGGCTCAGTAACGTCGAATGTAGTTAGGTCCTGGTCGTTGACTGAGACTTGTACTTGTGACAAAATGAGGAATGAATGCCACTGTATATGGATACTCAAACACTATTGAGTGAGCCTGAGCATTTTTTTCCATTATAAAATGTATTTGTTCTTGAATTTTCCAAAACTATTCTGTAGAAACATTTAAAATATTTTTTCTCCAAATAGGTCCGTCGCAGAACTTCCAAAAGGGAAAGACGATGAGTGAGCGTGTAGTTACCAGCCTTCCAGGTGAAAGCTTTGAAGAATGCTTTTAATATAAAGCTTGAGACTGAATGAAGCTGTTAGTGCACAAATGGGGTTGCTGAAGAAAAGACAAAACCTATTTTACTGCCCCTGCATTTGCAGTCCCTAGGTCACAAGCTTTAGCCACACACATGTTGATATCATTAACTGTGGATTTTTGTGAAGTGTAATGTGCGCTGGCTTTGTAGACATATGAACTAAAGAAGAAAACTGTAAATAGTTCTTTTTTTAATGTTTCTGACTTATAAAGTGCTTGTATAGCTTTTATCTGCGGCTTTAAACTGACAGTACCCCACTGTTTATTGGATCGATTGATTTAAAAAAAGAACAGTTTGTTGAAAATTGATCTCAAGCAATATCTGTCAGTGTTCGTATTTGTACTCTTGTTGACATTTAACTGTGAAAAACAAGTCAGTTGAACAAATAGTGCCACATTCTTTTGCCACTATTTGTCGAGGAGGAGAAGAGGAAGAAAAAAAGTCTGTTTCCTTCATAAATATACCCTAGTGTTTACCTTCAGGCACCTACCTATTATCAGAGGTGCTGAATTGCTTTCTTTTACAGTTGAACAATATTGGATAGAATAATACAAGAGATGCAAATTTGGAAAGAAGTTTTGTTTTACGCCTCAGTATTGATGCCAGACTTTTCTGGACTTGTAGTGGCATTGAAAATTCAAAAAGGATTTAAAATATTTTAATTTTAAAAGTGTGTTGTTAAATAATGTACTGAATACCCTACCCATTTTATCTTCCCCTATCAGTTTTTATTAATCTACTGTATCAATAAAATTCTGTATCTGAGTTTTTAATAGTCTAGTATGTTAATGTGTATAGATATTTCCTTCTGAACATGATGTTCACAAAGAGCAAATTATTACTACATTATAATATGAAATCTGATATATAAACATTAGTGAAAATACAGTTCTTATTACAATGTAAAGTTAATCACAAAGAGAAATTTTATTGATGCAGTGTGTCTTTATAAAGCTGTTCTTGAGAGCCAAGTGTTTTGTATTTTATAGTGAAGTTGCATGTTTATGAAAAATGTGCTGAAAATGGGATGTAATGTTTTTTTTGAAACTCGTATCTAGCAGTAGTATATGGTAGGTTGCCTCATGAGAGATCCTTTTATTGAGAGTTTATTGTACCTTTCTGTTTTGTTTTTGTTTTTTGAGCCAAATTTTTTTGGTATGAAGAGCTAAGTTTTTGTTGAATAACCAGCTGTCAATTATTACAGTCAAGGTATTCAAGATTTGAATGAAGCTCCATTTTTATTTTGTGCTACAGTAGAGAGAGGTTGGTTTGTGTTGGGTTTTTTGTTTTTTTTGTTTGGGTTTTTTTTTAGTTATAATCTGCAAAAAAACAAAAGAAACAAAATACGTAGAGCAGTGTCCTGTATGCAGTTTAACAGTTTACAAACTGTCTTTGAACCAAAATATATAAGTTACTATATTCTGCTTAGCCAAGCACACATCATCATTTCAGGTGCTGTTCTCCCTCTGGTTCCTTACAACACATGAAAAATCAATTTCTAACCTAAGAAAATTTTATTTCATTGAGTAATGGAGCATTTTCACATAATCCATCAATAATTAAGTTATTATTGCAAGGTTGCCTGTAAAGATTATAGGAAAGGATAATACTAAACCACAGATTTTCTGATTTCCAAACTGTAAGATCACTAAATAAAGCAAGCAACCCTTAGAGTTTTTTCATTATTCATTTTTTTTTGGTACACTAGGAAAAAGTACTATAAACAATTAGATTATTCTGCCTCATCTTAACTTTCCCCCTCTTCCAGTATTCAGCTTTTCAACATTTATACCTATAGGTCTGGGGGAAATGCTGACCAGAAAGGCAGTTATGGTTGATATCAATTTACTCTGAAATAGTTGGCACAACGGAACTGGCTTACCTACGCTTCAGCAGTGCAAATGCAAGTTGTTGAGGGTTTTTTATGGTATAGAATGATTGAAAGCTAGCTTTGTATTTTCCTCTTTGACAGAATTGCACTGAAAACATTTATGGAAGATGTACCTTTAAGTCAATTTTATACAAAAATATGAAAAATTAATGCTGAAACTGCTGCAGACTCTTGAGGCTTTATGTGCATAAACATGGTTAGGTTAAACTTCACGGAATATTGATTCACCATTACTGATCATAATGTTTATTGTGAATTTAAACTATAGTTTTGCAATTTAAATGTTGATTTCTTGGGTAATAATGTGTAAATCATTATTTCTTGAGAAGTAGGCACAGCAGATACGTCATTCTTATATTCAAACCTCTTCTAAGTTCATTCTCATCTCATATAAAGAAAATGAATATTTTATGTACTAACATTTTGAGATCTGCATACAGTAGCTACAGTAGGTTATAATTATGTATAAAAGATAAATTGCTAACATTCAGTTAGCATGCTCTTCTGCAATGATAATGTTAAGTTTATAAAAATGTACTGTATTACATTAAAAGATCAAATTGAACTCACTGTAACAAGTTCCAGCATGACATTTTTGTGAGATTACCAAAGTATCTTGCTGTATTTTGCAGCAAATAAAGCTTTTGTTACATTTCCTTTTTTTGCTGCAGTGCAACAGGAAACTTTCAGTGATCTGTAGTTCATGTGCAAAATCCAAACAGGGATTGTAATCTTTATACTAGTGTTTAAAAATAACTCACTGATTCCAGAAGTATGGTGGTTTTTTACCTGTCAGACTGAGTTAATGAATATTTAGGACTAGCTAACCCACTAATAGGAAGGAAACATGAAAGTGTTTGAGAGTTCTAATGTGACAATACCTGTTCCACCTCAGATAATTAGAATCCTGTATTAACTATACTTGACTTTGCCAATTGACTTTATTTTCTAGCAAAATTGAACCCTTTTTCAAGTATTTTGACACTTGCTGTTTTGCCATTTGGATCTCTGTGAACAAAAATATTAGTTTACAAAAAGATACTAATATTAAAGATGTTTTCACCAAAAATAAATATGCTCAGTTTGTGAGTAACTTGCAAAAAACTTAAGTCTTGAATCCTAAATACATTATTCTGGCATAGCATTTGTCATCTGATACTCGTGAAAAGGCACCACCAAACATGAGGGGGGTGTATGCAGTTTTCTTGTTGCTTTTATTTGCGTGTGTAGGTTTTGACAGATTATCCAAGTCTGCTTTTGTGAATGCACCTGGTAGCTTTTGAATCCTGCAAGTTTATTTATCATTCATACTGATCCCTGTCACTCTGTGGGGTTAATTCTTAAATGCAGTCATCCTGTGCAACTACAAATACAAACTCAAGAACGCTGTTTGAATATTCCCACAGTTGTGCACGCAGAGGACACAAGGATCTTAAAACAACCCACCAGCAATAAGCAAAATTCTGAATTTGCAGATGCAATAATTTTACAAACTTGCCTGTGTTTAAATATATATAGTGTAGAGATGGATACATCTCCACCTCATCCAAGTAGGTGCAGAATATATTTTACAAATACTTTTTTTAAGGAGACACATTCAGGGATGCCACTGTGTTTGATCAAGGCCTTATGTCTACAAACACACATGACTAAGATGAGTTCTGGGTGGCCATCCTGCTATCCTGACGCTTCTGTAATGACCAAAATGATAAAATTCACTTGACCAAGACCCATTGTCCATCAGGAGGAGCCAAAGAATCTGAATGCGTTCTTTTTTCCTGTTGTGCTCACAGATTGCCATTCCATACTTTGCATCTTTGTTGGATGTTGCCTTTACAAAAGACATTTACTAATTTAAGTGCGTTATCCTAACACTGACTGAAGTGACTTCTATCCCACAGACAAGCAAACTTCATGTCATTAGGTTTGCCCCACATCCTTAGGATGCCCTCTTCATTGAGTACAGTACAGCTTCTGCTATTTTGCTGATCATGGAAAAGTAAGAAGCTGAATGTTGGCAACTGGTAGAGAAATACAGGAAAAAAACCTCCACCCGATTTGCTTTGATGTCCTTCAGATTCTGCTGTCTAAAAGATCCAGTCTCTTCACAGTGATCCCCAAGTGCCATTGTATTTGTATGGGTAGGATAAACATAGTCTTTTACAGTGTGTACAGTAATGAAAAAGGTTTCATGCTTGCTTTTTTTTCAGTGCCTCAGTACAGTCATGATGTAGCTTTTAGTAGCACTTGCATTTCTGTAATGAAGATGTATAGTGTATATTCTTTTTGAAATAGCAGCATCATATCGATGTAAGAAGGAAGAAAGCGTCTAAATACAGATTTCTACCCCTGCAAATAAGTATTTTGGTAATCATGTAGTATGTTGGAATTACTTTAACAGACAGGTTCTTTGAAGGATGGGTAACATAGGGTGTTTGATTTGGCCAGCTGTGTTTCCCATGCTTGTATCCTACCTCACATATCCTACCATCACACAAAGGAATGCAGTATTTTGCAAATGAAAGCAGTGTTGCTGAACACTGTCCCTGCTTACTTGGAGGTAATTTTGTTGTTAAAAAAGAAATTGCAGGTCACAAATTTGTTAGTGGTTCTGAACAGATTCAGTGAGCTGATGGCTTCAGAAAATATGTTCTGTAATACTGTGTCAGTATTGTTGTTTTTCATTATTTTTCTGTAGGCAGAACACAATTGCACAAGTTACAACGCACAGTGTAAGAGAACATGAGAACTTAGTAGCAATATCAATAGTGGTAGCTTCATTTGCTGTTACAGTATGGAAGATTGTGTTAGAATGAAACAACCTTATCCTAAAAAGCTTTTTCTTTACTATGTTGGGAAGACAAGCTGATAATGTAAAGCAGCTTTCTTCTTGATCACAGCACCTTGAAATAGTTTGGTTTGGAACAGCTGGCTTTTTTGGTAGATATACTTTAAACTTGCAGGTTCCTTTGTTCCTTGTAGTATATTTCTATTCAGCAAAATTAAATTCTTACAAACTAAAGATATTTTGAAGAGGAGAAGAGTTTTTAATCCTTATTTAATAAAATAATAACGTGTTCATTTTAAGAAAAGGGGCTTTTGGGGCTTGGCTTTTGTTGGGTATTTCTTATAGCCATACCTATAGATGCAGTAACATGTTACATGAGTGTGATGTGCATCACTATTTTTCTGGAGTCTTTGACCTGCAAGACACCGAAAGGCAGTAGAAACTGTCTTTGTGTTTTCCCCAAAAGGCATTTACTCTTACCCTTCAATGACCTTTTCAAAAGATGAATAAATGATGGTTTAATTATCTTCTGCTATAATCTCTATGGTTTAGGTGATGAAAAAACAACAATGGTTCAAGTGTGTGGTTGGGTGAAAAGTGGGGTATTAGTGATGGGTTATTGATTTGAAAGGAGCTGGAAAGATCAGTTAAGAGTAGGGAATCAGCAGATAAATGAGGCAGGAATGCAGTTTCTTGATATGAGATGACCTGTGATAGGAATGTTCTACTCAAGATGAAAGCTGAGATGGGAAAAACTAAGTTAGTGATGATTATATTATTATTTATTAAAGAGAGGAGAATTGAAGATATGTTGCCTTCTCTGATTTGGAGGAAAATATGTAAGAACAAGCGTAGAATTGAGACTAATGCCAGGAGTGTTTGTGGAAAGAGGGTGATGCCTACTGCTGAGGGCAAATGTCATTAGTAAGGAATTTGGAATAGTTTGGCAAAAGAGGATTCTAACCTCCACAGGTAGGAAGTAGGGCAACGTTCATTTGTGTGCTAAACTAAAACTGGGGCAAAAGAGGTCAAGGCATAAGCCATTGGGAAACAAGAGCTTTCAAAGCTGCCTAATAGCAGCAGCCTGCACAGGCCCACATTGCAGATAGCAGCATTTAAGCATAGGAATGATGTTTCCTACAGTGCCTCTCATTAAATCTTTCAACGTGACCTCTTTTCTCAGCAGCTTTTTGTGAAACCCTGATTATCTGGTCTTCCTTACTAATGTCAGTATACTTTCTTAGCAGCCTTGGATGATTCTCCCCTGCCTTCACATATGGATGTTCTCTTCTACAGGACAGTGTGAGTCCTATGCCCAGTCACTACTTTTTGTTCCTTTCAGCGGGCTCCAGCCCAGCCAGGTTTCTGAATCTTTGTTTGCAACATGGGCTCTTTGCTGAGAGGGTACTTACTCACTGAATGGGCTCCTCAGGGAAGCAGTCACAGCAACATGCCTGACAGAGTTTAGGAGTGTCTGGATGACACTCTTGGTCATTAAGTTTATTTTTAGGTAGTCCTGTGAGGAGCAGGGAGTTGGACCTGATGATCCTTATGGTTTCTTTCCAACTCAGGATGTGTTCCTAAATGCAGCTCTTGTGCTGCTTGTTTCACAGGCATTGAGCTGTAAAGCAAAAACAGTCCCTGAACTGCAGGGTGTATTGAAAAAGGTGTGGACAGGTTTGGTAATTCACAAGAGAAGTAGTAGTTGAACTGCTGCTACATTTTGATACCTCATTTTCCCACCATTTAGTGAACCAAGCGCCTTCCAAGGTTATAGGTAACAGTACTTCTCCAAAATTAGGAAGGTGTCTTCCAAAATCTGGCCTGTGTTATCCAGTGAAATGGCAAGTAAGGGCTCCCCAGAAACATAAGTAGCCATGTGTTCCCAAATACACTTTGTTTTGTATGTCAAAAGGAGGAATAATATGGAGAGATTTAGGCAGAAGTTTCCATTCACTCTTCCTTACACCTGGTGTTAGGGAAGAAACAAGTCTTTGGTAGGAATGTGAAAGAAAATAAAGACTATTGCAGTAGGGAAGATTAGGTTTTGCCAAACCATTTTTTGTAGTCATGGAAAGAACAGGAAAAGTTACTCAGGAAATATGTATCACTTCGGCAACATTTAATGATTATGTACTTGGGTGCTACCTTGACAAATGTGTGATAGTGGGCTATGGGATATTACACAAATTCTCCATAGGATACTGTTTAATCTCTGTAAGGATCTAAAAATTAATTTTGTTTTCATCTGAAGCTATTCTGTTGCATCTATTGTTTATCTTTCTATAACTGTTATTTAGTATCTGGTCAGCATCCATTGCCTGTTTTCAACTTTTGCATTTAAACAAAATATGGAAGTGAGAGATGGCCATGACACAGAATTGCTGACATTTACTGCTATCATACTTACTTTAGATAGAATATTTGATGTAACATGAGAACACTTTCAATCCATACTTAATTCATCAATATGTTCAAAACTTGTGACTTTATCATCTTAGCTTCTGTACTGTTTGATACTGAATTTGGAACATTGTTTTATTTTGTGTTGCTTTCTGTTTATGGAAGAAAAAGAAGTCCTTAGTACTGTAGCTGTCCTTGCTTTGGACCCACCATCTTATTTAAATTCAAGACTGATGAGGACTTCTAAGTAGTTGTTTAAGTAGCAGGATTGTCCCATTTTGTTATAAAGGTAAAAAATAGTCCAAGTGTTCCTCAGTTAAAATTTCTGGGGTGAATGACTGAGACAACTTTTCACACTGGATCCCCTGTTTGAATCTCTGGATTCCATGTTAATGGAATGTTAATGTAGTGTGATGTTCCTGATAGCCATTACCTCTGCTAGACATAGGGAGATACTAAATCTCACATCATTTTCTATAGTCTTTCAGCCACGTTTTTCCCTCTGTTGTGTTAATTTCAAAAAGAGTGGGAGTTTCATCTCTGCCAGAAAATTACTTTAAATCTTTTTCTCATGAGCCCTTTGCTTTTATGTATAATTTGTCTGTCATGGTCTTGGTATCAAAAGCCATCATTTTGATGGTTTTTTGTTTTGGGGTTTTTTTAACACATAAATTCAGACCTTTGGACATCTTAAGCTGTTCAGTTCCTCTGCAGGCATTCTGTCCAGGTGTTCTGCTATTTCTAGCCAGTGACTGTACAAGAAGATAGTAGTCTGTGTCCAGGCCTTCTGGGAAATACTTCTAGGAGATGAGTGGTCAGAGTGGCTTCTGCCAGGACTCGGGTGACTTCTGGAACACCGAAGATGTGCCGAGTTCTGATTATCTCCTGTACACCTGCATGCAGCCTCATCCATGCTCTTACACATCTGGATTTCACCACACAAATTCCATCATGAGAGCTCATGGGGGTCATCTGGCCCACTGACATGACACAGCGTGGTGGGTTTTTTTAAGAACTTTTTCCTGTGTTTGGCAGTAGCCAACTACTGCTAAACTACCAACTGCAGTAAATGTGGTGTAATATTTTCATGGGAGTGCAGGCCAGCCCACTTGAAGAGAGCATTAGTTGGTGTATGCACAGTGGTGAGCTTTGAGAGACACGAGCATTCCACTTGGGCTTTCTGTCATTTGGTATCTGCTACCGATATATTCCTGCAACTGAGAGGTGCTGAAATGCTGGGTATGAGAGGAGTGAGAATCCAGAACATGGCACCTTCGTGTATGGCAAGGGAACTCTCCTGTCTCACGTGCCAGAGAGAAATACAGCCATGTAGGAACTGTTGTTATTAAAGTAACAGATGTGTGTATTTGCTTCCTTTCTGCCATTTCTGCTGTTAGTCTTCTGAAACATCTGATATTTTAATTTTCTACAGAGCAGAAACTGAAATGCAGCAGTTTTGTCATGCGTACATTTGTCAGAGATGTCATATTGGGAGTATGTGCTGAAAAACCCAGGTGTTCCATGGTCTTGGCTTCTGTGCACAGCTGTGGCAATGTTTATTTGTAAGAACTCCAATGCCTGTTGAGTTGTGCCTCTGTATTTTTCCTCTTACACATTTACATTCTTAATGTGCTGAAAAAGGTTTGAAAACAAGATTTCAATACTTAAGCACAGTATATTGTTTTTCTTATTTGAACCATGGTTCTTACTTTCCTTCATACAGTGTAGACTGCTGTGGAAATAGTGACTAGGAAGAGGAGAGCTACCGAACTAGGGAGAAATCCTCATGGGACAGTGGAGTTTACTGTTGCTCTACATAACAGGCAGCATCTGAGTTCAATAAAACATTGGCAGTAGCCATGGAAAACTCAGAAGGAAAGTGTCATGTGCGAAAAAATAAAATAATGGGCATATACCCTGTTATCTGTTTGGGATTTTTGTATCTTTTATATCTTTCTGTTTCTTTTGATGTTTCTGCCATGTTCCTGTCCACTTTTTTTACTGCTCCTTTTTGTTAGTCATCTCTAATGACACAAATACAAATAAGGAAAACCAAGTTTATCTTAAGAAAAAGCCTGACTAAAACTCCTAAATTCTGCCTGCTTTGTCATCAGCAGGTGCTTTCCTCCCTTTTCTGTATATTCCTGGGCCCACAGGGCTTTGATGAACAGTGGTGATTAAAAACAGCCACCAAGAACAAAGGTTCATCTCCTCCCTCATCACTGGAACATGTACCTGTTTGCACAGATCTGCTGTGGCCAAGAGCCAGAGCTCTGCCAGAGGAAAACTCATAAATGAAAAATGATGGAATGGAGTAAGGGAGTAAATATACTTTTCAAACACAGGAAAAAAAAAAAAAAAGAGATTCACATGGCCTTTTAAAGTAATGTAGTGAATTTGATATTGGTGGTGTTCAGATGACATATTGAGAAGTGTCTATAAATAAAAAACCAAAAGTATTTCAGTCCTCTGGAAAGAGGAGTAAGTTCATTGAATGCTGCATGGACAGTCATGTGGTGACCAATTCACAGAACGCTTTCTCTGCTGAAGGGAAGCAGTATAAATATATGTTACTGAAAGAAAACGGGTAATGGATTTAGATTCTGGCAATGGGGCATCAGTTCTCTCAGCTTAGTGGGCTTGTGTCCAAGGGAGCCCTTTGCGAAGTCAGGATGCAGGGTTAGATGATTTCCTGCTGAGGTGGAGCAAGAAAGGAGAGGAGCATGCAGTTAGAGATACATAACAGACATTGATCAAAATTATTTTGCTAGTCAAAGATTTAAATATGCTATTGTGGATGGAGCTGCGAGATGAAGATGTGATTCCTGGCATGGGAAGAAGCTGCAAACTAAACTCCATCCTGGACTGGTCCAGGTGGAAGTCCATAAAGTGCCTCAATCCAGGTCATATTTGAATTAGATGAGACAGGGAGTGAATATTTTGCCCACTCATACTAAAACATGGTGGGTTTTTTTCTCTTACACCTGTAGATAGCTCAGTTCTTGGCTTAGGAGGTATCAGTCAACCAGAGGGGTAGAAACAGTGGTTGGATGAGTGGACTCAGAGAGCAGTGGTTCAAGGGCTACTCTGCCTCAAGGCCAGTAACGACTGGGAACATCTGGGATCTGTCCTAGGATGTGCTGTGTTTAATGCCTTTATCAGTGACCTGGAGGAGATGGCAGAGTGCTCACTTAGGAAGTTCCCAGATGACAGAACATGGAAGGGGACAGTCAGCATGCTGGCATACAGAGACACCTAGAATCCTTGGGGAAATGGGACCACCTCATGAAGTTGAATAAACACCCATAGGAAATCCAGCCCCTGTACAGGAAGAACCCTTGACCATGATGCAAGGCTGGTCAAGTTTGGGCAGCAGATTTGCTGAAAATCAGCTGGGGGAGTTGGTTTTAGTACATCACAGTGGGATGTATTAATAGGAGCGAAGCGAGTGGGTGATTAGTAGGTGGTGATTATTCCCTCTACCCAGTAGCTATTAGACCACATGTGGGTACTGTGCTCAGGTTTGGCACCCTGAAACCTGATAAATTCCTGTGAGTTCAGTGAAGAATTGTCACGATGGTCAGGCCTGGAGCTCAGGCTTTGTGCAGGGAGGCTGGTGGAGCTGGGCTTTCAGCATAGGAGAAGGAGAAGGAAGGAGAGCATAGGAAGGAGAGCAAAGAAGAGCAGCCTGCTGACACTGGCAGGGAGGGTACTGAGGGTACTGGGCCCAGCCTTTTCACAGCAACACGTGGTAGGAAGAAGGGAGACAGGGTCAGACACTGAACCTGGGTGCAAGGCTGGATGCAGGGAGAAGCTTATAAAGACAAACTGACCAGAATGGGATCAGTAAGGCAAGGGATCAGGTTGCCCAAGGAGAATATAGTCTCGTGTAGATTTTCAAGAACCAGCTGTGTAAAGCCCTGAGCAACTTGGCTTCACCTCATGCCTGACCTTACTTTGAACTAGATTTTGGCCTACAGACCTCTGAGGTCCTTTTCAGCCCGAATTATCCTATGACCCCATTCCTGTAACAGCATAGCTTTTGAAGTGGGAATCCTGAAATAGGACAAGTTTCCCTGGCTTGACAAATTTAGGTCACTCTATTATAGCATTCAATTTTTATTCTGCCTGCCATTTAGCATCACCACTGGTGAGTGTTAGCATAGTTTAGAAGATAAATGCAAAACAAATAGATTGGTTATTCTTGATTTTTTAGATGTGGGTTGAAAACAGTTTCTCATACATTTGTGACATATATATATATATATAGCCATGCCTGTACATATGCAGGCAACTTGAAATCAGATTTTCACTACTAGCTGATTTCTAGTTATCACTACCAGGAACGTATGTATTATTATGCTAATACAGTATTTATTTTTATTATTATTAGTCATGTAGTATAGGCAAGGCCTAGTATGGCCATGGGCTTAATTCATGGTTCTCCTAATCCACTGAGTACTAAATTCAAATCTTAAAATACTCTGGTGGATTATTGATCTGGATAAGTAAGGAACTACTTCAGCATAGTCAGGCTTGTTTGAAGAATTGTAAATTCTTCTGGTATGGTAACATGGATATTCCTCAGTGAGCAATTGCCAGCACTGAAGATAGACTTGGGTTGCTGGAGACAGATTTGCACATCTGTTGGGAATCTGTGAGGAATTGCACATCTGTTGGGGCAGCCAATAGGTGCAGCCGTTTGTGCAGCAGTTTCTGGGCCATGCTCTGAAATCTTGTGGGTGTTCTGAAAGTTTCTCCTGGGATTGACAGCGGACTCTCAGAGACATCTGAGGAGCATCAATCTGCTGCTGCTGCTGCTGCGTGTGAGGATGCTGCAACTTTAAATGGGTCTGGCCTGTTCCTGAAGAATAGGGGCTCTGAGCTACTGTTCAGCTGATTCCTGCCTGAAGTGGGCATGGGCCTTTTCAGTAGGTATTGAGCCCTCCAGAAGCACTGCCTGGCTGAGAACATGGCTCCCCATAGCAGCAGGCAGTGCAGGACAGAGGCAGGAACCTCGCTGTGAGCAGCAGACACGTGCCCTGCCATGGTGAGGATGTGCCACAGAGCACAGACCCCAGTGTTGGGTCAGTGGCCCCTGTGACATCAGCAGCCTCAGCCTGAGTGCAGTTCCACAGGGCTGGGGCTGAGGAATGTTGGAGACCTCTCACCAGGGTTGAGGACATGGGCTTTTGTGCCTGGGAGGGTCCATGTTGCCAATTAGCAGAGCTGTGGGAGGATGAAAGTGGCTGTGCATCATCAGTGGTGACAAGAAAGATCCACCAGATCTTCTCTAGGAAGGGATTCACTCCAACAGCAAACCAGAAGCTCAAGACTCCCTCCAGTGCATTTCTGTACCTCAGCTGGTAGCCCTGGGAGAAAGCAGATAATGGCAGCTGTGGTAGACTATCTGCTGACCTAATCTGGTATCTAGCGAGGCCTGCTGTGGTTTTGGATTGTGCTTTTCCTTGTGGGCACCAACAATGTACTTTGGAGACTCGGAGTGAGAGAGGAGGAAACAGTGACCCACCATCAAGTTGTCAGGTTGATTAGGTTGTCAAACAAACAGAATCAGGGGGAAAAAAAGGGCTGAAAGGGGGCAATTTTGAGAAAAGTAGAGCTTTATGGGGAAAAATCTGCAGGCTCTTCTGGAAAACTGAAACACTTGCCTCTCTGAAGTGCTGATACACTGACACATACAGCATGAGGAGCAAACAGCAGAAACTGAAGATCCGCATGCAGTTGCAGGGCTGTTATCCCGTTCAGATCACAGAGGTTTGGTGAGGTAGCTCACATGACTGGAGTGCCACCATGGATGGATCAAAGCTCTCCAGGGAAGCTGACCAGGAGGGTGAGGAGGAGGACCTGCCCTGTACATGAGTGCAGTGGGAGTGTATGGAGCTCTCTGTGGGATGGTGGAGGAGCCAGCTGAGGGTTTATGGGTCAGGATTAGCAGGCAGGCCAATGGGTGACATTATTGTGAGTGTCTGATACAGACTCCTTCTCAAGAAGTGGACAACTTCAGACAACTGAAGCCTGGTCCCTGGGGGTGCTTCAGCCTCCAGAGGTTCCTTGCTGCCTCCAGCTGTGGGTCTGTATTATTATGTCTGCCTTCTAGGTAACTGCAATGAAAATACCAGCCATGGGAGCAAAGCCCTGAAGAATTACATAAGGAGCTGAGTGTTACTGTTGCAGTTGAAGGAAGACACTCTAGATGGTTTATCTCACTGCATAAGGGCCAAAGACTATGGATATCTGTAGCTTGGCCATGCCTCATCTGCCACATTCTTCCTCTGTTAATGGAAGTGGTAATGTTTTGGCTATTGTAATGTGTCTGGCTGCTTATAGCAGAGAGTCCAGGTTGGACCTTGACCTTTCTATCCTAGAAAGACAAAATTTTAGCCCCTAGGTCTTGAACGGAAACACTGTTGCCTTCTCTCCAGTGGGCTTTTTAATGCACCTAAACTGCACAAGTTAAAGAGCCCGATTGCTGAGCTGTTCTGCTGGCAAAGGACTGGAGAGCAAAGGATGATGGCACAGCTTCTACCTCATTGCAAAAACATTTTAACACATGGGGTTTTTTGTCACCCAGCTCTCTCCTATAGCACTAGAGACTCCTAAGAGTTATTAATGAGTAAACAGGGTGTTTTATTAAGTAGACACAGTACTGTAACCTGGACTGTTTCATTAATGTTACATTAATGTGGTATTACACAGGGATAAGTCTGTGTGTGCCTTCATCATAGAACTTATTCACTGAAGAAAAAACAAGTCAAAACAAACCCAATGGGCTTTTTCCTGTGTTCTGTATGTAATAGTTATTGGCAAGGATTTTAACTCTCATTCCTGCAAGGATGGCTTAAGGGTTTCTTTTAGGATGTGGGAGATGCCTGCGTGTGTGACGTGAACAGCCAAAACCAGGTCAAGCAGAGGAGTTCATGACTGGACTGGAATTTGTTGGGGGGAGAGGCTGAGATCAAGGAACAGAAAAGTGGCTGTACTGTACAAGAGAGACAGACTGCCTCCAGGAGTGGCCAGAAATGGGTTTCTAGGGGCGAAGAAGAACAGGATAAAAATATACAGTAACTCCCCCGGACATCACTGTTGCTGTGAACTATTTTCAGTCCACAGGATTTCCTGAGCTAGTTGTGGTTTAACTGTTTAATAACTTTCCATGGATCTCTCTTCCAAGTCCAGCTTCCCTTTCAGCCCAGAAAAGCTATGCATGCAGGGTGCTCCCTGGCAAGCAGCTACTGTGTGAACTGCTTCTGATGATGTGTTTCTGAATCCAGTTCCTGCTGCTTTCATTGGACCATGCCTAGTTCTGGTGGCAGAGGATGTTGAATGGTCAGCCTTTGAGCACTGTTAATGATGCTCAGATATTCATGACACTGTTTCAGTTACCTCTGGTTTGGGGTTTTTTTTGAAGTCTATAAGGAAGCCATTCCATGTCTTACATTTAAAAATTATAGCAAGGATAATCGAACTTTCCAAGTTCTGTTGTTTCTTTTTGACATCAGGAGACTGGCACTGTCCCCAGTTTTGGTATAGTGACGGTTCTTTATTTCTTCTTGTAATTCCTACCACTGGGTTTTCTTCTTTGAGCACTGAACTGCTGTTTTAATGAAAGCATCTACCAAAATGTCAAAGCCTTGCTCAGGAAGGGTAACAGTCAGTGGAGAGAGTATCTAGAAAATTCCCCAGCTGTGGGGGAAATTTAATTCTTCCAGCAGGGACTGCAATCCTTTACCTTACCCAAATAAAGCTTAAATAGCAGAAAACATGAGAAGAGACAGTACTTCCTTAAACCCTTTTTTCCTTAAAATGCCGTTTGGTCTTTGTATCAGACAGCTGAGCCCTCTTGCCTTGGATCGTGGACACTGCACTGGCTCCAGTGTAACAGAAACTGTAGGTGAGACAATATTTCACCATCCAAACCCAGGATAGAATTTCTTCATCTGAAACTGTTCAGTTTCCTCTTAACATGTATTCTTGTTAACTTCCTTCAACCTATTAAATACTCCCAAATTTCTCTGTAGCTCTATTACCTTGCTTACATGCAAATTTTTTACAAAATCAAAGTTTACTTAGGCCTTCAGAAGTGTCTGCCATGACAGCTGCATTTGCCAGTTGATTATCAGTCTGGAGTTTTTGTAGGTAACTACTTCTTTATATTTTTTTTCTGCTATTAAAAAATTTACCAGTTTTGCAATCCAACCCTTTGCACACACCAAACTCAGTAAGACAGGTTTTTTTTATTTACAGCAGGATGAGAAAACTGTCCAAGATCAATTTGTAATTCACTGGAAAGTAGTCTGGTTTTCATACCTAAGGAAAGGGTGTTCATTTCTCAGTTGTATGACTAGTAGAGTATTTGATGAACTTAGTAGCTGGTAACTAGTTAGCAGCACATATAGAATGGCCACAACACTCTGTTAGTCTGCTAATAAACAGTCAAAAAAAACCCAGTGGTGTAGCCTTGTAACACCTGAAGAGGAAACACCTCACTGGTAGTGTCACTCTGTTAGCAGGGGCTCCCAGTGCTTACAAATTGCTTGTTACAAGTGAGCAGATTTTTTCATGTCTGACTTCTTCAAAATTTATGGTCAGCCCTGCAACATTTGATTCTTTAACTTGTGTTTCACTTAGCCTGTGGTGCTGTCATCTCTTTATGCTTCTTTGTCTCTCTGTTCCATGTTGTGTTAGCATTTAATGTGAATGAGCTTCATAGCCTTGATTTTATATTTTCCTGAGTAAGTATATACTTCTAAAGGTTCTTCAGAAACAGGCCTGATTGTGTGAATGACTTAGGCGGCAGCTGAATGAAAAAGGTGCCAACCCTCCCACACACAGATTTCATGTTGCTGTGAACAATGCCTGAATGTGTCCATGATTCTGTTGGGTAAGATGATGTCATCCTGGCTTTTTTCTTGCTTACATTGGTACAGATGTGCATATCAGACTTTGAGAGACTCAAAAACTTCATGCTGTGATCAGTGACAGAAAGACAGAGTCATAATAGCTCAAAATATTTTGGTAGTTTCCCTAAGGTTGAATAATACCTGGGATATTCACACTGGGATACCCTGTGGCTTACAGTGAGAGGGATCCCGCGAGCCAACTCACGGTGGCCTGATCTGGGGAGCTGCAGGCCAACCTGGGGTGTCCCACTCACAGCTGCTGTCCTGACATGGCAGCAGAAGGTGGCTCCCAAGCAAGGGAGAGGTGTAAGAGGACGTGTCTACATCTTGCTCCTTCCTCACCTGAACAAGAGGCCCTTTGGGCTGAGCTCTGGACAGGCACAGGCAGAGGTGCTGGGATGATCACTCTGCACATGCTGCCTGAGCAGCTGTTCCTCATCTCCTCTGGGGGAAAGGGGCTCTGGGCCAGGCAGAAATGTCCTTCTGCAGCCTGGGGCTGGCCTGCAGACCCCAGCTGGTCTCTGCCCAGTTGACCCATCCACGCTGCAACTGCACTGAAAATTATCTGCTTCTGCAAGATTTATACATTTTAATCAGCATGGTCTGATGTGAGATGTGTAGGTAAAAATGAGCACGTTCTGAAAGTAGTTTCTGCTACGGTTTTGGGCCTCTGTGTCCATAAATCCAAGACTGTCGACATGTATTAGGTTTGATGCTGTTTCCAAAGTGTTTTATATTCATGTCGATGCTGTACATGTATTGAATCATTTTTTTTAATCTAGGAAATTAATGTTATTGTTGTGAGCAACAAATAGGCCGTTTGAAAAGGCTAAGGCTGAATTATCAGTGTGGCCAGTGGGCGTTAACAGGAACTGCTTTCTTTGTTATTTTAATCCAGTGACATTGCTGATAAGGGGCTTTGAGTTAGGAGAAGAAAGCAGGTTCGGTGCCTCTGCTTTATAGTCAGGCATTCTCTCTGAACTGTGCATTATGGATCATAATAAACAGTTTAAAAGCACGATATGCAGACAAAACAAAAATATCCAATCATCTGATAATAATTTGAATTGCAGTGCAGTCATTTAAAACTTGTATGCTTTCAGGAAAAAATAGATGTTGATGCTACAGAATTTATACGAAAAAAAGGAGCTACAGGGTCAGTTGGGGTAGGTGCATAATGGCTTTAAATAGATAAACAGTGTGGCAATTAATTTGAATGCTGCTCGGTAGAATAAGTGCCCAGGGAGGTGTGGAAGAACGCTGAAGGGAGCAAAAATTCCTGTATACTCCTGTAAGAAGCTGATGAAAGAAGAAAGATTACTTAAAATAATTTAAATATTGACTTGTGCTCTGGGTAATTTCCATTTGACTTAGTGGAAGTTCCTTTTTATCCAGATTTTAGTCAAACCCATCATGCACATTGTTATGCTGAAGAAAGATTATTTTCTCAAAGACAATGTTTACAGTTTGCAAGATGATCAAACAGATGGTTTAAATTTGTTCAGATACTCTGTGTTTTTTCACAGTCTCTTTGTAAGTTAAATAAACTTGAAAATGATCTGTCTAGAGCAGTGTCATTTCCCAGATGAGATAGCTGCTTGAGGACATGCCTGTCTTCTCTCTCTGAAAAGATAATCCTCATCTTCAGTAAATAGCAATGACTGTGGTTCCCTGCTATTTCAGGACTTTTGCTTCTCTCTCTGCTCTCCAAAATGAGCCCATGACCTCACTGCCTCATATCGTAGCTTCTAAAAGAGGTCCTTCATTATCCATTGTCCATGGACATTGTCCATGTCCTTTTCTGTTCCTTGTTCTGTTCCTGTTAGTCACCCTGACTGATCCAGTATAGATCCTGTCTTGCATGACAAGAGGGAGCTGGGAAAAAGCAAGGCAGCATGAAAGAGGTGATATTCCCAGTGTGCCAGAAGTGATATTCCCAGCATGCAGCTATTCAGAAGTGCAGACATTTCCTTTTAGCATCCCTCCAATTGTTCAAAGTCTCTTTTTCCTTGCTGGCAAAGCACCCACTGAAGCCCACAAATGATAGCCATGTGGGTCGTCTTCCAGCGGGCTGAACGTGTCACTGTTTGTCCTGTGTGTTACAGGCTGACGCTGCTTTCTGAACTAGCTCGACTTTGTTTAGGCTGGCTGGTTTCAGTCCTCGGCAGCAGGCAGAGCAGCAGCCTCTGGTCTGCCTCTTATGCAGTGAATGCAGTTAACAAAGATCTCTCCATGTGCTCAGGGAAGCCTTGATAACGAGAGGGCTCTAGAAATTGTATTTGTGCATGACAAAACCGTGGGGGGAAAAGTTACTTCTTCCTCCCCCCCCCGCCCCTCATTTTGGACAAGGCTTCAAATTCAGCCTCCGTTTACTGTGCACAGTGCTGGCACCATTTTAATGATATACATCTGTTGCCTTTGTGAAGGACGAGACTCTACCCCTGCAAGGAGTCTGGCGAGGTACTGGACTAATTCCTTTCCATATTTAATTTAAGCTGAGCAGAATTAGATTGTAATTGGACACCTTTGAACTCTTCTTCGTAGTTGTTGTCTCTAAATCATTGTTAGTATAGCCACATAGTCCTTCAAACCAATGTAAAGACCAGCCAAGAATATAAATCTAGTGGCTCTTTATCTTCTTTGCCTGGCATGGAAATGCAGTGTCAGAAAAGTGTGTAACTACACAGAACCTGAAACTTGCCCTTTCTTTCCTCTACACATCTTTTCTTTCTTTTTTCCAAGAAAAGGGACTGCTGTTGGTATAGAGATTTTTTTTTTTTCATCTTCCTCTCCACATTTTAATTTCTGACTGAATGAGAATCTTTGTTCTTTTCTCATACATATACTACTCACAAGTAGAATTAAATAGCATTGAGATAGAAATTTCTTTGCTGCTTTTTGCAGCAGCAGAACAGTCAAAATGGTGGATCTTGTATTTGTCCCTCTTCTTTTTTTAGAAAAGGCCTCAGCAGTTGGATGCTTCTGAGCCAAGGTAGTTTGAGTAGTCAGTTTTAATGAGACCAGGGTAACAGCAGGTAACCATGGTAAGTCTAATGTGGACATTATTTGTCTCATGCTAAACTATAATTTGCTATTAGCTCTGTGTAAAGCCCATGGTTACGGGCATAGCTGACACCACAGTAGTTTGGAAAAGTTAGTAGGCAATCTTTTTTTCATTTTTAGTATAGTGTTTGCTGTGAGAAAATCAGGGTACGTTCTTTGTAAGCACCTTTTTTTAAAGTGGCGTATTTTTTACAAACTTGTGTGCATCTATGATCTATGAATTCAGGCTCTGCAAGCAGGTTTGGACATAATATTATCTGCTTGTGGAGACAGCAGGGCCTGGGAGTGCTGTGAAGAAAAAGAAATATTGGGTTGTAACAATCTTCTTTAGGTTATATTCTAGTGTTATTTTCTGTCTCCCTGAATGAACAATACAGTTAATCTTTCAGGTGGCATAGACGATGTAAAACCTATGGTACTCGTTTTGGTGATATCCCTGTTACACTAGTCTGGATTTCCAGATGAAAAAGCATGTTTCCAGGTCACAAATACAGTTCTAGTACCCACATAGATAGAAGAAAATTACCCAGTCAAAATGTCATTTCATCCAGAGAGGGAATGAAAACAAATATATGCAAATTGAAATCATAGAATCATGGAATTCTAAGAGTTGGAAGGGACCTTAAAGATCATCCCATTCCAAATGCCCCTGCCATGGGCAGGGACACTTCTCATTTTGACCAGGTTGCTCAAGGCCTTATCCAACCTGGCCTTGAACACAGCCAGGGTTGGGGCATCCACAACCTCCCAGAGCAAACAGTTCCAGTGTCTCACCACCCTCACAGTAAAACATTTCTTCCTAATATCTAACTTAAATTCCCCCTCTTTCAGTTTGTTACCCCTGGTCCTTCAACTATAGTTCCTGATGAAGAGTCCCTCTCCAGCTTCCCTGCAGGCCCCTTCAGGTTACTGGAAGGTTGCTGCGAGGTCTCCTCACAACCTTCTCTTCTGCAGGCTGAACAGCCCCAACTTTCCCAGCCATATATTTTGGTGCTTCAGCCAGCCTACTCCTCTCAGCAATAAGCAGAAACCCCATAGTACTCATGGAGTAAGTGAAGGGAAAATATCCAAGCCCACAGCCTGGCTCAAGCCTCTCTTGCTTTTTGCCAGAACTCCCTGGAAAAGGTGAACCCTGCAGGGATCATGCCCTGTGTACACATCTCCTGGGGTATAACGTGCTAGATCTTCCAACACATGTGTGTGTTGTCATTTTTGTTCAACACCCAACACCCCCTGTTCTTGTTCTGTAAAAAGTAACTTGTCACTGGGGCTCCATTTCTCACTTGGGTGAGACCTCCATTGGGAATTTATTATTTACACTTCTGTGCTCCAAGATGGGCACTGGCAAATGTGCAGTAGCAGACGAGGATTTCTGGTGTAATCTGAGGTGACAGGAGAGTGAAGGGGTGTGGGGACAGCCATTAGCTAGACCTCTAGTTAGAGAAATGTTTGTTGGAGCTGGATTTTTTCCTCCCGTGTTTACAAACGATCAAGGGATCTGCTAAATGTGCTCAAGGACCTACACAGAGATGGAAATTAAGCAGAATTATAATGAAAAACCTCTCAGAAATTAACTTTTTTTTGTTTTGTTTTGTTTTGTTTTGTTTTGTTTTGTTTTGTTTTGTTTTGTTTTCCCGGGTAAATGTTCAAGAGCTTAATGCTAGTCTAGAGCAGGTTTGGTGCTGCTGAGGACTCCTGAAGAGCGGCAGTGTTTTAAGCAAGGTGAGGAGACACTGCATGAGGGGACTGCGGACAAAGGACACGGCACCAGCGTCAGGGGGAGAAAGCGGGGGGGAAATCCCAGAAAGAAGTGTAAGCTGTGGCTTGAGGGTATGGACGGGCAACTTCACGTGATAAAGGTGCATTTGAGGTAAACCTGCAAATCCCTGGATAGAAGCAGCTCGGATTGCTCTGTGGCTGTAAGGCGGTTTCAGGGGGCTGCTGGCCACAGCGGACATCGCCGATCTCGAGGCTGGCCAGAGAGGTGGCAGTCCGGCTGCAGGCCGGTGTGCCATTCTTATTCCCAAGGGAAAGGCAAAAGTAAAGAGAAAGGGGAGGTGTGGCGGCGGCCCTGAGCACGGCCCTGAGCACGGCCCGGCCCCCGAGGCGGGCCGTGAGGGGCGAGAAAGGGGAA
>JANPWX010000134.1:4710843-4796881 GCA_024734555.1 Trochalopteron elliotii | reverse complement strand
TTGTTTGCTTTCTGAGGAAATAAAATGGAAAGAAACATCACTCACTCTACAGCACCCCTCCCCTTAACGTTATTAAGGAAAGCAGAACAGCTCTAAAAACCAGAGCCATTAGCTTTAATACAGCGTGCCGGGTGCTGGGTGGTTCGGCAGCTCCAGAGGGGATTGTCAGGCTCGGCTCCGTGGCGGGCGCGGGGGCGGGGCCGCCCTGCCCTGAGGGAGCCGGGCCCGGCTCCCTCAGGGCAGGGCGGCCCCGCCCCCGGGCCCGCCGCGGAGCCGAGCCTGACAATCCCCTCTGGAGCTGCCGAACCACCCAGCACCCGGCACGCTGTATTAAAGCTAATGGCTCTGGTTTTTAGAGCTGTTCTGCTTTCCTTAATAACGTTAAGGGGAGGGGTGCTGTAGAGTGAGTGATGTTTCTTTCCATTTTATTTCCTCAGAAAGCAAACAAAATACTCAAAGCTGATTGGAAAAACATAACCTTGAATGATAATTTATATACACACACACACGCATATACACAAAGGGGAATTTGCAGGTAAATTAGTATATACTGCAAAGATGTTACCCAGTATAGCTATACAACATGTCGTGTCTCTATTTGGCATTATAACATCCAAGCACACGATTTCCACGAAAAAATAAATCAAAACCTGAAAGCTGTTGCTGTATATTGCTTCTAGTTGGTCTTTGAAATAGAAGCCTTTTTCATATTTTTTTTTCCCTCCTGTTTACTGGCTTTATATTTTTCTCCTCTTTTCTCTTAATACCATAGGGGAAAAAAAGTCAAAAGTGTACACGATTTTCCAAGGGCTGCTTTTCACACTAGAAAGAAAACCTATTAAGTATAATATTTCCAAGAAAATGTTATAAGAAGCTATGTTTCAGAAAATGAGCAGCCCAACCTGGGCTTGGAAAGAGCTTGTCCATTTTTCAGGTTGTCCTTCCCACTGCGACCGAAACATCAGTTTCAGCTTTACACCACAGAAATACATCCCTTGATTTTGTCAGGGAAGCCACCTTCCCATTGTACAGACACTGGTAAGACAATGTTCCTCGATTTCGACGTTTGTGTTTAGTGACACAAGTTGTTGAGATACCAAGGAAGTGCCATAAAAATGGTCCAACGTCTAGGAAAGACACCTTATAGTACAAGACCTACAGAGCAAAACTTACGCAGCTCTTTGGAACGGTGAAAGATGTACACATAAAAGTTTATGAGTTTGGAGGGTTTTTTTCTCAGTTTTGGTGATGTTGCTGAAAGTTAATGTACCTCCCACAGCCTGAGTGTGGCCAGGAAGTGAGACGCACGAGTGAAATCACCTATTTGAAGGCCATGAGCAGGGCACAAATTCTCTATTTGTGCCAGTGGCATGGCTTGAGAAGCTTGCTAGTGGTTTTCATCTTCTGTAAGTACTCCCATGAATGGGATATCAAGGGGAGAGAGAAGAGCTAATTACCCTGACTTCATCTGCCCAATTTCCTCCCTGGTTAAATAGGGTTGACAAATGCCTTGCATGAAGATTAAAGCTACTTTGTCATGGAAAACTGTAATTAGGGCCGATCATCTAGTTCTGTAGAAGCTCTAGTCAGCCTGGTGGTAGCTCCAAAGAGCCCAGTAGCTGTTTGATGCAACACGAATGGCAGAACCCTGCATACCATGATAAATCTGACAGGCCTTTTAGCTGGTTGAAAACAAACCCCAACAATGGCTAGATGTTAGGCTGGTTAAAAAGCAATGGCCAGACGTTGGTCACTTCCTCATCTGTCGGAAGTGCTCTTGAGAAGGCAGTATTTTTATATTACTTTTCTACCTTTCTGGCCTACTTTTATCAATGAATTTAAGAAAGATGGAAGTGAGTGAGGAATAAAATCTGTAGGGTCAGAAGTTAGCTTTTTCAGAGCAGTACTACATAAAAGAAAAACGAAAGTATCTTTTTGTCCCCCCACTTTTTTTTTTTTTTTGGTAAAGGAAGCATTAGAGTCAGTGCTGGGCTCACCCATGGTGGCAGGTAGTGTCAGAATGGAGCTGAGTCCAGGCCTGTACCTGCCATGGGGCTTCATTCCTCACCCCATCACCTGTGCTCTGTGAGCTGCCTTCCGGCACTGCAACAGGCTTTTCATGACAGACCCCTCTAATTCTAGTCTCTAGTAAGGCTGTGACCCAGGAGGAGGATTAGTTTATCATTTAAAGCTTCCCAGTTTAAACTTGGCTTATCTGTGTTCAGGTATGTGTCACAGCAGAGCTCTGGGGTATGGCACTCATCAGGGAGTCCTGTAGAGACAGGATTGCCCGTTTCTTTTGGGCTAGGGCTGACTTTCCTCTTTTTTCTTTTCTTAGCAGCAGCTATGAAGGGACCAGTGGAATTGGTCTCTGCCAATTTAGCAGAAGAACACCTGCAGCTGCCCAATGTCATCTTTCTTTTAAAAGATGTCAGGAGTTTTCTGTTCTCTTGTACAGGGCTGCATCACAGGATGACTGTCAGCAGGGAGGAAACACACAACGTGCAGAAAGCTTGGGCAAGAGAGGACAGATGAGAGGACTGGCAAACCTGAGGGCACTCACAAACTGCAAATGTATTTCCCACATCTCCAATACTTTAAAGCCAAGGTCTGGGCTCAAGTGTGTCAGCAACAGCCTTATCACCACCAAATACTGAATTCTGTGTTCAGTGTGCTCTTACATAGGTAGCAGCAGTGCTCCTTTTGTTACAGCAGTGGTAACAGCAGTGGCTGATAATGCCAGGGTGCCACTCTGCCACTGCTCTGCTGGGACTTCCTATGTCCTTTTCAGAGGTGCTTCCTAGCAGGATCTGAGTCCTTGTTCCACAGCAAGTGTGTCTCTGTTGTTCCCAGACACATGACCTTGTATTTGTATGCATTGATTCTCAATTAAATTTGAGCTGCTTCTGTCCACCTCTGGCTTTGAGCAAGATGAGAGCACAGGATAGGCCTAATGCCCATTGATTAGAAAGAAAAAAAAAAAAGTAAAATCACTTTTAAACTAGATTGCAGTGGCTCCTGAACTCACTAGGAATAAAGTCCACGTTAAAAATGAAGCTCCTATAGAAGCTAAAATGAACACTTCAGATGGCTCCTTTGCATCAATTCTATCTTCTCAGTATAAAAGTCAAGAAAATAAGTAGGAGATATGTTTTAGGCTTCCACGGAGAAAGACAAGGAGTGCAATCTCTCTCATTTTCCTTCTGATTAGGTTGTTCTGTTCAAGATGTGACGTGGAGCCAGCTTACAGCAAAGCAATTTCATTTCTCAGAGAGATGAGAACACAGAGGAAGGACCATCAGAGTGGCAAGGTACCAAGTGAGATGTATCAAGTATCAAATAGAACATAGGCTCCTCCACCTCGTGTGCTATTCCTGCCAAAGTGAAATGGGATCGTGTTGAAACACTGAAATACACTGACCCTTTAAGCCCCAGACTGTATCCTGAGGAGACTGAGCCCTACACCTCAGACAGATATGTGAGTCCTCCTCAGCACGCCAGGGCTCAGGGTTTTAAAGTGAGGCACGGTGTAATTGTAAGATCAGCCTGTTTCCTTAAGGAGTACAGGTCTGTGCTGTCTTGTTAAGGAGCCACAAGAGTTGATGTAATGTTATTCATTAATGAAGTCCAAGGGTGGAAAAGGGCAACAGGGATGGGATGATGACAAGAAATAACGTGAGCAGCAGATGTGACCTTCCAAGCCAACTGGGCTAACTGGGCGAGAGCTTGCAGGGGCACAGAAGTGTTCACGTTGGAGGAGGCTTTTCTTCAGACTGCTGAAGAGCTGTTTACTTGTTCTGCTGATTGCCTCTGGCCAATTTTAATCCT
The DNA here is from genome assembly GCA_024734555.1 of Trochalopteron elliotii. Classification (NCBI taxonomy): domain Eukaryota; kingdom Metazoa; phylum Chordata; class Aves; order Passeriformes; family Leiothrichidae; genus Trochalopteron; species Trochalopteron elliotii. The sequence goes on along the minus strand of JANPWX010000134.1, from coordinate 4,793,053 downwards.
GAGAGTATGCCTGCCGTGTTCTCTGCTTTGATCTCTTTCCTTCTGACTCAAAACACAAAGATGTTATTAAGATAAATTAGTAAAGACAGCTCAGGAACTGGGTGGGAAATGCTGATCATCATCTCCCCTGGAGATAAAGTAATCCCCATGCTCAATCAATTCCAAGTATGTAACAGCCCTGAACAACTCCTTTGAAACATGGGAAAACAATAGTGCTCTATGAATAGATTGCATTTGGCCTAATTGTGGAAGACCTTTGAATATGAGTACTTAGAAATAAACTGGAGACAGAGCTAGAAATGTTCAGTGCTGAACAGGAGGCACTTAGAGTACCTGATTACATGGGCTGAGTAACCTGTGTGCTATAACATTAAATTCTCTCTGTGGAGGCCTGGTTTCATTAACTGTCATAAGCAAAGGAGTGGATGTGCTCCGGGAAAAAAAAAAAAAGCTATGTAAACTCTAGTAAAGAAAAACACATGCGAGTGTCTGAATCATGAGGCATTTTCCACATGATTTCCATTTGAGAGCAGCCCTTAGGAATCGTTTGGTTTTAGGTAAAATGAATGAAAGTTTCAGTTTAGGCTTTTTGTGCTTTTAGTATCTCTATGCTGAGATGACAGACTCTTTTGGGAGCACCTGGGTTAAACTGGTTAACTTGAGCAACTGGAGATGACAAATACCCTAAAAAGAGAAGATAAGTTGAAGAGTTATTTTGAAGAGAGAGAAGATAAAATCAGGGTATCTAGGTAATAATTTCATTAAGAAAACTCTGACTTAGACTCAGCATACAGCTATAATGCAAACCACTCATGTAACAACTACACTCCTCAGTAATTTCTCCTTCTAGAATAATCACTAATAGAAAAAATCACCTATTGACATAATCTCTTGTAAATGGTATAGTGAAGAATTGCTAAAGGTATACTACCTTTTGCAAAGGTCAGTGTAAATATGAGATACAAATTAATTAATGTGCAGTTGCTGTGAGTTTTATAATTTATGAAAGTTCATGAACATTTAACATTGTCTGCAACTTGAAGGACACATCAGCAGCATGAAGCACCAGGGTACATTGCAGAAAACAGAATGGAGTAGTACCTCAGTGCTTATAGCAATGTTCATAACTCTCCTCTAGCCTGGCAGGAAGACTAACCATCTTAAAAGTTTCTGAGTTTTTTTTTTTTTTTTTTTGTTTGTTTGTTTGTTTGTTTTGTTTTGTTTTGTTTTGTTTTGTTTTGTTTTGTTTTTTCTGGTGTTTTGCTCCCTGTGGTAACTCCAAGACTCCACCTGCACTTGCAGGCCTAATGAGGAGTTGCTTTTCAAGTATCAATGGGTAGATAACCTAAGCATCTTTTGACAACTTGTACCAGAGGGAGCAGTGAGGAGTAATTGTGAATATAGGCATCTCTGCATTTTTGTTTTAGGACAAAATAAAAATTACAGTGTGATTGGGAGCTAGGATCAGTCAGGATAGGGGCAGCCAAGGGTTTAAAGAAATCCTCCCTGGAAGTCCATTAAATTGGATGTGTTTGTGACCTTGAACCCTCAGTTAAACAAAGCTGAATTTTTGTTGGCTTCCAAGTTCTATTCAGCCTGGTCTAAAATGAAGAATGAGTGAAGTGAGCACAAACAGCACGTGTTTCTGAGGCTCAGGAATTGCTCTAAGAGTGTCATAGGGAGCTGCACAGCAGGAGCTGTTTTGAAGCTGACTTGAAACTGGCAAGGTCAGGACCAAGGGAAGAAAAATAAAGGATTTACAGCATGAAGTATTATGAGTTTTTTTCCCTCTCCCCCTTTTTTTTTTTTTTCCTAGGCTTCTCCCAGAAGAATGCTGATGAAAAGCACAGCATCCCAATGCTCACTTCCAGAGTATTATTGAATTGCAGTTGAAAATGGGATCAAGGAAGGTAGGGCAGCTTCTTTCTTGTAGCTCATCCAGCCATACATGCAGTGCTTGCTTCAGATGACTGTTCACTGGGGTCTGGCATTCAGGCCTGATGCAGCATTTCAGTGCAAGTTAAAAGGGTCTGTGTCAGAAATGACAAAAGTGGCTTGGAGGTGAGTTTTGCAGATAATAAAATAATAGTGTGCATTTAAATGGCATATTTTATCTATAGCTTTTGAACTGCTTTGGCATAACAGCTTAAGGGACAATACTGCCTCAGTTTAGCAGGAGAAACAGATTACCAGTGACTTCCCCAAAATCATGCAAGGAACTGCTGAAGAACTGGGAATAGAACCCAGTTAAACTGACTCCTAGGTCTATGGTCATTTATGGCTCAGTATTGAGCCAGCTCCTGCTCCTCCGGGCAGAGAAAGAAACATTTCCCTGTATGCTCTTGCCTAGGCTAAAGTACATGGAAAAGCCAGTAACCAGCAAAATAAATCTTTTAAGGTTTTCCTTCTTTAAAGCAGGCTGACTTTCATCAAGGCAGGAAGGAAACACTAGAGTCTCCAGTTAGCTGGGTCAAGATAGGTACCACTGTTGGTTGGGAGAAGTCAGTTATTTCCAGGTGAAATGGAAGTGACTGGAGGAGGAGAGGAGGCTGGTTGACCCAAGTTCCCTTCTCTGGCTGTGAGGCACTGTGTTTATGTGATTGAGCTTTTCAAGGATGGACTACATTTGTATGCTCCCATGCACCTGAACTTTGTGTAGCCCCGTAGCTCAGTATTTACTGTACTCATGGTAACACACATTGCTGCTGTTTGTAACAGCACTGAGGGTCTGCAGGAGCTCTGTAAGGCCTCAGCACTTACGGTTTTGTCTAGGCTTGCCTTGACCTGTCTGGGACTTTGCTTTAGCTTGTTTAGCTGGAACAGCAATTTCCGGCTGTAACCAGGTAACTACTACACAATTTGTTCTGCTTTTGCTTAGTTTTGTGTGATTTAACCATGATTTTAATTTAGCTGAGACTAATAAGTGGTTATTTTTTGTGGAATGAAGAATGCAGGGCCCTAGCAAAATGATGTGGCATAGAGGACTATAAACATGATATTATGGCACAGGTCTCAAAAGCAAAGTTCCTGGATGCACTGCAGAGGAGTACAGATCTGGGGTGTCAGTAGAGTGCATGGGATGATACCTGAGCCCCCAGAGCTAGAAACACATAAATAAATGGTCAATGACTAATGGTTAAATAAAGGCAGATCTGACAACTGGGTGAAACTGCTTTTAGGAGTAAGAAAGAGAAAGGATCCAGTGTATATAAAATCTTATATATGGTGAGAGGCCAGCCACCTTAGGATCAAGGTGGGCAGTGCCAAGGTGAGTATAAAGTGGAGAAGGCATATAGGTACTATGAGATTTGTGTTCCAGTTTCACCTTTGTCATTATTGAGACTTAATAGCATTCTTCTATTTTTTTTCTAAAATAATTAGATCAAGATTAATATTGTGTGATTGCAAGTTAAAGAAATTGAGTGATTGCAAGTTAAAGATGCAGTGACAGTAACAGTTGGCTTTGCTTGTAAGTTGTGTCTTTTTGGCCATACCGGGACTTTTGAACAAAGTACATCCAAATGCCTTACCAAAAGATGGTCATCACACATTGAGAATTCTAAGCAAAAAGCTGTGGGGGTGAAATAGCTCAGAAATTCCCTAAAGTCAGTCCTACGTGTTTTCCTTAGCCATTTATTTACAAGAAAATGAATTGCTTATTTGATCGGTAGGAAGTGAAACAACGTGATAAAATTCTGAAAAGGCATCCCTATGATTTAACTGTTTCAGTCAGATATGAATCTTTTACTTAGGATGTTTGCTACCAGTACATCAATAAGATTTGGGGAAAGTTGTTCACACCTTATGATTTTGAAGAAAAGAAAGGTGAATGGATCACTGGTTGTTAAGAAAAAAGCTGAGAAGTTGTTTGTTATTGATTCATCCATTGCTTACTGTAAATATTTCATTCATTTATTTCATGAGGATGTATTCAAAGTATAATGTGTTGTATTTTGGTTTGCCTTGTAACATGGATATGCTACAAGAAACTTGCTATAAAACAAGATTTATTGTTATTTTTAGAGTATGATTTGAATCATATGCCTTTTTGATGAGGTTTGGCACATATCCTGTGACTTTATTTTCCCTGAGCAAATATTAATATTAACATATCTTATCATATAACAAGGCTCTAATTAAAAAAAAAAAAGTATGTAATTTACAACAATCTGGTGGTTTTATTAGAATATATCCTGATTTTCTAGTTCAGTTTAAATATACTTTTTGAAAAATTTTCTAGGACATCAGTCAAATTTGCTGATAGTGAAATTTTCACTTGATGAATTTTAATGACAAATTTCACCCAATATAAAGAGATCTGCAAACGAAACTTTGGTTCTAATTCTCATAGTGCATCTGTTGGCTATCAAATAATTTTCCATTAAGATACAACCTGTATTCTGCACAGTTATGCTGTGAAATAAGCATTTTGAGCAGCTGAGTACTCTGAGAAATAGAGTTCTGGATTGATTTCTGATGTTGAGCTTGTAAAGATCTTGTAATGTGAGACTTTTTTTTCCACATCAAATATTCCCCTTGTAAGCATCTTGGGTTTTGAGCTGCAGCTCACATTTCTTCCCTGAATTATGATACTTGGCTTGCAACTTTGTACTGCAGTACTGAGACTTTGGCCCAGAAAGTAGGACAAGCAGTGATGGGAGATTTGGATTTGCCAACAGCATATGACTTGTTTGCAAATTCCAGGACTGGGTAAGTTACCTTAAAAGCTCATGAAGATTAAAGAACAAAGCGAGCCAGTGGCGTCCATCCTCATTAGGTACTGCTGATGCTGCCTGGCAAAATTTCATTAGGGTCTTTGTAGTGGTTGGTCGTATCAAAGTATCTTGCAGGAAGTGACCAATGTCTGTCATTCCTGCCTGCTTCTGAACTACTTGTCTGATTGCCCTTGGAAATGGAGTTTATAAACTCTTAGCTGGCTCCCATGTGCTGGCCTACAGAGTGTAGCTGGAAATGAGGACATCACTTGAGGAGTTTCAATTTATATTTCTCTGTCCTGCTGCCCTGAAGGTTTATGTGGCCTGCAAACATCTTCATATCTGAAGACTGTCTGTACAACATCTGACATCTTGCTAAATGCAGAGGAAAAAAATATGAGCCCTTTGCTGCTAAACAGAGATGACAACTTTGTATTAACATATTATGCTGAGGATCCATGTGTGTACTCTTGAAAAAACTTCTATATACCCTACTTATCTTAGTAAGAGCATTAAATTATTTCTGAATTTTTTGCTGTACTTTCCATTTGCTACAAAAACTTACAGATGATCAAGTAATGATAGAAAATGTAACTTAATAGAAGTATTAAATCTGCATACAAGTTAAGGAAAAATGTGCATTTTATCTTCCTTGCTGCTCTTGATGGCATCTTCTCTGTTGGATCCCAGCTCCCTCCCTCAGACAGTGTCTTCCACCATGTAACCTCTCATTCTTGCTGAACCACAGAACAGTTCTGTAGGAGGACAGGGGTTGAATCTCCTCAAAGGGCTGCCCACACTTCAGCCTCATGTCATGATCGAAGGGCTTCCTCCAGTGTAATTGGTACTCACCGTAACGGCGGCTGCCCTGTGACTCGGGAATCCTGCTCCAGGCTTGACAGTGCCTCTCAGGGCTCACAGGGCACTCGAGGCTGCCCTTACCTGCAGGCTATAATAAACCTCTTTGGAGCCTCTAGCCCACTCCGTAGGGGTGGAGGGAAGATACAACTGTGAGGTGAGGTGCCCACAGCATGGGGACTGCAATCCATAACCATCCCAGACAGGGAAGTAGCTTTGAGATAATGGGAAATCAGAGCCGAAACAACTGAGCTTCTTGTTGCTGTAGCATTGTCTGAATCCCTTCTTCCACCAGCTGCCTTTGCTCTTTAAATTCCTGTTTCCCTTTCTCCTACCCCTGCCCCTCCTTCTGCCATTGACAATACAAATAATTTCAGTCCTGGCTCTTGTCAATGATGGGAAGAGTGCTTCTCTTTTTGTATAGACCAGATGCTGTAGGACCATAAGGAAAGAGAGAAGGCTGCCTCTTCCTTTTGTTCTGAGCATCCCATGACAGCCTAGGATTGACTAAACTGTTGCTTGCTGCTTGCTGTGTGCCTCTGTCTGGATGTGTGTCTGGGTAACATTTTTCTGGTCTGCCTTGAAAATGGCAAAGGCTGGCAGCTTGTCTTGGTCTCAAAGAGAAGCTGCCTCCTCCTCCAGCATGTGCTCACTTTTTGTCAAGGAATGTGGGCCCCCGTGCCTGCCTGCCTCGTGAATTATCTGGAATACACAGTCGATGGATAGTACCTGTCAGCACATTTCACCAGACAGCTCCAGAGGGGAAAAAAAGAGTTTAAATAATCATCTCTCTCCCCTGTGCATCAGGGAAGAGTGATAAAAAAATGGAGATAAAAGACTATTGAAGCCTTAGGACATTTCATCTCTTTTCCTTGGGGCAAATGCAGGTCTCTTTCCTATAGTAAACACATTTCAAGCTGTTCAGTTTTAAATTTACTTAGTGACAAGATTTCTGAGGCCTCCCTGGAGAGGTTATTTTGTAATTTAATAGATGCCACTGTTGGAGAATTTTCTTTTTTGTTCTAATTTTCTAAGCACTCAGTGGTTTTCTTCTTTAAAGCACATTACAGACATTAAATAATCTACAGACAGTTACTGAGAGGTAGCTATGCCATCACCTCCCTCACCCTGAGCCTTTCTGTTAATAACTCTGTGGGAACTCCATTCAACTTAACATGTATTTCTGCAGTTAAATCAGAATTTGTAGTATGGTAAAATAGCAGGCCAGGCACAGATTTTTTTTGTTTTGTTTTGCATTTTCATTTTTAACTGTGCCACTTACTCATCATTTCAGATGTCTCCTAACATTCAGCCTTAAAGATGTTTTTGTTTTGCTGTCTGCATCTTATTGTTTTTAGCTCTACCCCAAACAACAATTCTTTCTTCGCCTGTTGAGGTGCACGAAGTGTGCACGGACGGTTCATTTAACACAGCCTTGTCTTTGCAGGGCTCAGCTCCCTCTCCTGGTGCTATCGTGCTTACCCTCCTTATAGACCATCTTCTGCACTGACGTCAAACTCATCTGGCACCCCCTAGGACCAGCTTGTGGTCACATCTGTGTTTCTTCTCTCCTCCCAGCAGCAAAAGCTGATTCATTGCCCAAAACCCCTAGAAAAATTACTGCTGACTCTCCTATGTGCCATTCCGTGTAGAACGACATCTCCACTGCGGCTCACAACCTCTGTGCCTAAATACTGGAAAAACTTATCAGGGAAAGACAGAGGTCTCAGGAGATGACAACAGTGCCCATAATGTCCTTATGGGAAGGAAAAGTGTACAAAGACCCTCTGTTATGGACAGTCAGCCAATTGAATGCCTCTAGTTAGCCTGTTGCCCAAAGTGTTCTAGAGCTAGCCTGAGGCGCTGTTGAGTTGGCCTTGGTGGGCCTGTGTCCTTGAACCCTCACCCTGGCTGCTGGACTGCTGCTGAGGAGGCTGAGGTGGATGTTGACCTGCCTTCTGAGAGCCCCTCTGCATTCTGCATGAACCCAGAGCCAGTGCCAACTCAGAATTTAAAACAGATTGGTCAGAACTAAGTTTTTAAGGTCATAAAGGCAGGGAGGCTGCCTTGAGGGTCACGTGGCTGCCGTGTTTCACCCCTTTGCCTGCTTAAACAGAGCCCCAGACAGAAACTTCCATTCCACTTGGCTGCTTGTGTTGGAGGGCATATATATTTGCACTAGATTTTGATATGGAGATATTATAAACCAGCTCTTGACCAGGACTGTGGCTCTCTCTGTTGAAGCAGCAGTCAGAGGGCTGCATGCTCTCAGGCAAGAATTGTCTGTGCCGTGCTGGTGTGAATTGCCCTACATTTCTGCTGCCTTGCAATGTGTACACAGCTAAAAATAACACTGGCCTTTTAATCATCACACTGCACACCCAGCACTTACCTGAGAGTAGGCAAACATGGGCACATGGAACTAGGAAATTCAAGGCAGCGATCAAAAGAGCATTTGTCTGCTTTGTTCTCCTCATAATTCCTCCTGAGGACTGGGCTGTCATTTTCAATGTAGCAAGTGTCTGTGTATTCAACTTATACCACTCCAGATGGCAAGTTCACCTGTTTTGCATTTTATAGTCTTGTGTTGCAGGGCAGTGCCTAAAACTGTTGCCTTTTTGACGGTTAACTCTGTGACAGAGTTACATACTGCCTAAACCTCAGTAAATGGCTTAAAGAAGTATTTCCTATAGGACCATGGCTTTGTAATGTTCTAGTCCACCTCCTGTTTCCACTTGGGTTAGCCTGCACAATGCAGAGCCATATGTTATCCTGACACATCTGGCAGAGCAGATCAGGGTTTAGTCTGATGTTAAATTTCAGGTCAGTCAGAAAACAGAGTTTCAGTCACTGTCATAGACACATTTAAGTCAAAGTCGGAAAGAAAAACCCTCTTTATATTTGTATATTACTCACTGATTTTCTCTGCAGTATGCCACGTAATGAAATACTACTCACCAGCTTACTGGGTCTAAAACTAGTTTTTCACTTTTGTGGTAATGGTCTTGGAGGAAGGCCTGTATCATTGTACAGTTTGACTGATAGCACATGCTTTCCCCTGGCACCTCCTCTGGGAGGTCTATACTCCATTTCAGATTTGTCAGTAAGACTAATGCTAGCCCTCCTGAGCATCATGAGTCCAGAGACAGTATGTTCCCCTGACAAAACTCCTAAGTCATGCTACATTACCTATTGTGAATAGACCTCCAGAAGATACTCCATAGTGTGTGAGTGTGGATATCTGTCCTGGGAGAATGTGATAGGATGGGACAGTCTTTTGAAGTGTTAGAAGTAAGTGGACAGCTGAAGGTGCACCTCCCTGTACAAAGCTGAAATGCACAACTGGGTAAAGACCCTGTGCACTAGCAATGTCAGGCATTTTAACATTGTATACCTTGATTTGGAGTACTCTGAACTCTTGCTTCCATCCTTTGTCTTTGGTACTTTCAAAATCTGTGCAACAAGGCAAAAATGCCTTTTGGAGTAATTGGTTTACTTCAGTTGTTTACATTAGCAAACCTCATGAAAACAAAAATACTGTCTGTATGCAATATTCAAATGGTCACAAATATTTGGGTTTTTTTGGTGTTATTCTGATCTAGGGCAGGCAAACAGTTCCTAGAGTTCTAAATCAAGGCATTGAAAGTAGCAGAAAATGCATAGGCAGGTGATCATTTGATTAAAATGCATGGTATTATAAAACATAGCAAACCATTCTGTTAACATTCAGTCTGTATCAATTTTACAATTAACTTTGTAATGTAAACGGGAAAATTGCAGTATTTTGAATTTCCACTGAAAGGTGCCAGAACTAGCAAGCTGTCTGTTGCTCTGTGGTCAAGGTTAGGAAGAGAATACATGACATTTTTGTGTCTCAAGGGACTTTGAATATGCTTGCAGAATACACAGTGGTAACAAACATTTCCCCAGGCTGTTTGGCCTGGTTGTGTCTCTTACTCTCTGGCACTGTGTTAAAGATGTTTTTAAGTATGTATTTCTAAAGTGTGCCTGCCTTGAGAAGAGCTGCTTTGCTTTTTCAGTCCTTTAATTTTCTTCCCTTTGCTTGGCACTCCTGGGAGGGAAAAAAGGGGTTGAAATAACCACTACTTGCATTGAGTTTAGTTTTACAAGTCCTATTATAACTAAATTATTGGGCCATCTAGCCAGAAAGACTAGAAAAGGTTTTAATAAGTTTCCCTAACACACCATCTGAGACTGCTGAACTTCACTAAAGGAAGCACTACAGATGCATGACTGGGTCCTATCAGTTTATTGTGTCTGGTTTATCCTTTCCTAAGATAAACTTCCTAGCCAGCCAGTCTCTTTTCAAATAAAAGAGTGTCTACACCTCCAGTTGTTCTCCCTGCCACCTCACCATGTGGTCTAACCTTTGATCATAAAACCGGAAGCGAGTTAGATATGAGAGGTAACAGTCAGTCTTCTAACTTGGACCACACCAAAGCTTGAACATCATGAAGACAGATGTTTAAAAGGCTCAACACAAATGAGATCTAAATGGACAATTTTGCTAATGGGATGATAGCTAGTAAAGGCTGAGAAGTGAAGTTTACATATACACAGCATGCAGCCAGAATGTTCCCATGAATCTTCAGAACTTTTGTCCTCCACAACTGTGGATTGCCAGGTAATAGATTTGATAAGAACCCTAAAACCATTACCTAAAACCATCTCCTCCAGGGTACATCAAGCTACAGAACATTTCTGTAGTACACAACAAAGCGACTCAATCAATATCCTGCAGGATGAATGTTGTCCTTAGAAGAAAAGGGACAGGGTTGCTCTGCCACTGGCCCTTGCCCGTACAGCTGATTTTCTTTGTGCCTTCTTTCTGGCCAGGGAATTACCTATGAAGGGAACGGAAAAAGAGGAAGGAACCAAAACCCCTAACACCTCTAGTACAAACACCCCCAAATTTCATGTGCTAAGTGAACATAGCAGTAAAACAGCAGAGAAGAGTGGTGCCACTGTGTTATATGAGGCATGCATCTTCAAGCACTCTGTTAATAATGTTGCTTTTACATTTAGTAGTGCAGCTTAAATTTAAGAGCTAGATTTGCTCAGAAGGTCAGTATAAATAATTTAGAATTAATATTCTAATTAGAGGAGTAATGAGAAAAGTATTTAGTTTTTTTTTAAAACTACACGGCATTTTTATATTTGTTGCTATGTTAATCCCTCATAAACACATTTTCATTAACATTCTTTTTTATTGAATGCTAAGATTATTGCAAATGAAGGTCACAACAAAAGTTTTATACAATACAAAATTGCAAAGCAACGCTGCTAATTACTGCCAAAACCTTACTACTGCACACATGCCAAGGAAAATATCTAGCAAGACTGCTGGAACAATGCCCTCACAGTCTGACCAAGTGGACCTCGACATTGCATGTATAGGCAACGAGAATGTCTCAGGGCTTCCCCATGGCTTATGTGCAAGAAGAAGTTTGAGGGAGAGGAGAAAAGAGTGACAATCCCACAGTGCATAAAGCTGCCATGCTCCCAGTGAACGTGGTTAGGATGGAGCATTTGCCTCCCCAGAAGCTGAGTGTTCTGTTCAGGGTAAACAGCTGTGTTTTCTTTCATTTCAAGCTCTTTGTATCCCTCAGCTTCAAGAGTTACCAAATAACTCTCAGTAAATTCTCTGCAACTTCATGCCTCACTCAGGATTGTGTGTGTGGGGGGCATTGTTCAGGAAGAAAATGCATTTCATTTCCTCATTACTGGATGGCCATGTACACATAGACAGATAGAGAGGTACGTGTCTTTTCTACATGGAGAAATTAGAGACATTTAAATAGACTATTAAAATCAGTTTTGTTAGAGTAACACAGCCCTCCCGGATGCATGTGGATGAGGTAACACCTGGCTGCTACTGATTTTTTGGATGTCAGTGATGGGATGAAACAGGTAGTTTCCTGTCTTGCAGCACAGTGCGTGTATGAATTGATTTTTGTAAACTGCACTGAAAATAGAACATGTAATACAAACATTTTATTCATGTGCCTTTTTCTGTGAAAGTTAAAAACATAAAAATTTGCTCTAGGACCAAAGCTATAGTAGTTATAGACTATTTAGCTTCTTAGGGGGCAAAAGGATGGGTTTAGTGTTTTAATATTAAAATTATTCATAGGGTTAATGGTTGGATTCAATGATCTTAGAGGCCTTCTCCAACCCTAAACACGTGTATGATTCTATATAAGCTGGTTCTCAGTTCCTGAACAGACTGAGGCATTCCTGAGATTAACATTCAGCGTTTAAATTAAATTCATTTTAGCTGGTGCTAGTTATAAGTGCATATTTTCTGGTCTTTAGTAAGTGCATCTTTTCTGATGGAGCAGAGACATTATGTAAGTTGTGGGGGAGAAAATGCAGCAATTTCCTTTTGGTGTGTGCAGTGCTTTTATTCCTCCTTGCTCTGGGTGTGTGAGCCCATGGGAATCAGGTTCTAGTGCTTTTATGTATGAGATATTCCACATTTCCACATAGTGGGGGAGAAAGAGAAAGAAAGACAAGAAGTTTTTAGTGAAGGTAAAATATCATGGCCCTGTCCAAGTATGAGTGTATTTCCGTTTTTTTTTTTAAATCTCCTCCATCCTGCATCGATGGCTGAAGGCTTTGGCAGTAAGGCCACTTGCTGACCTTGGACAGACACGCGAAAAGAGAGAAGTTAAATGGCCTGCCTGCAGTCAGAAAGCAGAGTGTCTCATTCCAAAAAAGTTCCTGTTCTTCAGCCTCAAGACTGTTTTTCTTTCCCAAAGGCAGTTGCCTTGCTGCCTAGGCAAGAGATAGGCCTACTTTGACATTTACTGTTCAGAAAAAGAGGTTTTCAATCTGCACTTAGACTGCTGGATTCTGCTGATGCTTTCTAATGGCTCTGTGACAAGTGTGGAGGAAAATCAAAGTTGTTAATACTAGGCTAAACTGCACTATACTGGAACCCTCAGTCACCATGGAAAATTTTCAGTCCAACATACTTAGAGAAGATTGAAAATCATTGTCTTGGGGCTATAATTTCTGAGATCTAGAATAATATTTCTTATGGGCAAAACTCTGCAGAGTAAATGTATCTCCCAACTGCCTCGTAATGCCACAGGAGATTTAGTTCTAGATACTTATTTTTGTAAATATTAACTCTCCAATATTAGATATTTCAATCTTTGTCATTTAATATCATTAATATATTACTAATAACTATTAGTTATATAATCCAATAGTATGATGATATATTTATTACAGGTGCAATATCTCAGTGACAGATTAAATTTTGTGTTCTCAGGGATGTAACTTTACTATGTTCTAATATTGTAGTGCTGAAAATTTACTCTCCAGAGCAAACAGCTTTTTGAGTACTTCTGAAGCATGGTCAGCAGTCTTAATCTTTCTGTTGAATTTTGTTTTTTAAAATTTGTGCAGTCCCTAATCTGGGGAGTTTAAATAGACCAGGATCCTTTGGAAGTAAATCTCTGGGCAGCCTCCCAGACAACAAAGTAAAGCTGGGCAATGCTTATTTCTTTTGTTAACATGAAGATGTGCCAAGAAGGCAGTGATTCATTCTTTTACCCCAAACACTGTGTTGGTTGAATTTCTTTCATTCAGTTGTGCAATAAAATTTCCTCCTCCTACAAAGCAGCACTAGCTCGGCATTCAGGAAGAGTGGTCAGAGTAGTCAGTGAATGCAGTAAATGGCTTCATTTCCATCAATATTTGAAAGTATTTTTTAAAGTCTGGTAAAATTGTTTGGTTTATGGGTTGGTTTTTAAAGTTGTCGCTGTCAGTAGAGATCAGAGTAAGAAAATAAGTATAGACTGGATTGAACCACAGAATCTGAAACAGAAACACAGCCTTGAAAGTTTTGATTGTTTATATTTAGGGCCCTACATCATCCAATTGAAGCAGGGGAGGACAGACACCTGCTTGGATTTCCTGCCAGATTTCTTTAAATATGAGAATAATTTTAGCTCTGGGAGTTTGGTTTGGGTCCATTTGGAGTTACAAGAGTATACAGCTGTGGAAGAGCAGTGTCAGAAAGGCAAGGGTTACATGGAGGAGTAATTATTCACAGCTACAGTGCAGGAATAGACAGGATGTTGGTAAGGTTGCTTAGCAGCTGTATTCCCACAGTCCAAGCTCTGCTGTGTTCCCACTGAGGATCTAAAGTGCTTTCTGTTAAAGTAAAGCTGTTCATGGTGTAGGGGGATATGTTTAAAGAGAGAAGAGCTTACTGGGCTTTTCTTATAATTAAGCACCTTCACTGTCCACTTACTGCTATTGCTGACACTCAAATGAAAGCTGAGCTGACTATGTTAGCCTGCTTTTGAACCAGTGCTTGTTACAAGAGACTGTGTCTCTCTTTAGCTCTCATTGGAAGTCTTTCAATCTTATAGCCTTGCTGGGAAGACTGATGGCCATGTCTGGGCCACCACATGCACTGATGTGACTAGATGTGAGATGCCTGGTAATCTCCACCTCAGTGAAGCATTTGCTGTTCTCTCTTGACCAATGCTCCTCATGACTCCTGCTTGACATCTAGCCCACAGGGATCCTAAGCAGAGATATCTGTACTGGATTCTGTCCCTGGCAGCCCATCTTGTCCCTTCTGATTCTCCCTGCTGCTAGTTGTCTAGCAGTTGCTCAACAGCAGTAGTTCACAGGTACTGAGGCAATTGGCACTGATCTAAACTACCAGTGTGCAAAGTGAAATTACATATACCAGGAGCTGTTTCAGAAACTGTAGTGGTGCCCAGGCAGCTGTGGGGTAGAATATATGCTGTCCACCCTGCAGCAGGATGGGAACCTCCAAGAAAGGAATGAAACAGATAACTGGGATGGAGATTGGTTTCAGTCTCCGTGTTTGAAAACAGAGTTAGCAATACCAGCAGGAATTTTAGAGGTGGAAAGCTCTGTATTAAAACCAGTTGTCATTATAGAACCTCACACATAAGCAGTATATAGGCCGAGAATTAGAAAAAAGTTAGTGGTGAAGCCACCGACAAAAGTAAGGTTGTGTCTCCAGTTTTTCTTGTGTAGCCTTTCAAGGTTCTGATACATAACAGTTTTCTCTTTGTTTTAAATAAACTTTGTTCCCACACTGGCTCAGGGTATGTGTGTGAGTGCAACATCAGTAGGCATGGAGGAGCCGCAGAAAGGCAGTAGGAAGAGATGGACAAGGTAAAACTCCTACTCTTATTAACAACATTTTTCTACACTGCAATTCTAGCAATAAAGGTAATGGTTATCCTTCTTCTGTTGCCTGGCATAATGGGCTCTGGGGTGTATAGAACAAACAGTGTTTCTCCAGGGGGCCTGGATACAGCTCATCCACAGCCTCAATTACTGCTCTGAATATTGCATATCCTCTTGTGTGGCACTGTATCTCAGGGTTCCTGTGCTGGCTGTGCATCACCTGGGCTTTTCCTCTTTATTTTGCCATGCACCAGAGAATAGCTCTTACACATAAGAAAGTGATGTGAGAAATGGTGTCACCTCTTTCTTCAAAAATTAAGAAAAGCCAAACCAGTGAACTGCCTTTAAATTATGTAGGATGTCATTGCTCCCTCCAGTACTTTTAGCTGTCTCATCTTCCACTATTGCTTGTAATCCATGCATGCTCTGGCCTGTGGGACCAGGGCAGGCTGGGGATGGGAGCATGGGCAGTGGATGTCTCTGTGTCTGTGTCATTGAACTCAAATGATGAGAGATGTAGAACAGAGAGGGTTGCCTGTGCCTGGGATGTGTGGAGGAAAAGACAGGTCTGATTAAAGATCTACCCATCCATTGCAGCACTCCAGTTGTACAAGTCATGCCACAATATTTTTGTGATGGCAGCTGTGTCTTTCTGCTGCACAATGCTTTAACAGAAGATCTGCTTTTCCTCCCTGTGATCTCAGGTGCGTGATCTCAGACATCAGCCACTAATGACTTGCTTTCAAGATGCTTGCCTTAATTTTCTGGTTTTGGATACATATTTAATGCCAAGACATCTTTTATTCATTCACTATGTACACAAGTGGCTGTAAACAACTTCAGCATTTTTCCCATGTCTGGAGAATTTGCTACTATTCTCTTATGGAAAAACTCTCCACTCTTCATCAGTGGTAATGGTCAGATTTCACTCTAATGTTGTTTTGACATGTTTCAATTTTTCCTCACTAAACGAAAATATTTACTTGTTTATTATCAGCCATCAAGTCAAGGTTTTGCTGTTCACAGAAATAAATTGCTTATTATCATTGCAATTCTTTTTTTTCCAAAGCCTGAGGAAAACAACTTGTAATGGAAATTAGCAATGGCTATTACTGAAGAGGGGAACAAAATATTTTCTTTTTATCTGTTGTATTAATAGTTACCAAGAAATGTCAGGTGACAAAGTAGAAAAAGTAGATAAAAATCAAGTCATGTTTTAATCTCAGTTAGTCTCTTGTAATGATGAACCAGAAGAGACCCTAATTATGCAGTTACATGACTTAAATAGTCTTGCTATTGCAGATAATTATATTTGCAACATGCCTTGAAAGTGTTAGTGGAGTTATGGAGCTGATTCTAAAATAAATTTCTCATTAATGCTTCCATACAGAGGCAGATACATCTCTGTTTGAAAATGTGAAATTAATTCCTTAGGCAGTGGTAACACCACTTTTTTAAGTTTAAGGTGATGTGTGCCTCAGAGGCTGTTCATGTCTGTCTTCACATTTTATTCAGTTGGGAAAGCAAAAAAGAAGAAGGTTTTCCTATGTTGCCCAAAATGGAGAGTTCATCTGGCAGATTTGCCCAAAGAATATAGTGTTTTCAACAAAATTACAGTTTGTAGGCAGGACACTTCACCAGCCTCTAGATTGCACTCAGAACTTAGTAATTTCCATTCCAGTAATTAGGAAAACCAGATATGGTTTTATATGATTTTACTTTGACCATGGCAGAGCAGCAATTTGTTGCTTCAATACTGTCTCACTAGGAACCTCCTCTGTCTTTTGTGTATTGTAGAGAGGATGGAAGTGCTAATGTGGGAAAATTTAAGCAAACATTTTGCTTTTAATTTTAGCTCTCACTCCTAACACTCCTGGATATTTATCCATGTCTGTCTTTATGGCTTGAAATTACAGCAATTTTTAAACAATTATTGAATTGTATTTCTTTTTCTCAGAAGTCTTTTGCCATTTAATCTGTATATTGTACAAAGAAATCTTGGAATGCCAAGTGTAATGGGGAACTCAGAAACATAATATGTAATAAATGTTAAAGTGCATAAGAAGTCATAGGACTTCAGCAGAAATACAGTGGGATTCAATGGGAGGATCATCTTCTCAGCTGCTTCTCACATTATATTTTTTGTTTATCCAGGAAATCACTTGAAGTCAAATTACCAATTTGTACATAAGAACTAGTTAAAGGAGAAAAAGAATATTTTCAAAAAATTGGATTTCAAATTGTCCCTTGTTGCTTGTACTTACAGGGACCTGAAAGATACATCCTTATGCAAATGCTCTTTCTTTTATTTTCTGAGGGTGGCAACACCTCAAACTTTTAGTGAATTTGGAATCACACTTTGGTCTCATTTTCTGGCATGTCAAAAAGATGGGTCAAAGAATGAAACGGTGCACCATCTGTTTTACTTCAGTAAACAGTGCTAGGAAAAGGTCATAATCTGTATAAATAGAATCATGGAATAGTTTGGGTTGGAAGGGACCTTTAAAGGTCATCTAGTCCAAGCCCCCTGAAATTAGCAGGGACAACTAGATCATGTAGTCCTTGTGGCTCAGTGAGAAGAATAGATGCAATATCATTCCAAGTGTTTTTCTTCCATGTGTTGCTTTTCTCACTGTGCCAAGTGCCTGCAGGTAAAAGAAGGCAACAGCATTTCAGGGAAAGCCAGTGAGATTAAAAGGCCACCACACTCCTGCTGTCGTGAGGATGATACTTTGTCACCATACTCGCTCTCACGAGTAAAGTGCTTCCTTGTTCTGTGGCTGTTCACTTATTCAAGCCTTTGAGCAAACCAGCGTGAGAGGCTGCACATCAGTATTCAAGGCACACCGTGACGTGAGGAATCAGGAAGGGGGGCTTAACTTGTTTCCTTCTAAATAGGATTGAAATTGCTGAGTATCTAGTTCTCACAGACCCCCTTTTTCCAAAGAGCCTCCCAAAGGGTTTCACAAAATGAACCATATTTAGGGGGCAATAAACGTCTTGTGAAAGAGAAGTGAAGGATTAGCCTTCGGAAGAGCCAGTGCTCTTGCTTTTTCCCCTGGGCAGCGCTGCCTCTCAGAAGCGCCCTACGCGCCGTGCCTTGTCTCACTGGGAGCTGTGGAAGGAGCCTGTTGCACCAAGGACTGGGCTGGCAGGTGCTTTCCCAGGGGCTGTCTGCTATGTACCTGTGCCAGCCCCTTGTCCTGCTGGGCTCTGCCCGGGGAGCAGGGCAGCCCAGGTCTCTCAAAACTGCCCTGCAGGCTTCCCGCATAGCCAGCCGCCATCTCTGCATTCCACATTATTAGCAGGATTGTGTTCAGGACTGCGGGAGGCAGCCGTTCTTTTCCGAGAGGGTGTGATGGATTTGCGGTAGGGGACCTGTGGCAGTTGGTGCTTGGCAAGTGCTGTGAGAGGCTGTGGGTCGAGCGGCTCAGGGAAGCTATTAACAGTCTCCGCTGAGAAGCTTATATTGCCTCAATAACATGGATCGTTAATTTTGCTTTTTAATCATTAAGAAAATGCCTTTGTTTGGTGGAATGTTTGGGACAAAGTTAGATGTAAGAAACTTTCCTGCTCTTCTTACTCATGTAGCACTAGCTATTAACTAATTCACTAAGCTTTTAACTAACTTCTTTTTCATAATTTAAAGCTGATGGAATGATTCTATTTGTATGTATACAAATTAGTTGCTGCTAAATCATTATTTTGAGTTGTCTTGCTTTCTGAGTACTCTGTGTCTGTTGATGAGAAACCCTGAGCAATAGAAATGTAATGCAAGCAAATTAAAGGAAGTGTTATAGGGATCTACCCAAGGCATTTATCCTGTATAAATGTCAGTTCCTAATGAAATTATGAAGAAATAAGTAGAATTTATTCCTGCTAATATACATTCTTTTCTCCTTTTTAAAAATGTTCACTACAAGATTAAGATGTCTTCTTAAGTTCTCTCTCTCTCCCTCTCTCTCTCAGTTTACAGTCTGTTGTTCTCTGCTCAGTGCCATCTTCAGTTGGTTCCCTCTCCTAAAAATCAAACAGGTAAATAATCAGTCTCTGGGGCAGGCTGTGATTCATAAAGGAAATAAGCAGTGCACCATGCACAAAAAATTCAGTGGATGGGTTAAAAATAAGATGTGCATCTCTGACTGTTTTTGTATCACCACCCCATGCAATGAAGGACATAAATAGGTGTTGGTGGCCAACCTACATCCTTATATTTTTGTCTTAGATGTATGTGGTTGTACAAGAGTCACCAACAGGAGCAGGATTTGCAGCTCCTCCCGAGGGTCTGCAGCAGCTGCTGTGGTGCTTTTCCCACAGAGGCAGGGCTGGGGCCCAGGCAGCTGAACCAGAGCACCAAGGGCTTGTGCCACAGTCTCTGCAAACTGACTGCCTCCAACAGTGCTCTGCAAAACAAAGTGACTGTGGTTTTTCATGTCTGTTGCAAGTGATGATTACTGCATCCAAAGATGCACAAATGGCAGCTGCCTGTTCCCAGAGTCAAGTGTCACCCTGAGCAGGTAGGAGTGGATGTCTCTCTGCTTTCTGACCCAGTACAGGTCCTTTTTTCACGCCCTTGTTCCCCATTAGGCTGACAACACCTGCTCTACCACTGCCGCCTTCTCTCCTGGATCCCAGTCTGTTCCACTTACTGAGGTCTCCCTTGTGCCAAATTAAAAAAGTCTTCTTGTGTACTGGGCACTGTAGAGCTTTCCTGAAAGTGAACATCT
This sequence comes from Trochalopteron elliotii, assembly GCA_024734555.1. Taxonomy (NCBI): domain Eukaryota; kingdom Metazoa; phylum Chordata; class Aves; order Passeriformes; family Leiothrichidae; genus Trochalopteron; species Trochalopteron elliotii. The sequence goes on along the minus strand of JANPWX010000134.1, from coordinate 4,773,546 downwards.
TGCATTTAGATAACTGAGGTTATTAATGCAGGAAATCAGTGCCAAATCAGTTTGTTATGTTCTGAGCCTTTTCATGCTACGTTCAATAAAATCTCACTGTGGTGGATTATTTCAGTAAAATCTTTGAGAGGCTTTTTATATCAACAAATCATAGAAAGCTTTTTAAGATTAAAATTAATATTATTGAGCTTTTTTTTACTGTCAGTATAACTCCTGAAGGCTTTTTAACCATAAAAAACCCTTACCAATTCTAAACTTACTATGAGCCATAGAAAAGTAGTAACCTAATTACAAGCAAGCAGTGCATTTCAAAGTATGACTTACAAAATTGTTACTGTCTTAGTAACCTGAAATGCTAAAAAACACCAATAATATTGTGGTGAACCTTAAGGACAGCCACAGAGAATGCAAATTGTAGTGTTATAGACAGAAAATGTCTCAACAGGGGCACAACTGTTACAGGACAGGGATGAGTTTTCCTTGGCCTTTATTAAAGGCTCATGCTTTCCCCACTGTGTAAAACATCAAGAAGCACAATGATAAGTAAAATCCATTCATATAGTTTATGATTCCTCACCACCTCAAAAATTAGACTTTATATTGCTATTTTATCATATTTAGTATAGATATGCTCCAGTGCTGACAGCAGTGCAAATGCAATTATAATGCATCTACATCTCCCATTGCCTGTTCTGCTGCTGCCCTTACAAGGCACTTTCCCAATGGAATCTGGCAATGTACAGTTTTTGATATCCTAAATGAAATCATAAAATCACAGAATAGTTTAAATCAGAAGAGGGTCATCTAGTTCAACCTTCACTCAACATAAATTCAACAGAATCAGGCAATACTGGGCCTTCTCTAATCAAGTTCTACATCTCTACAGAGATGGAATTTTTTTCCTGTTTAATTGGGATTTTCATTGGGTCCATCGCTTCTTGTCTCATCACCATCTGTCCCTGAGACAATTCAGGCTGTTTCCTCTGTTGAGCCTCTTAAGGCTGAACAAACCCAGCTCTCAGTCTCCCCTTGCATGTGCTGAGCTCCAGTCCCCTGACCAACTCCATAACCCCTTACCAGACTTACATCAGACAAGCAGCATGCAGTGAGCTTGATTGTGCTATGAAAGAGGGAGATTAAATGCTGCTGTGTAGGAGTGAGAGTGGGAGGAGAGGTGGAGAACAACTTACTCTTTCAAGGTTTCATAAAAATAGGAAGAAACTCTGGAGATGCTACATCTGGACTAGGGGGGGGTGCTGTAGCAATTGAGCGAAGTAACTTCTCTGCTCTGCAAAGACACCACTTAAATCAACCTGTGCCAATGACTACTTAATTTGTTAAAAGTGAAAGAGAAGAGGTTGTGGAGTCCTCTTTGGCATGAGAGGGTGGCTCAGAAAGGTGAGGAGTTCTTGAGAAAAGAGAAGGACAGGGATTCAGAGGGCAGGACGAATTGAGAGCTTTAACGGATATGCACCCTGATTCACCAGTTTTGATGAAGCCTGAGAGGCTTGTGTACAGTCTTGGGGTGATGAATGAACCTGATTGCCCCAGATGGGCAATAGAAATGGATGAGGATGTGCATGGACTGCTGGAAGACATAATCTAAAATTGCTTTTGGCCTCTAAACTTCCCCTGTTCAAACACAACACTAAAAGGATCACCAGCGCGAGGATTAGAGCCACATGAGAGGGGAAATATCTCCTTGTCAAACTAATTTTCCTTGAGTCCAACTACTCAAGGGTTATGACAGTGATGCTCAAGATCCAGTTGTCTGAAAGAGGAAATATTTCTCCCATGGCCTCAGGTCAACTACAGGTTCAACCAGAGTCTTCACCTCCCCTTCAGTGCTCTTTGATCTGCTTGCACAATTCACAGTGCTTCAGACTTTGTATTTTGCACTTCTAACCCATCTGCTTTGATGGTGCTTTAAGGACAATACAATCAAACCCTTACTGGTAAGGTAAAGTTTATTTTGCCAGCTGAGAGACTGCATCTAACATGCATGACATAAGTCATGGATAGACAAGGAGCCAGCCATGGACTGTGGGTTTGGACTTTCAAACAGGCCTAACACTAAGCTGCACTACATGTTGACAGTGGCAGAAGTTCTTGGAATCTTGACCTGTGTTCCCCAGGTCTGTCAAACACAGGTTCCCATCCTTTCTCTCCCCGCTCATCCTCCCTGCCAGGTTGCCTCAAGCAGCGTGTCAAAACCTCCTGTTTTTTACTGTAAGGTAGCTGTAGATAAACATATTCCTGATACTTATCACTGCAGAGTGTTTAGGTGGTTGAAAGTGCTCTGCAATTCTTTGAGCTTCTGCCTGCCGGCTCTCAGCCCTGGTCACTGTGTGCAGCTGGTGCAGGAGAGAAGATGCCATCTTAATTCAGTGTGGGTGTTGCTTCAAGCTTTCTGTGTAATGCTGGCCATTTACTCCTAAAATCAAACTCTACTGTCCTTTTGCTTGCATGATTGTTGAACAGGCATCCATGAGATGCAGCTGTCCTTTAAGAAGTGTCCTCAGACAGTGTGGTAAAGCTCACACAGACTCTCCCAGGATGAAAGATGGGGTGATGTCACCATGAATATCTCTGGTGTTGGTTAGACTGACAGTCTCTCTCCTTTCTTCATAAATTTAAGTACTGGTTGAGTACCCTCGATAATTCCAATATCCATAACATTTTTGGGACAAGCCAAGCTACTACTGTGCTGTAAGGGAAGGACCACTGTTGGAGGAAGTGACCTCTTCCCAGTTTAGAAGCTGCATGACATTCTACAGGGAATGAAGGGGCAAAAAGAGATGATCCAACTTGATTTCAGTGCCTGCCAGTGCATGTAAGTGTCAGTGCAGGCCCTCTGTATTTGGCATATTCACACATTCACCAGAATTGCTCTTTCTATGTTACTCAGGAAGAGTTATTTTAATTAAAGCATGTGAGGTTTGAGGTGTAAAATCTGACCAACAAAATGGAAGGATTATTTCCTTTTCATTTACCTTGTGTGGGCTTCAGGACATCTGAAACCTTAAGGGCCACATTTTGATTGCTGTCTATTTTAAATGGGAAACTTGCAGGCTTGCACTTCAGTAAAAATGACCCAGTTGTGCATTTCTCCTTTCACAACCAGCAGAACCACAGCTGCTCTATGCCTGTGTGAAGCACATTCCTTCTTGTCTCTTAGCTCGTCTCCTAGCAGCTGGCTTGTGGGTGTGTGTATATTAAAAAAAATCACTTAAATGTGAAAAAAAAGCAGATTGATTTTGTTAAAGGAAAAGAATTCTGTACAATTTTTCTTTCTCACTCTCCCTTAACTGTAGCAGGTGTGTAGAGGTGAGAAAGGCCCATCCTTGCAATCACAGCAGGATATTGGGATAGCTCCATGCTTTCCCTGGAAGATCCTGTACGCATGCCAAGGCATTGTGTAGTCTACCAGCTTGTGAAAAATCAGTTGTGAAATCTCTGCCATGACATCGCTGCCAGTGAAAAAGGCAGCCCTCATTTACAGTACAAAAGTGTGTTAAGTGGCTACTGAGTTGTAGGTAGATTTTTGCCTCTGAGTTCCTCTCAGCACTTATTAGATATGAGAAAATCTGTGCAGTAGTTTACATCGATCTTCCTGTAAAATTACATTGTTTTATTTTTCAGGCAGTTTCCAGTCTCCCCCAATTAAACCAGCACTTTTACTGTGATACGTGTCCTGCTTAAGAAATGAGGGTTTTTCCTATTTGATTCATGTAATTTCATTTTGGCTTTGAATTTTTAAACAAGTGTAATAAATTGTGACAAAGTGCAGTGTTTGTTCAACATCTGGATACTTTTGTACATTTCTTAACTTGTTATGATAATTAATACCAATTTACTGTTTCTGAGATTTTTACAGGCCCATCTGCATTACTATAATTTTTTTCCCTGACATTAAATGAGGATTTTTTAAAATCCTTTTTCTCAGCTAAGGTAACAAGTGTTTGATATTATAAATGTTGGGATGACAGGCTCAGGGTGAGCTCCTGAAGCTGCCACGTGTTCCTGTGGTTGCTGTGTTGTGCAGGCCCTTCCCATGGTCCCCATCACAGGATCTGCCTTCCTACTCCCAGCAGTGGGGCATTTCCACAGCTGACAGCTGTGCAGGTCTGTGCCAAATCCTGCTGGGATTTTGTTCAGACTTAGGCACTTGAATTTGCTCTGTTTGTCTTCTTAGATCTGTGCATGAAGACAGCACTCTGAATGCAGAAAGGTCACTGCTATTTGCAATTCCCTCTGAAACTAATTATTATGGCTGTTTTCATAGAATCATAGAATTGTTTAGGTTGGAAAAGACCTCTAAGATTATCAAGTCTAAGCATTAGCCCAGCACTGCCAAGTCCACCACTAAACCATGTGCCTCAGTGCCCCATCTACACACATTTTAAATACCTCCAGGGATGCTGATTGCCCCTCTTCCCTAGGCACCCTGCCTCCAATGTATGAACATCCTTTTGGTGAAGAAATTTTTCCCTCTATCCAATCTAAACTTGTCCTGGCGCAACTTGAGGCCATTTCCTCTTGTCCAGTCACTTGTTGCCTGGGAGAAGAGGCTGACCCCCACCTCATTACAATCTTCTTTCAGAAAGCTGTAGAAAGTGATAAGGTCTCTCTTGAGCTTAACTACACCAGCTCCCTCAGTTGCTCCTCATCAGACTTGTGCTCCTTCCCCAGCTCCATTGCCCTTCTCTGGACACATTCCATGAGAACACTGTGGGAAACAGTGTCAAAAGCTTTACTAAAGTCCAGGCAAAGGACATCCACAGCCTTTTCCTCATCCACTGGGTGGGTCAACCTGTCACAGAATGAGATGAAGTTGGTCAAGCAGGACCTGACTTTGTTCACAAGCTCATGCTGGCTGTGCCTGACCCCCTGGTTGTTCTGTACGTGTTGCATGATGGCACTCAAGGTTATCTGCTCCATGATTTTCCCCAGCACTGCAAGCAGGTTGACAAACCTGTAGTCCCCCAAATCCTCATTCTGATCCTTCTTGTAGAGGGGTGTCACTGAGGCTAACTTCCAGTCCACTGGGACCTCCTCGGTTAGCCAGGACTGCTGGTAAATTGTGGAAAATGTCTCACTGAGCTCTTCTGCCAGCTCCCTTAGTACTCTTGGGTAGATCTTATCTTCTGTGATTTGTAGGACCTCATTGCAATGTTTTGTAAGCTTGGTTAAAACTGTAAAGTATGTATATTACAGGTTTTTGTACCAGATGAAATCCTGAGTCTATGTTTTAAGCCATTTGATTGGAGTGGGGACACCTCTCATGCACAGCTATGGAGGACTTTTTCAGGAGTAGTGCTTAGCAAACAATCAAGTCTCTGAGACTCTACTGCTGGGTAGCTCAAGACAGATCCAGTGCTGTTCTGTTTAAAGGTCCAGACAGTGGCTAAATTACGACAGAAATAGAGACAATAAACTCCTTCAAAACCCCATGAGGACTTCCCTTTTCCAGCAAACACAGTGAGGTCACTTTGTCTTCATTGTCCTGTCTGTTTTGACTGCTGTATATTTATGTTAAAATCTAAACTAGGGCTATTAAACTTATCACCAAAAATTAATAGCAAGGAAATAAATTAAAAATCCAAGTGTTACAGAAAATGATGGCTCCCATTTCAAAGACTAGGCACATGCACCCATTTCCCAGAGCATATACTTCAGGTAGACAAAATGGACAAAGTGGACAAAGTGGACAAGGGCAAAATTTACCTTAGAGACACTGCTGTCCTGAAACAGAAGACTAATGTTAGGTCTATGAACTGTCCCAGAATGGAGGACCTCTTCTCACTGGCGTGTGGCTGTGATCCTGAGACCTCCCCGAGGAAAAACTTCTCTTTGTGAATCACTCTCTTAAATGTCAGCTGGACTGTTGCTTTCCCCCACATGATGTTTAGTAAGAGCTGTGTAGAACATGTGCAGAGTTGTTGGATGACTATGTATTCCTTAGTTTAAACCTGTTCCTTATTCTTTCAAGTGTCCCTGAGGGTGATTACTTCTCTCTTTTCCAATGAGTCATCACTTCATCTTTTGCGTAAGTAAAAGGCAGGTTGACTCAACTCAGCCTTTTCATGGCCCTGATAATATATTGATTAAATCTTGTTTTCAGTCTAGAGAGACCCACGGTCATAAGAAAAAGAAGAGAAAAATCTCTACTTTTTTTTCTCCATAAGCTGTCTTTAGACTTAATTGAATTTCACAGTAGTAGGAAGAGTCACAAACGTGGTTTTGTGTTTGACTATTAGACATATATTCATGTCATATAGATCACGAATAGCTAAATGGGTGTTGCATTCAGAACCAAAAAAACATTTATGGGAGTGGTGTTTTGTAGCCAGGAAATACTTGCTGCACATGACCATTATATATTTTATTGCAAGATAGATTAGAGGTACAGAAAAGGTTTTTTTAAGTAAAATAACATATTATCTTTTTCTGAATTTGCCTGATTGTTCCCAGGCAGACCCCTCACCAGTGCCCTGTGGAGATATTAATGCAAATTTAGCAATTGTGAAAAAAGGATAATGAACTGCCATGAGCTGGTTGGTACTGATAGGAGCATCACTTTCAGCATTAAAGCTATTGCAGGGGAAAATCTTCTGAGCCCTGTGGTAGAAATGCACTGATAGCAGTTTTTCCTTGGAACTTACTATACTGGCCAAGACTGAGTTGCAGTTCTGGGGACTTCTGAGGGGAAGAAACTCACAAATAAGATGGATGTGAGGGACTCACTGTGACTTTGTTGGAAGTCTGCATGTGAAGATTGAATAGCCTGGTCAGAAAAAGATGAAGATTTGGGAATGGTTGAGAAAAGTAGTGTAAGCTGTTCCTTTGGAAGGAATTCTGACTTATGTTTGCTGAAGACTGTTATCTTCCAAGCAATCCTGTTTAAAATAAAGTTGTAAATACTTGATCTCAAACATTGTGATTTATGTGAGATATGCACAAAGAACACATCCTAAATTTCTCTGACTGTATATGGATTTATATTCTACTGCCTGTGAAACACAAAAATGATACATTGGGATGAATTTATAGGAGAGCTAAAGTCTACCTGAAAGAATTACACCTAGAATTATAGAAAAAGTACTATTTGAGTACTCTAACTTTCGTTAGCTGAAGAAGATCCATCATTTATATCACCTGGGAGTAAATAATAACAGTGTGGGACACAACACAGCATTGGCCACAGGATTGAAACCCTTCTCCTATGAAGATAGACTGAGAGTGGGCTGTTCAGCCTGGAGAAGAGAAGGCTTCAGGGACACCTTATACAAGCCACCCAAAGGGTTAGAGAGGGACTTTTCACAAGGGCATGTAGTGATAGGACAAGGGGGAATGGCCTTCAGCTGAAGGAGGGTAGGTGTAGATTAGATGTAAGGAAGAAATTCTTTACTATAAGGATGGTGAGGCACTGGAACAGGTTGCCTAGAGAGGTTGTGAACCCCTCATCCTTGGAGGTGTTCAAGTCCAGATTGGATGGGGCTCTGAAAGGTTTAGTGGAAGACTCCCTGCCAATGGCAGCAGGGTTGGAACTAGATGATCTTTAAGGTCCCTTCCAACCCAAACCATTCTATGATTCTAAAATTGCAGATTTTAAAAATAATTTTACTTTTAAGAATGAAACTCTTGAGATATATTTGGGGTCGTATCTATATTTTGCTGCTAGAAACAACATCAGGACTGGTAGAGAAGCAAGAGAACTGCATTGTAGAACACCAGATATTTTCTGTAGGTCTTCAAATAGCTATCACTTGGTCATGACAGAAAATTAAAAAGTATGTTTTTTAGATTCATCTACAGTTAAAATAATACAGTGCAAACTGGAGTTACTGACAAGATAGATTAGTTACTTTTTTCAACCAAGAAAGCAATTAAAGGCTTCATTGAAAAATGTGTGTTTCCTTTTGTGGTCCATGATTACTCAAACAATTTAATGTCAAAGTGCTTTTCATAGCTTGTTACTAAATAGTTGAAAGAGAAATTGTCCATTGTGTGTCTATTTTAAAGACAACAATGAAGCTGGAGAAAGAGAATTAATATTTACTTTCACTCAACTGCATTTCTCGCAGTTCTGAAAACATCTAAGTGAGCAACTCATTATTTTACCTTGAAAGCTTTGCATCATAGCATCATAGAACCATAGAATAGACTATCCTGTGTTGGAAGGGACCTTTAAAGGTCATCTAGTCCAACCCTCTGCAATGAGCATTAAACTTTTTAATTGCTCTTTTCTTTGCCTATTAAAGGAGTTTTAGAATTACCAGGAGTTCTGTCTTGTTTTGTTAACACAAATACATAGAAATGTTCAGGCATGTCACCACTATAAAGTCATTGAAGGGATATGAAATTGATTTTTGAACTGTGAAAGATAATAAGATATGAAAAGACTTCCTGGTTGACATTAAAAAAAATTATATAAAACTTCAAGTTATTATAAAGGGGTAATGATGAAGAGAATTAAGTAGCTAAATACTATTTAAATTTATTCCACACTGTACTCCAAATGTTGAGGATACGTCCTTAAAATGAGAATCAACAATTCCCATATACCTCCAAATCTATGACTTAATCTGTTAAGTGAAGAATAATTTACTATAGTGAATTACAAGGAAGACAAAGACCTGTGGGATTTTTGTGGGGAGGGGGCATAGAACAACAACAACAAAAAACCAACAAAAAACCAACAAAAACCCCAAAACAAAACAAAACAAAACAAAACAAAAAAACCCCAAACAACAACAACACAAAGCGCTCCAATTCTATAGAAAGACAGAGAAAGAGGTTTCTATGTTGTGTTAGCATTGAGTGGAATATATGAGCCTTTGTCACCAGACTTGTCTTAGAAGAAGGTGCACTGTTTGATCTTCGAAGAATAGCTATCTTGGTGTCAATGAGCTCACCAAGATTGTGATGCTTCTATAGACCTTCATCCTTAAATTCAACAGCAGAATTAGTTTTCTTGTGTAAACAAGAGCTCATACATTGCAGAAATCTGCTACATGTTGTTTCTAAGGCCAATCTTTCAATCACATTATCTCATCAGTATGCATAAATGCTTTTATTAACTGATGTTAAAAAAGATATTGAAATAAACAATATGTTAAATTGATGTTAATCACAGTTTTAAACAGCCTTCATCCCAAAACTGTATGCTTTCCTTTGTGATTTCTGTACTATTTCTTCACAGACACTACCTTTTTAGTGAGTTCCTCTTTGGTAAAATGAGCTGAAGACAGTTAGATCTGAGGGCAGGGTATCCTCATATACTGTCTAGACAGATAAAACCCCAGTTTCATTTTATCTAACTTAAAAGACTTAACTGAGATATCTAGGTAGACTCAGCCTAGGTCAATAGAGAAAGCACATCCCAGAGATGAAGAGAGATGTCATGCACCATAGTTCATGCTTTTCTGAAAGTAGATGAAACACGAACTACTTATCTGTACATCAAGAAGTTAATACACTATTGTCTGTGACACAAAGTTTGATTCACATATATATTAACCTATTAAAGATGTCTATTCAGCCAACAGTTTTACAGTTTAGTGGCAGGTAAAAAATTCCATTCAAGCAGTTCTGAAAATCGCAGTGCGGTAGAAGATGCCCTCATGAGGATGTTTAAGCTGAAAAATGGCTTTGTCCAAGAAAAAAGGACACATGTTTAAGCAGCTTTCCATCAACCTGACCACTAGATATACAACCAGTGTTTCAGGTGTGGGCATCATGAGATGCTCTTCTTCAAAACATTCTGGTCTTGCATGCATGTGGGCACATCATCTGAGGAATAGCTGTTAGCATAGGAAAAATGTCTGTTCTTTATCAGCATGTACATGCCTGTTTGTTCATGTCTTTACAGTAAATCACCTTACCATGATATTAAAAAGTGAGAGACAAAAAGGTTAACCAAACTGAGACAGATAATGCCAGCTCAACCAGATTTACTATCAAATCCAGGGCACCCAACAAAACAAATACACCTCAAACTGTGCCTCAGCAACAAAAGGAAATGAAGCTAAACAGCCTGTGCAGTTTTGCCAGTCACTGCTTTCATGGCTAGCAGCAGCATAACACCTTACAAGACATATAAGAAAGCATCAATCAGGGAAAAAAAGAGTCCTAGTCTCAGCACCATACACTTAACGTAAGGCAAAACTATTAAGGTGTGCCTGAATGTTCTGCACTTGAAAGTAATATATTTCTAGAAATGTATGTTTTATAGCACTTGATCTTGAGGCTGTTACGTTCAGATAATTTCCTTCCCTACTGGAGGGCCTGCTGACATTATAACAGATTAAGCATGAAGATCTGGCTAATTTTTTAGAAAGAAATATAAGTTCCCACACAATGCAGCTGAAAGCAGCAGTTGCACAGGGCTAGGAGGGGAACAGAGAGCTGCCAGAGTCCAAGAGCTGACAGGTTGGACAGGAACCAAAGTCAGCATAGTGCAAATCCATGCTGTGATCTAGTACCAGATGCCTCATGAGGAAAGCACCAGAAAACAGCACATTGCAAGTATGGTATACTTTCCACCTGGAAATGGCTCTTCCATTGGTGGTGAAAACCGCAATCTGTATAGTTAGGAATCCCCTTAGCCACAGAAATAGGAGGGACTTCCAAATCCTTTTGCCATTAGCTCGTGATAATACCAGGTATTCTTTGTCTGAAACCTACAAGTTTTCAAATTATTGTAAATTTTTGGCCACATATTCTAGTCTGTTGTGGCACAAGGAGAATCTTGCTGAAGTACCTATGGAGGGTTCAAGACACAATGCATTTTTTTTTTCAAAGACCAAAATATAACATTTAATTCATAATGAAACTAAGATGGAAACAGCATGTGTCAAGAAGGATTTTCAAGGAAAAATTGTATTCTGTCTTGGTAGTAGATGCAGCCAATTTGTATGTTACCAATGGAGAGTCTGCAATTGTTTGATGTCCTTTTTTTTTTTTTAATTTAGGTATTCTTAGTATTTCTTACTAAGTTTGGAATGTTTTTTAGATTTTGTCTTCCATGACTTGTGCAACAGTATGCATCTTGTCAGCGATAGCTGTGATGATGTTCAGAGGAACAGTTTATTTTTCTTGTGGATGTAGTTCAGTTTTGATGGCAGTTATTTTCTTACAAAGATGCTGGGTTTGCTGGAACTTGTTCTACTGAAGTTTGTATTTTGTTTAGGCACATTCTATATTTACATTTTTGTTGTTGTTGCAATTTTTAGGACATTCACAGTATTATGAAGCAGACCATTTTTTCTAACTTTTGGGCTTTTTAGATGTGTGTACATAAACAGACCAATATGTACATAAACAGACAAATATAAATATTCAATATGAATTACATACATCATATAGTGCATATGTATAACTTGCATAATATTTGCAAGAGAAGGTGCACTGGATATTTTATTAGACTGTATTACAGACACCAGTTAAAAAATGGTTTTCAGCATTTTTTATTTCATTTAGTCTTTATTTAACTTAAGGACACGTGACTGAAAAGCCTTATGTTAAAAGCTGCATCCTGCCAGCAGCAGAAGCTATTCAGTATCCTCTGAATTCCTTTGGAATTTAGGACTTGAAGCACCTTGTGAGAATAAGCCGTGGTCATCACCTACAGTTATCCCACACCATAAACCCACAAACCAGAAGGGACCCCTGTGACTCCACACAAACTGATGTGAAAGTCTGGAACATTTCTGGTGATGGGTTGAACCACTGCAGAACAGAGTGGGACAATCACGTCCCTTGAATGTCTGTTAATGTCCTGATGCACCCCAGGATATAATTGGTTAAGCGTTTACATTCATCATTAAAATCAGACAGGCTATAAATGATTTTCCTGTCTCAGTTTCATAACTCAGGGGTTCTGGTTTTGAAATAGTACAAATATATTCCCTGCTGTGTGCTGTGCTACAATGAAGTGGTGAGGTAACCCAGAGGTGAGCAGCCCTGTGTTGCAGAGCCAGCAGAGGTACAGCCATCATACTGATGGGTGTAAAAGCTCTGCTTCAGCCTGATGTCTGGTCTTTGGTGTGTTTTTTTTTTTTCCTTGATTCTTGTGTGGAGATCAGTGCTTTAGAAGGTAGCTTAATTCTCTGGGATGGAGAAGTGCTTTCATGGTCTGCATTGCTACACCACAGGGAACACAAGTTTGGCAAGATGAGATTGACTGAACATAATGCAGTGAAAAAAGAGACTGACAGTTCTTGAGCGAGGTGGGGCCTTACCTGCAGGTTCCAGGAGGGACATCATATGGGATGCAGAATGATAGGAAATTTCAGGTCTTTTTATCAATTATCCTGAAATTGCCTCAGTTGTTACAATGCAAACCTTTTAAATGTACATCTTGATAAGAGAGAAAATAGAGAGAAAATATATTTCTTTTAAATAAATTGTGAATTAGAACCCAGGAGAAAATTTCTTATAAGTGTGAAATGATGGTGAATGATGCCATTTGAAGTATGAAGGTCAAAAAACACATGCTCCTGTCTGCTGCCTGGTGAGATGATAGTGTTGGGAAGAGGCAATGTGCTTGCACTGGAGCAGGGGCTTTCCTTCTTCTCTGTTCCATGAGCAGTCAGCTGTAATGGGATGCCTTTGTGCCCTCTCAGACAGGGGTGCAACCCAGACCAAAGGGAAGGAGGGACAAGATGAGGAGTCCAGGAGCACTGCCTGGCTGCCGTGCATTGCCTCTTCACCTGCCTTGTATTGACAGCCTGGAGCTGCTCAAGGCTGTCCTCAAATGTGCTCTTGTGCTTCTGCTTTCATGCTGGCATCAGGAGAGGAAGACCAGAACAGTGCCCCAAAACATCTCTGTCTCTGTGATTGCTCCTGGGATTTCATCAGCTCAAATCCCTTGTGATGATACCCTTCAGCAGTTCCTGAGACTCAGGATGGCCATGACTCTTGCACTGCAGCCAACAGAGCTCTGATACTCAGGTTTCTGTTGTTTTTATTCTTATGGTAAATTACTGATATAGAAGATGCTGAATAATCCACTGGATTGGCTTCTAACTCCACTAGAAATTAAAGATTATTTAATTCCACATAATTTTGGCTTTCCTCCTTTGTTTCAGAATTGGCCAAGTGGACATAGGAGAGTGGGCAGGTGCCTGGGGCTGTGATGGGGTTGGGTCAGAGTGGTTGGTATCTGCAGGAAGGACTATGCAAGAAGGACTCCACTGTACTGCTGTAGGGGTCTGTGGATGTACATCAAGCCCACAATGGAAATGCTCTGGATTAAAAATAGAAGTAACTTTCTGCCAGGCAGACTTTTCCCTAACCCCTGTCTTTTCATGGTTCCTGTTTACAGTGTGGTCCCACAGACACCATGCCATATTGACGAAAGTGAGTTGCAGCACAGAGGTGGGAGGGGTAGATATTCCTAAGCAGTTGTTTTTGGTTTGGTGTTGGTTTTTGTTGTTGTTGGGGTTTTTTTGTGGGTTTTTTTGGTTTTTTTTTGTGGTGGTGGTGGTGGTGGTGTTGTTTGTTTTTTGGTTTTGGGTTTTTTTTTGTTAGTTTGTTTTTGGTTTTTGGTTTGGTTTTTTTTTATTTCAGGGGTATTTTTTGGTGAAAGAACAGTACATTGGTTAAATTTGCCTCAGTCTGGGGAAACAGGCTAGTGTCAAATACTGCAACTTACTGCAGGTCTCCTACTCCTTTAAACCTTGTGCAATCGTTGATACCAATGTCAAGGGAGTATTAAATAAAAGTGTGGTGTATGTGGTTTGACTGATTACATAAAGACAAATCAAATAAAAATCAAACCCAAAGTTACCTCCTCACTCTTCCTGGCACCTTGCTCAGAAAAAATGAGAGTAGTTTTTTGGGGTTTTTTTTGAGAGAGATTGTCAAAATTTTACATAGCTTGGAAAATGGAAGATTGGTAAAATCTTCCATTTAGAGAGATGCTACTGTCTTCTGCAGGGATGCTTTCATCATCTTTTCTGTGCAAAGCAACAACTTTTGCAAGTACATGTTTCTTTTATCGAGGGCAGATAGCTCACATTTTTACATTTCTAGTTGTGAAGAAAGGGCCAAACAAATGAAGGAGAAATTATCCATCTAGCAAAGCTACTAGTCCAGACATGCTAGAATAGGAAATGGAGCTGGGGAATATTGGCTACAGTATCAGCCTTGGGTTCAAGACAGAGACTTGTCTTTCAGACTGTGATTTATGGCCCATTAAAGACATGGTTATTCATAGTGCACTTGACTAGTCTCTGTTTAGTTTCAGGTGATAGTGTGAGTTAATAAAACAGTTAAAAAATTTCCATGTGCTTTTCCCACCCATTTTCCCCTACCAGGGGTCCTACAGTTGACAAGGTTGTTTGCAATGGGTGAGGACAATTTCTCAGGCTGCAGTTAGTGAGGATGATGGCTCTCAAGATTTTCTCTACCTTGAGCTGCAGCTCTGGCTGTGGGGAGGCTGAGGATGTGAAGTTGCTGACTAATGACATTTTCAGCTAGAGATGCATCTCTAGCATGGGGTTCTTTTAAAAGCCCAAACATTTATTTATTCATTCCTTTACTATGTGATAACGTATGCAGTTAATGTTGAACTTCAAAGGCACTTTCATGCTTTAAGGGAGAGGTGTCAAATAACGCTGCAGAGAGGTGTTTTTCCATCCGGTTGTACTGTGTTTGTTTTTTATGTTACTTTTTGTGGGGCTTTTTCTTTTTTTTTTTTTAATGTAATCCAAGCTATTTCTGAACTGATCACTTTGGAGCTGTAGGATCTGTTGCTACACACCTTGTGTCTTTGGAGGTTACTTCTCTGAATCCTTCTACTATAGTCAAAAGCTGAAAAGAAAGTCTTGCCAATAGCAAAGTAAGTAGCCACCTGAGGTAACCTCTGCTGGGGGAACAGCTCAGAGTGTAGCACAATCCAAAGAGTCCCGGGAAGAGGGATACAGTGTGATGCTGGTAATGCTGTCACAGGGGGCATGTACTTAGTTTTTTGTTATATTCTGAATATCTCACAGCAATCTCTGTTCCTCAGAAAAGTTGTCCCTTTCCGTGCTGCCATCTAACAAATGCCCAGGAGGAGACTGTTACTTAATGCTGGTTGTCTGTGTTTGGAACCACAGGATCTGAGTGCTGGGGAAGCCTGTAAAGGAGCTGTGAGGCAGGTGGTTATTTCTTCCCACCTTCTCCTATGCTGGTGCCATGCCTGGCTCTGACATACGAAAATCTCTGCTGTTAGAGTCTTCCCTATATTTTACTGTTTTAGAATTCTTACTGCTATGTACTTTCTCCTCAGCTGTTCCCTGGATTTTTTATTTTGAGAGTTAAATCCATTTGTTTTAATTTGTCCAGCCCAATGCAGATATGGATAAACGATTGTTCTTTTTCACTTTGCAGCACCCATTTACATACTTGAGAGCTTTATTATATTTCTCTCAGCCTTCTTTTTAGGCTAAGCAATCCCACTGCATTCAGTTTTTCTTCGTATGACAGGATTTATAGATCTGTGACCATTCATAGTGCTCTGTCTGTTCACCTACTCCCGAGTCACAGTGTCTATGACCTTCTGCATCTTCAAGCTGCAGTTCTGTTTTTATAATTGAGCATGGTGATGTCTTTTCCACTACAGAAAGGACATTGCTGAGTCAAGTCCAGCTCTGTCTCTGCACTAATCCTAGCATCACTCCAACACAGTGACTGTGGTGTAATTAATTAATGGTTTCACATTTTGTATTTGCTGATGATCATTCCTGACTGGGTAAAGCATCTTGTATTTTCTTCTAGAGAGGCACATTTTTTGTCAAAAAGATCTGACCTTTGTCCTCTGCTGCGATGTTACTGAGGAAGAATGTCCTGTTTAACCTTTCTGCAGATCAATTGACACTGTTTGTCAGTGTACTTCGGGCATATGGGAGACACTTCCCTTTCCCACTGGGAGAGGGGCTGGCTACTTTGTTCCTGCCCATCTGTGAGGTTTTTGGATAATGCTAAGGCCCTTTGGGAATCTGCAGTGTGCCACAGGGTAACTATTCACAAACTGCAAGCTATGCTGTCAATCACTGCTAGTCACCACAGTATTTACTACCCAAACTGTCTTGCAATAGACCTTAGCCAGTTACTTTACAGTCAAAAGATAGAAGTAAGCATCCAGACAGCAGGAGACAATGAATGTCATCCTGAGGCAGGCCCATAAATCACATCAACTGAATCATCCTCTGGAAGTGCCTGTCCCTCAGAACTGACTTCAAACAGAGCTCAGGGTGACTGTCTCAGACATAGGCATGGCACAGATGAGTCCTAGCCCATCTTCTTAGTGGTCATTTTACTCAGTGGAGTGAAAAAGGTTTGTGAAGAGCCTCATTTTCCAGTGACCTGTGAAGAAGGCTCTGTTTCTGGTTGTGTAACCAAAATTAATGTAATAAACTATCAGCTGTAGGAAGATACAGCTTTCATTCAAATCTGTGATTTGATATCAATGCATCTGTTAGTTCACTTTAGTCTGATAAAAGATGATCTATTCAGTGGAACAACCACCAAAGTATTTCAGTGGACTCCAGAGGCTAGTATTTGAGCAAAGGAAAGACAAGGAGAGAAAATTGCTTCATAAGCAACATTGTATTTGGTTCTTTGATATTTATTTGGTAAAACCAAGTTGTTTTAGTGTAGCTCATTGCTCTTGTTGATACATTCAGTGCATTTCTCTGGTATGCATTCTGTACTTAGGAATGGAAATTACTCAGTAACACTCTACTTCATAAGCATTCTGATTTCAATGTAATGGCTCGTGAACTGTGTAAATGTATATAGAATAATCTAATAATGCAATAATACTATAATGATAGAATATATTTTATATATGTATGTGTATCTCCCTCGGAGCCTTTCCTATGCTGAAATTTTTGTACCATCTGTAGTATTGTTGTGCTGGAGTAGTCCTGCTGGGAAATTCTCAGGCACTGTCCCACTGACATGTACATTTTTCCATGCTAATGCACTCACTATTCACTGACCATAACAGCAGTAAGCCTTCCACACAACACAAGTCACTAGAGACTCTTGTTTTCCTTTTCTGATGAATTCTTCAGGAGTCTAGAAACTGCAAGGAGAGATGCCTTGAAACTTGGTTTTCTTTTTGTCAGAGGATTGTACCTATCCTATTGACAGCAGTCAGTATCAACAGATTTCCAGATCTGTCTATGTTGTTTCCTCATGCTACTGGGAGATGTGAGATTCCGTGAAACAGCAGAAATGAAAATGTTTATTTTTAATATTCATAAAGTTATATAAAAATATTTTTTTTTCTGGGGGATAACTGACTAATTTGAGGATAGGAAAACTCTCCATAGGGCAAACTGAAATTGTTCCTTTACAAGACCTTTGTACAAACACTAATTCCTTTACAAGAGCACTAGTAATGCTATTATGTTTTTGTGTTTTGCTTTTTAGAGAGCTTAAAAACCCTGTGACACAAGGTGCTCTATAACTATTAAGTGTTGCCATTGATTTCTACAGGGATGATGCATCAGTTAGCAAAGCTTCATCTATCATAACTGTAAGATATTTCAAATTATAGCACGTGAAGTGTAAAGGCTTGAATCTATTTGTTATCCAGATCTTGCACAGTGGCTGCAAAATCCTCTTTGACCTTGAAAATCCCTGAGTTTGGGGTTTCCAACCCAAGCTGTCAGTAACAGTAAGGTTGGGGGATATGCGGGTGAGATAGTAGTCTGTATGAAAACTTCCACTGTTCAGTGCCTGATGATAAGATAATTTCATCAACAAAAAGAAGTCTCTGATTTCTGATATCTTTGTTATCATGTAAAACAACAAAGGAGAACAAGAGCTCATACAGGTGATTAACTTTCCCTGGTCCCCCAAGGGCTGGCTGCTCACAAGCAAGGTCAAAGGCAGACAACAGCATAGCCTGAGAAAGCTGACCCCATCACTACTTGAGCTGTATCTGTATGGTAGATAAATGTACATTTGGGAATGCAATGTTTTGTGTTCTCCACTGAAGCATGCCTACTGTTCACATTTGGTCCTCGGCAGCTGGCTCTAGGTGGCTCTGCTTGAGCAAGGTGGTTGGACTGGATGACCTCCAGAGGTTCCTTCCAACCTCCGCTCTTCGGTGCTTATACCTTAAAACCACACAGACTCCTTACCAATTTCTCCCTGAATTGAGAGGATTTTGATTCAATGCCTCATAAGTGTTTCTTCCAGCCTCAGCCTGGGATTATATCGCGCTGTTTGCATTCTGACAATGTGCACAGCTGGTAAGTGTCATGTTGCTTATGGCACCATGGCTTTTACTAAATGTATGACAAATGCACTACAATATGAAATACTGTTAACCACGTAGTGATTATCAGCTAAAATGTTTTTGATTATGTTATCTTTGCTTTTTATCTGTGCTTGTTCATTTGCAAAATGCAATCATTTGCAATTGGCCTGCCTATTGTTAGCTCAAGTTGGTTCTGTTGAATATTGAACTCAAATAATTTGAGAGTGTTATTCAATATGATGCCTGGTTTATTAGTTTCATTTTAATATGTTGGGAATCTGCATAGAGAGCTTAGTCTTAGTGGCCATTACAGGGTAAGATCAGTTTCCAAGCCAGCTGCAGTGCTGTAAGCTACATTTTCTGAGAAAATGATAGAAAAACTATTTAGGAATATATATAGCTTGTCAATGTGTGCTTTTTCTAGTCTATGATGTGAAGGGTCTTGTAAAGATTGAGCTCATCACATATCAGCTGGTATAAACAGGTCATGCTACATGCTATGAATTTTAGATTGTGTATAATTTTCATTTCTTTTTCTGTATTTTGAGTGCATTCCTGAAGTTCAAGCATGAAAAAAAACCTAGTTGAAAAACCTAGTGAATTTATCACCCAGCAGGTATTTGGTGACAGCTCATGCCACAGGGATTATGACTCTTCTCTTGTCACTTTCTCCTTGAGCACAAGCTACACAGCCTGGGAATTTAAAACAGCAGCTAATGAGGGATTAGAGGCATGTAATTTTTGGAACCCTTGTACTGTCAGGAGAAAAAATAATAGTAGGTTTCCTCTGTCATTCACAACAACCTGATCTAAATTGGCTGGAGAGACTGCAGTGAAGGACACTTCAGTTTAAAACTCTTATTTTCCTGTCAACTACATAGCATTTCCTGGTCAACCTCTTTGTCTCCCGTGAGGAATGACAAGGCACATTCAGCTCTAGAGGCGGCTGAGAGGATACTTGATTGCTTTTTGGACTGCAGTCTAAGATGCAGCACCAAGTGTGGTCTGGATATGCATCATTGTGCTTGTTAAATTGGGGGCTTTAGACTCTTCCTATGCAGAGCTCCTTGATAGTCAGAGCTGCAGATTTTGGTGTTTGCAGTTCCAGCTGTCTTGGTTAGTCCTAACCTCCAACACCAGCTTATCCTAAAAGGGTCTTAGTGACGCATCTTGACAAACAGCAAAGGAGACAGCAAAAAGAGACAGCTCTGGCCAGAGCTGAGCAGAGTGAGTACAGCTGGTTTCACCCACATCCCTGTGAAGTACAGCTGATTTCACTCACACCCCTCTGCATGTTTCCAGGGTGGGGGGAGAGGTGTAGTAACTGTGCTTCTGCTTTTGAAAAGAGGGCCTCTGTTATTTTTTTCTGTTTTCCCAGGGCTCTCTTTAGAGAACTGGTGTGAAAAGTTATGGAGAGGTTTAGACATAGTGAGAGTTAAAGTGCATAAAGTTACGAAGACGATATTTTATATAAAATCATCTTCCACACTGGTAAAGAAGAGGTTTTTTAACAAAGGAGTAAAAAAAAACCAGTCTGGCAGCAGTGGGCTACTTTGACCTTGAATTCATATATCATCCTTAATACCATGATTCAAGCAAGTAGGATAAATAACTCCATGCCCTTTGGGCACGATTGCTGTACACAGCGGGTACTTTCCAGCAATGCGGATATTCTGTCCAGTCTCCCCAGAGGCACAGAGACTTTGGGCCAAGCTCAAACCCCTTATAAACACAGTTGAGACTCCTTCTTTGGCATTCAGCTATTTTAGCTGACATTTGTACTAATTTATCTTTTTTAAAGTCTGTTCAGCTGGACTGCCCCCTACATCTAGAGTGTGGAAAGTTGTTACACAGGAGTGCTCTGAACAGACAGATAAGCAACCCCAGCCACAAAAGCAAAGCCCCTTTGACAACTTCAGCATTTTCGGGCAGTGATTACTGGCAGTGACAATCACTTCTAATGTACTCCCTGCCTGTAGTTATTGACATGTTTGTTCTGATTCTCAGTCTTTGTTTAGGGCTTATTACTGTGATCACTTTTTCTGTTGTAGGTTTGCACATCAGCAGTTTAATTACAGAGACAGTTCTCTCTTAAATGTCAGCTTGCTATATTTTTGCTGTCCCTGTAGCCATTAACTCCTTGTACTGATTCACGGGCACAGTTTTACACGGTAGACCTTGCTACCAACCTTGAGGTCAATTTTATTTGTCCTTCTCATTTAAAACAGGAAAAAAAGTAAAAACAGCTCCTGTTTTTCCTCTAATACAAAAATGTTTGTGTCATGTTTATGTATGCACATTTGCAGTTGTGTGTGAGGAAGATGTATACTCATGAAAATGGGGGACATTTATTTTGATGAATGGTAGTATGTTGCTTAGTGATATATCAGGTCATATCAAATTGTCACTAAGCAACTAAATGTGATCTGACAACATTATGAATTATTTTTCATGTGTTTACTGGTTTCTTAGAAATGCAAGTATTTTTTTTGCCCTGACCACTAGTAATTAACTGTAAAAAACTATTTAATGCTTTTATATTCACTGTTTTTTTGGTTATTATTAAGTCTCTTCAGTTTGTTGTAATTTTTCTCATCTGAGGTATCCCAGGAGGCAATGCATTCAGTTGCTCCAAATGTGAAGTACAGCTAAGTGAAAATAGAAATACTATCTTTTTTATCATGTTAGGTTTTGTGCCCTTCTAACTCTCATCACTTACACTAGGAAGTGACAGTCATTCACTGTGTCAATTCACTTATCAAATTACAAAGGTATTTTTAGCTCTGGTCATGGTTTCTTAGGTAGAAATAATGTTTTCATATGATACAGACTGAAACTGAAAAGGAACTAGTGAACCTGAAGGTAGCTAAACATAGAATCACAGAAGCACAGAGTGAGCTGAGTTGGGAGTGATCCACAAGGATCATCAAGTCCGACTCCCAGCCTTGCACAGGACCATGTACCTGAAGAATCACACCATGTATCTGAAAGCAGTGTCCAAACTCTTCTTGAACTCTGTCAGGCTGGTGCTTGTGACCACTTCTCTAGGGAGCCTGTTCCAGTGCCCATCCACCATCTGGGTGAAGAACCTTTTTGTAATACCCAACATAAACTCGACTGCTTTGTGGTCACTGTGGCCAAAACAGCCACCAACCTCCACTTCATTCATGAGATCCACTCTGTTGACAAGCAGCATCTTTCTGAGTTAGTTTCCCTTAGGACTCATTCCATAAAGTTGTTATCCAGGTATTTTAGGAATCTTCTGGGTTTAGAAGATTCTGTGTGATGCTCCCAGGTAATTTCTGCCAAGTTAAAGTCCCCCATTAGGGACAGTTCACTTGGAAGTGTTCCTTGGTTCCTCAAAGAATAATTCATTGATGTCATTGTCCTCGCTAGGTCTATAGAAGATTCCCAAGGTGACATTCACATTATATGTTACTCCTGTGATCCACTTGGTCCTTCTTCCAAGCCACCCCTTCTCAAAATTTGGAAGATATTTTTCTCATATGAGCATTTCCCCTCTTTATACAAGCACCAGGCCATGTACTTTTTGGAGTGAGTGTCTGACTCAGGTGCTACTCAGTCTTTTGGGTGTCCTCCTGCAGAAATATCTTGTGACTCACAGGAGTGACCATTATGATCCAATTATTAGAGAGACACCTCTGTCTGAATTAAGGTGCAAATGACATCATAGGCCCAAGTCAATAGTACAGATTTTATTTAACAGTAAATAAAGGGGAGAGAAAGAGAGAGAGGAAGGGGTGGAGGGGGCAGGGGGAAAGAAACACATTAAGTAGAAAAAAGGTATTACAACTCTGTAGATGACACCCTGTTGCTCCTCTTCTTCTGGTCTCAGTGGTTGCCAGACTGTATCCATCAAGTGGTGGAGGCAAAGAGTCCACAAAACTCCTGTACTGATCCATTAGCACCAGCTTCTTACAGCACCTGGGTGGGTACTGCAGGTAGTCAAATGTTAGCAGTTCAACCCCTTACATTTGTGGATGCATTCCTCTCCTTTGACCTGGGACACTTGGACAATAGTACCACCTTACCTTATCTCAAGGTTCTTTTGCCGTCCAAATTAGGAGACATGTTCAGGAAGGGCTGGGCTTCAGTAGATGAGCAGCTGTTTCTTTGCAGTTTGCTACAGTGAACAAAAGACTTTAGGTGATCTTAGCAATGATTAATTAAGCCATTAATCATTTCAGTCTTTGACATTGACTCCAATGTAGAGCCATTAATTGGCTTGAAACCTTTTGAAAATGTGAATTATTTGGTAGGAAAGCTAAAATAGCTTGCTCATAAATATCCAGCTGTCTGCCTCTGCTTTCCTCTGTGCCATCCTGAGCATCAGTGCTGGTTTTCTGTGGTGGAGAGAGATCAACATGGGGGCACTCACCTCCCTTTCCTAGCTTGTGGATTTCACAGAGCCCCCTTTGGCTTTATGTCCTATGTTTCAGGGAAAAGTTGAGAGACAAAAGTGAATGTTTCATGTTTGGGGTCCTCTTGGGTCACTTGGCCAGAAGACACTTGCTCATCTTAACTGAGGCTAAGAATAAGGTAAATATTAATTCCAGGTGTCGTGGTGATGAACCATGCATAGAATAGGGATGTTGCTAAGATTAAAATTGCTGCCTTCCAGTTAAAAAAAAAAAAAGAAAAAAAGAAAAAAAAAAAGAAAAAAAAGTTTTGAAGGGCAGTAGTAACCATTAACCAAGCTGGCACCCTCCCAGCCTTTGCTTGCACAATTTCAGTCTTACTTCAGATCAGGCTTTCTGAGCATTATTGGAATATAAATGTCACCTAAATGAGTAACAAATCAGGCAGCGCCTGCCTGATGAGAAGTAGAATCACCTGTCCTAAAAGAATTTGCTTGAAACTAGGACAATTTCACATTTCTTTCAAACATGCAATCATTGGCATCGCTCTCAAATGGTGCTGTCTGTGTGGGCGATAGGCAGTCTATTTGTATTAGTGTTGCCAACATGATTTCAATGCTGTGGTCTGCACTGCTTATCTTGCATGGCCATATGTGCTGCTGTGTGAAGCTGATCCAGGTAAAGTGAGCCTGCTGTGACTTTTTTACGTCTCCCTCACCTCCTGCATCTGGATCCTCTGCTGCAAGCTGTGAAGGTGAGAGATGGTTGTAAACTGCCCTGAGCGTAGCTTGGGTGGGAGTGGAGGGTGCAGCAAGAACCAGGCAAGGAGCGCCATCACCTCGGATGGATTGCAAACCTGCCCTGCACCCTCGCTGACCGTGGGCTGGAAAGGTTAATAATTGCAAGAGGGCTGATTACATCTTGCAGGGAACACTGTTGTGAATGTGTCAAACAGCACAGTGTGGCAGCACTTTCCACGTGATTCAGGGCAGTCACTGCTTCCTGGTCCTCCGTCATGGCCCACAACAATGTTTTTTCAGGATAGCTCATTAGGATTTGACTTGTTCAGTGCAGCACAAGCAAACAGCTTCTTGTGGGGAGGCATCTCTTTCTATACGTTCCCCCTCTGAAAAAACACTATCAATACAGAATGGCTGTCTTTTACAAGATCATGTTAACTGCACCACACCTCTCTGAAAATAAAAAAAGAAAATAAATGTATTGGGTACAGAAGCCTTGCTATACAAAATGTTGTAAATCTGAGGGTATCTGTCTCATCCCATGGATCAGAGGGGAAATCAACAATGCTCAACTTATCTTACACTGTCCTTCTCGTTTATCCACCTTCTTTGCTTTTCAAACAATGAACAGTGAAATCCTGACTGATTTTAAGACCCATGTTTTAAACTCATGTTTAGACTCCTTAGACACAGTCTGTTGGGCTCCACTTGCCAAAGTCCTTCTCAATTTGGCCTACTGATTTCAAGAGTCCTCAAATAAGTATAAACTCATGTAATTTAGGTAATTCAAACTGATGCAATTTTTTAATGTGGTCGGAAGCTCTAAATTATTCCATCATGGGTTTATTTCTATATCCATCTCTAGAGTTCAGAATATACACCTCAGGGAAGGAAGGTGGAGAATCCAGACTTTGCTTGTTTGCACCTGCTCATATAGAGTTGACTAGGATTGGATGGCATTGGACTAGCCTGGACTGAATGAGAAGAATGAGAGTACATAGCCATCTTAAAAAGTGGGGTTTGTTCTAAAAAAGGAACAGAAATGCAGAAGCAGCCGTGTCAGCTATTATACAGTTAATTCTGTAGATGTCTGACTGATGGAGACCCACCAATACTGCACTTGGGAAGTGAGAAGAAAATTCTGGGTGCAGTTCTGGTTCCTGAGTCTTGCAGTCTACACTGATAGTATTAAATCAGTGTCAGGCCACAGGATCCAGCACCTGTAATCACGTATCCTGCTGGGCACAGTCATTACTATTCTGGCTAGGGCTGATTTGCACTCTTAGTCAGGTCTAGATTTAGTGTGGGCTGGGGGTGATTTTCAGCAGTCTGCCTGTCTGATATCCCATCATCATGGAGGCCAAGGGAGCGATAAAGTGGCTTTGGGCTGCTCCAGGGCCAAGGAAAAGTTCCATGAATATTTAATTTTCTGGAATGGATGCACTTATGGTGTTGGAAGCACACTTGATTTTTTGGAATAATTTGCATATTGATGTAATCACCAGTGTAATTAACACTGATCAAAAGCACATTTACATTTGCTGAGTCTTACACACTGAACATTGGTGACCACCATGTATCTTCCAAAGCAACACTGATGACCTGAGCCAGCCAGATGGAACAACAGCCACGATGAAAGACAAGCACTTTTGCTTTTGAGCTGTTTTTTCAAATTTTAATAAAATGTTCCTCCTGCAAACAGCTTTCTGGTCAGGGGCACAAGTTTCTAGCATATATAAAAAGAACCAGTCAGTGGAGTTTTATCACTTCACCTGGGGTTTTATACTGAAGAGCACTGAAAAATATTTAAGAAGCAACAGCAGAAAAGAAAGAGATGGTCTGTTTTTTCTCAGCAGCAGAAAGAACTGCATGAATCCCTCTGCCTGTGCTTCGGGACAGACTGGTGCCTAAATTCACCCTGGAGCAAAAATTTTCTTGTGTCCAAACAAATTCAAACTTGGAGGGAAGAGGAAGAAATTGGGCAGATCAGCAAAGGACCATTACTTGATGAATAAAGCAGTAGTGGTTGCAATGTTGAAATTGTTTTAGCTGTCACTTATTCATGAACTAGAGGTGTTGGTCAGCCACCAAGTTGCCAATGGGCACTTCCTGCTCATGTGTGAAAGAAGCCCCTGCTGGGATTGCTAAATTGCAAAAGGGTTTCTGTGAAATATATCACTGTGAATAGCAAGTAGGGATTTTGAGGAATGTGTATCTATTTTAATCCAACTTTCTTCTTGTGTTTTCGTGAGTTCTAACCCCTTTTTACACCTTTAAAGTCACAGCTTTTGCTTGTGGTTGTTATTCTTTACCCTGGAGGAGCAAGCCACTCAAAAGAATCCCAAAGCTTTCTGTCCTGAGCTCAAATCTTTCTGAAAGCTAAATTGCCTCTCATATGTATCACCTTACTGTTACAATTGCTAGGAAATATATTTTCATTTAATTTCGAAGAAGAACTAATAGGTAATGGAAATTAGTTGGATGAGACACAAGCAATTAATTAAAACATTCAAGAATTCAGAGGCCTGTTAGAGCAAGGATATTGCCTTGTAGCTGATAACATTTTGCAAAGTTGCAATTAGGATAAGATGAAATTATACAAATTCAAAAATATATTCTTCTTAGAGCAGCAGGTAATTTTTTAAATTCACACACAACCATAAAAAGATTTTTTGATACAACCGTTCAGGAGAGATGACTTACCATGTCTTGTGTGCATGTAGACAACAATCCACAGCCACATGCATGGTAACTACCATGACAAAACTTGGTTGCTTTGCAGTCTTGGTCAATGTGGTGGACAGGGACCAGATCTGCCAGGTGATGGGGGAAGACCAGAGATATGGTGGGGAAAAATCCCTGGGAAAGTCCAAGAAACACAACATCCACTGAGTTTATATTCACTCAGGTTCAGCTGGGAATGCCCAGGTACCTCACCCAGAGCAGGGCCTTCATGCTGGTTAAAGTAACGTTGTGGATCATGTCATTGACATCTTCTAATGTAACACAGCTACCCATCACACCAGCTCATTATGGCCCATTTGTGATCCATCAGCGGAGATGAAAGACCCCAGGCCTCACCCCAGTGTCCTGGTACTTCCCCAGGGAGAGGAGAGGGATCCCCACAACTCAGTGGTTTGTGCAAGGGAGGGCAACTCAGCATGAGAAGAGGCATCACAGGATCTGTCTCCTATCTCACTCATAGGTCGCCATCCACCCTCTGCTTTATCAGATCAGAAGCTCACCTCCTCCATTTCAACAAAGCACCCTGGCTCTCCACAAATAAGAGAGTGCTTTGAGTCATTATCCCCAAACAGTTCAGTCTCTCACAGTGATGCCAATAATTTGGCAGCCTTTCCAAGTTGAGCTGTACTTCCTTAGAACCCAGACTGCCTCCCATAGACCACTATGATAGAATAGAATAAAAGAAAATACATTAAGGAAAGAAACATGAATCAGGTTAAAATACAGAAATTTGTAAGGGCTCCATGACAAGGAATGCTGGATCAAGTGTTACTGGGGTAATCACATGTCTCTGGAGGGCTGAATTTAAATCTTGCTTTGGTTTCGCTACAGGCCCTATTTGTGCCACAAAATAGCTGACAAATTCTGCCTAGTTAAGGTCCAGAGTTGGAATAATAGGAGATCTGTAAGCTAAAGCCACAGGAAAACCTCTACAGGCACCATCTTTGACCCACATTTGGCACTTGCTGGTATTGGTAGAGCAAATGGCTCATCACTGCACCCTCAACTTCAGGAAAATAAATGGGGAGTAGAGTTAAAATGACTTCAGTGAACCAGTGGAAAACCTGAATCATTCAAACATAGAACAGGAGAAGGCAGTTTAGTCAGGCAAGAATAACTCATATTTCAAGGTAACTGTCAAAATCCGGCAATAATTGATTCCCCAATATTGGGCACGAGAGCCCTTTGTTGATGGTCTGAAAGGTTTGACTAAAGGAGCAAGGCATATTCTTCTCCCAGCTGTGTGCCTCTGTTGCTATGAATGATTTGCTCTCTGTTGCATTTGAATGCTTGTTATATGAATATTTAGTTTCGAATGGATACAAACTTGGTATGAAAAAGGCAAGGGGAAAGTAGCTGAGGAAGTCTCTTGTACAATTTGCATCTCCCACATGTAGTCAGAAACTACTTGCTGTGCAGTACTGAGAGCAGTGAATTCCCATTCCTGCATTGTGGAAGCAGGAATTGGGAGTTCACAACTCTTCTCTCCCTTGGCCTCAATTTCAGATGGAGCCAGCCCATTCTTAGGTCACATGGAGCTAGCTGATGTCTGTGCCCATGCCATGTATAGGCTTTTTCTATTCTAGAGGCTAGTGGGGAAAAAAAGCCTATTGTGTATTCTAGATTTTTAAACATTTATTAATTTTTTTATTGCAAATGCTTGTATGATTTTACAGGTATGTAAATGAATCTGAAAAACTCCAAAGTATACTCTAATTAGTAATCTGAAAGTAAGTACTTAATGTAAAATGTGATATTTTTGCATTTCTTCACAAGTAGAAGTCATTATATATTTTCTATGAAAAAATCAGATTAAAAATAATACAAAGTCCTAAGATTTCAACATGCTGTTTGCTTTGTAAGTAAGGCAATACTGGAAGTCAGACTATACCCTCCATAGGAAGCATCCAGATGTTTCACTTAAAGAAAGGGACACTGTTATGTTAGATTTTTGAGCAGTGCAGGAAGGGCAGGTATTCCATGATTTTCCATGCCTGCCTTCATATTCAGCTTATTTATCAACAACTCTCTTAAGATTTGGTTGAGGTTAGGGAACACTTCAAATGTTTAACTGCTTTCTCAGAACTTAGCCCCAAGTGTGGCTGCAAGTCTCAGTGCGGTGATGTGCCCCAGAGGATTTTGTGCCCATCTCCTTGCAGATGAAGTTTGGCACCATACACCAAGAACAGCCTTGGCATTTATGTCCTTGGCATTACTGATTTTAGTCCTAGGTTTAAAACAGATCTGAAATATTGTGGAAATATAAAAGGTTAATAAGGGTTTTTTTTCCTCTCTGCTGAGTGAAAAGACAGTTTCAGCATGCACAGCCTAATAGTCTCCTCTGTGTCTGAAGTGGGTCTGAGAAAGTCAGGAGACTCTTGTATTCTTTGTAAAGTTCTCTAAACACCTCAAGCTACATCATGGTAAAGTTTGTGATCAACCTCAAACTGCTCTTTATAGCTCCACAAACAAACTGTAAATTTCCAAAATTGCTGAGAAAGGAGGTGCTCAATGACATTGCCCTGCAGTGTGGCATGGTTGAGTTTTCTCCTCTTTTAGTAGGGTATTAATGTAAAAACACAGATAAGTGCCTGTGTAATTTACCATTGGTAGTAAATTTAGCCTTCCAAAACCAAAGGGGACCTGCAAGAAAGCTGCAGAAAGACTTTGCAGGAGGGTATGTAGTGATAGGATAAGGGGTAATGGCTTTAAACCTTAAGAGAGTAGGTTTAGATTTAATATCAAGAAGAAATTCCTTTCTCAGGGGGTGGTAAGACACAGGACCAAGTTGCCCAGAGAAGTTGTGGATGCCCCATCTTTGGAAGTGTTCAAGACCAGGCTGAATAGGGCTTTAAGCTACCTGGAAGTTGTCCCTGACCATGGCAAGGGGGTTGGAACTAGATGATCTTTAAGGTCCCTTCCAACCCAAATCATTCTATGATTCTACACATTTCTATGGATTTCATAGGCTTTAGTAACCCACATGCAAAACAGGACAAAATAGTACTGCTTTTCTCCTGGTGTTTGTCTGTTTTACTGATTTAAATGGAAAGTTTTCTGAGCTGGGATGATCTTTGCAATTTGTGTGTACATGGACTCTCGTAAAGGGCTTTAGAGTCTCATCTGGGTTAGAGAGACATTGCTGTGCTAGAAACATTTACCAATTATTGGCAATAATTATTCCTTCATGGAGATGCACTGAAACATAGCAAAGACTATTTGGGGAAAGAAAAGCTTGCTATTGTTTGTACTGGCCTGTGTAACAGTGCAGAGTGGAATTATTTTGCTTTACATGATTGTTCTTGTAACTAAGGAAACTTCAGAGCAGCTGCTGACTTATTGTTGATTTGTTTGCCAGTTAAATTCTCTAGAAAAAAACAAAGAAAATAAATTTGGGGGAACTAGAAGATCAAAATGGGCACATTAATTATTTCTCTCTCTTTTCTTTATAACTGAGATACCCTGCATGCCTCAGCAAACTATTGTTTATTGAAGTGTCTGAAGTATTAACATAAATAGCTTTAATTGAAAATATATCTCCTGCGAATTTCAATTCTTTAGCTGTGGGCTCAGACCCCCAAGATTTTCATACATTTTGCTGAAGGCTAGCGCACTGGGACATACAATCTTCAGCAGTGGATGATGCAAGTAATTAATTATTATAAAAAGTAGTTAGTTGTCAGATTTTCTTCCCCACTGAGCTTGGTAAAGCACCAAAGCAGATATGTTCTTGTCCCAAAGAACCTTCTTTTTATTAGCACAAAATAAGGAAAGAAAGCTAAATATGGAGAGAAAGCTAAGCAGAGCCATGAGGATGATTTTTTTAAAGATAATCCTCACAATGTCTTAATTTTCAAATATTTTCCAGTTTTGCTTTATTTTTAATTCTTGGATTTTATTAAAGAAGTGAGGCTTATGAAATTGTACCAACTTTCTTTCAGTATGCCTGCCTATGGTATATAAAAGATACCACATTTCTGAAATTTTCAGAACTGAGAAATCCTGAGAAGAGTAAAGATCTAGTTTTTGTCCCCTGTGAAGAGAAAGACACTAAGAAGAGAGAGATAATGTGTAGGTGTTTGGGATATTTACCATAAAAGCATGTCTCGGAAAATCTATGCATATTTGGGCTGGGTTTTTCAGGAAAAATCAACAATACACCTGCACATGGAAATTTAAAAACTCTTTTAATAATTTAAACCTCACTGCTCTGTGGTTTTGTTTTTATTTTATCTAAGCTCATAAAAAGTTTGGATCCAATATGAATTAAAATTTTAAGAGCTGAGCTCTGAAACTTTCAGCAGGGCTCCCAGCAGGACCTGATGGGTTCAAACACTCTTGAAAACCCAAACAGAGACTGATCTGCTCTGAAAAATCATCATCAGGATCAGATGTCCTCACTCATCTGGAATATAGGTCCTCATCCTGGCAGACCAAAATATTTTTTCAAGAGTTGCTCTAAAGCACATTTCCCCCATTTTCTTCCTCCATTTCTGAGGAGTAGGGCAATCCGTGGATATCAGCTCCCTATTGGACATTACTGAAATCATCTCCACCTTAAAATTTGGATAAGAAAATATTTTCACAATGGGACTTTTTGATCTCACACAGAGGTTTGAACTTTCAGATGTAAGAAGGTCAGATCACTCCAAAACCTGTTTTCTTCTGGGGAATTCAAGGCTTTGTAGCTAGAAATAGGAGCTGTGAAAACATTGCGGAAATCATACTAAAGCAGCTAATGAAGAGTGGTTGGGAATGGAAGAACAGGAGGTGGTTTTTGTTTTACATGTGCCATTATTGAGACTGATATGGGAAGTATTAAAATACTGCCTCTTGGCAGTATTTTTAGCAGTTCTGAAAAACTGGAAAGCTCCAGAAAGAAGCACAAATTAAGGACAAAGGGCTCCACTCATCAACTTCAGCAAAGGATATTTTTGGGTAGGTTGAAGGAGATGGGTTTTTTTCAGTGGTAAAAAACTTGGAGGAAGTCCTTTCCCTTCTTTTTCTTTTTGCATTTGATGTCTGTCAGTATTCCAACAAATTGTAGGATTTAAGCATGACAGACATCTTCAGTAAAGTTCAGGGGTTGGTGCTGTGTGACCCCAGAGGCAAATCTGATTTAATTCTTTTTATTTCATGCAGGTATGGATATTTGTAACACTCAGCTCTCACAGGACACTTTTTATCATTAGATATTGGAGCACGTTGCAAATTATTGTTTTGTCATCTCCTCTGTTTCTCTTTCATAGACATTAAAATGCAGAGAAGTCAAGTGACAGGGTTTTCTAGAGGCAGATGTGGGAACAGAGCCTGTACTCCCTCAACACCTCTGTCCTGAACTGCTCGCCTGACTTCTGTGCCTCCTGCCTTCTCTGAGTAACACCCATATCTATTGCAGTCGCTTTCAGCTCAGTTATTATCAACTCATTATTTCTATTTTTTAAAATGAATGGAGCTCAACTGCCCATTGCAGATCAGCACTGGATTACAAATGACATCCCACTGCAAAATGGGTAGAATCACTAATGTGTCAAAAGGATGGTTTTCTCTGAAACCGAAAGTGAGCTGGACAGATCTTGTGAGAAGGCAGAGCCCAGAACAAATGTCAAAGTTCTGATCTAAAGCAGCTGATAGCTCATAATTATGGTAAATATCCCAATATAATTCCAGCTACATAGGGGTATCAGATGTTCACAAGACCAGTGAAGGTGAGAAGGGTTACACTTAAGGGACAAGACTATGCTTGTCTTTCTTTTCAGTTCTGTTTTTATCTTGTAGTGTAAATGTGAATCAGCATTTTAACCTTCCTATAACTGTATTTTCACACTGAAGAAATGTGAATAACATTTCCCATGTTTTTAGCAGCTCCTTGAAATCCTTCGCTTGTGAGGCATCAGAGGTCAGTGATTATGTTTGTTGTTTGGTTGTATTTTTCCACAACAATCCATAGAGAAGCAGAGGATAATACAAAGCAGTTAATTCTGTTAAATATGTAGCTCATAAATATCTAGAACAAAATAATAAAAGGGAGATTCAGATTTATTTAAGGCCACAGGAATAATAGAACATACATATAATAACGTTTTATGCATTTTTAAAAAAATAAATGTAGTGGTTTAATTTGTGTGTATGAAGTATGTGCAACATTTTATGTTAACTCAAAACTGTGTGATATAAAATAACAATATCTCTTTTTCTACTGGTTTTGGGACTTCGTTTTTCCAGTTTTAGATGTGATGATCTGGGAAAACCTGAATCCATTTGCTAGAACCATTTTGTTTAGCTGCTCTTATAAAACTCCTATCACAATTCAGAGGTTTTATCTAACAAGAAGATGCTATTAAAGTCTGTGAGCTTTAAAAAGCATCTGTGCTTAAGAAGAAAAAGAAATCAAATAATAACAAATACAACAACAAAGCACGAAATTAAAATGGTAGAGATACGTTACTCTTTGCAGTAATGTGCTGTAGAGTAATGGCTTAATTTCCTGAGGATCAACTGAAGTTCAACATTTTGAAGATAACTTATTATTTTCTGTGATTTTTCAAAGTAATATCTTGAAAAAGTGCCCAGCAGTCTTATCAAAAAGTTACTTGAAGAGTAGATATCTATAAGGCTCCTTTTGCATTGTAGTCAGTGAACCAGGACAAGACTAAGAAAACAAGTCCAAGACCTGTACACAAAGTGTGTACAAAGTGTGTTTAGCTTCAGTGATCCCTGGGACTCTGAACCACTGTCATTCTATTAATTGTTAACTTGGGTAAATATATTTTGGGCAACCAAAAAAACCCCAACCAAACTTAGAATGCTTATAGTGGCCTCTTGGACATGCACTGAATATTAAAATTTTAAAATTTTGGTGTGTAGGGATGTATGGTGGGATCCTTCAGGATAGTCCAAGCCATGACCAGAGAACTGTCTGGTTTGCTTTGGAGGCTGTGCACTTCCAGATCACTTTGAAAGTTGTCTGAGAAAAACATCTGTGCTGTGGAGTGCTTGATGCTGCATATGGACAATGTATTTCCAGTACCATCACTGCAACATTGCACTGATTTGGGTGGACGTAGGCCTGGGGGTCTCAGCAACAAATATTTTTGAATCAGTGCTTTGTGGGTGCTCTTTTCTTCTACAAAATATTCAAATGCATTTGATGGTTTTCTGCATGAACTAAAAGTGAAAATTAATGTATCCTCTAAGGCTGTGTCTTGTTTTCTTGTAATCAGTAATGCAATAGTTAATAATTATTGTGTGTTGTTTGTTATGTAAGTTTTCCCTTTGCTTTCTTTTATTTTGGTGCAGCAAATATTGTTCCACTAGAAGATAAAATGTGACTGTGAAGTGTTTTTCTACATTTTTAACATCATTAGTATTGATTTATTAATTGCATACTGGATTTCTTCCAGTGAATTTACTGCCATGGTGATTCTTGTTCCTTCTTCTTAGGAAGATTATTTCTTTTTAAGTTCAACTGATGAAAAAGTATTCTGATTGTAACTAGTCAGTGAAGAAAAATGTATCTATATATCTGTATATCATCCATATAGATATATAGATATAGCTATATGTATATACATACATATGACACTGAAAAATATTAAAAACAAGTATTTGAAGCAAAACAATGTAAGAACAATATGAATATACTATAGAAGCCCAATTTTTAAACCTTTTAACCGTATTTTACTTCAGTGCATATTAGTGAAATGATCTCCCTGGTCCATGTAGAGAAGCATATATGTGGAATACTTCTGTTGGCAGCCCCTTTGGCCTGCCTTATGTTGCCACTTTTAAAAAATTTTTGCACAAAAGTCCTCCAAATAATAAAAAATCCGCCAGCAGCTCCGTGCATCTAATCTGAACCCTTGAAAATGGCCGTAGCTCGCTGTTCAGAGGCAAAACCTGTGAGATCAACAGCTTTGAAGCAGCCTGCAGTGGTGAGGTGTCCTGATGGACTGTGTTTTGAAGCTTGGGATTGTTCAAATGATGTCATACCACTAAGGTGATTCTGAATGCTTCTTTTTCCTTCAATATGTAATCATTTAATTTCAGTTATGTAACATTTGCATGCAAAAATAAGACACTCTCTCAGCCTTGAGAGTTTTTTTTTTATGCTAGATTTTCCTAGGTTCCAGTTTGATAGTTCTGAATGTGAAGTGGGCTAATTTCCACCTGCTGCTGGGCAAGGTGGAAGAAGAGAAAACGAAGACATTTTAAATTTTATTGCTACTTCTCAGACATCAAAATACCAGACTAGAACTAAGGTCTTAAATTTAATAACTATTTGCCCTGGATGTCAAAGTTACCTGAGGGTTTCAAGATGTTTTCCCTGTTCTTGATGGTTGCTCACCAGTGCTTTTAAAAAGAATTGCTTGTGAACCTTATGCTTCCAAGAGAGCAGATCTAGATACTGTCCAGATGTGGTTTGTCTACTTGTCCACCCTGATCACTGTTGCTTTTCCTAGTAGTCTTCAGCTTCAGAAGACACAAGCTGAAAGTCTCACCATACCAATGACATGGTTGCACCATGAAATTCAAGTTGATCAGAATTTGCAGGCCAATTTTCAAAAGCATTTACCATGATGAGACTGAGCGAAATCCAAAAGCATCACAAAAATGGTAACAAAAGTGGCAATGAAAGAAATAACAGGAAGCTATTTCAACTAATGTTGAAAATTCTGATCTGAAGAGATGTCCTATTTTTCTCATGTCAGTCCTCTTTCAGAATAGCTAATCATGATATGGAAGAAGGATGCACACAGAGCCTAGTTTAAAAGGCTTAGTTCTCTAATATCCTCATCCCAGGGATACCGAGTACTTCTCTGATTTCTGTGCAACAGTTTTTCCAGCACAAATCATAAAGAAATGGCAATTATGCTTCACTATTGAATTTTCTCTTCTCCCACTCTTGGGCACAGTATGCAAAACAAAGAATGAAGGCAGAAATTGTCTTGCTAGAAATGGAGCAGGCAGGTGGTAACCCCATTTTCAGCTTCTAATGTGTATGGTTGATGGAGAAAGGCTGTAATCAACCAAATCAGAATAAAGTGCCTTTACATGAAGCAATCTCTGAATGATGCAAACCCATGGTTGCCTGGCAATCTTTTTAAGCTTTTGATACTGCTAATTTGTTATGTATTTTTCACACAGCACCATCCTTAGATGATTACTGTAGCTGGAGCCATACAAAGAAATCTTTAAATTGTCCATGTTAGATGGTTTTGCTGATAAGATTGCCTGCTAGCAATCTTCTTATTGTCCTGTGATGATTGGAAGTGATTTTTCACAGAGCATGAACATGAGCTAGAAGCCTGGGAGTTATTGGATCAGAGTTCTGATCTTGGCAACAACAAAATATATTGCATGGTGGTATGTGATTGGCAAAAATCCACTGTGTTCCCATATCACTGGCTGTTCAGTGGAGAAATGACAAGAAATGATGCCTACCTCAAGCAGATGCTGGTAGACTGTATTACTGTAAGGGATGGCAAGAGTTCCTGCAGCTGAGCTGTGAGCATACGCAGATGGTTATCTGGACATTTTATTAGTTTTCCTACAGGACGTACTGAAAGCCTTGCTCTAACAGATAATTGTCACCTCTGCTATTGTTGCTTTGAATTTCCTCACCTTCCAGGTGCTGTTATGGCTGACACACACACTTTTAAAAATAAACTTCATTTTCCACTTTATCTTTCTTGTCACATGCTTCCATCTCATTTTACTTTCCATTTTGCCATCCAGATTTCATCTCCTCTTCTCTCCTCTTTTTTCCTTTTCTCGCACCTCAGTTTTTTCTCCTCGTGTCTCCCTCCTTTATACTGTTTTCCTTTTCCTTCACAGTATTTTGTCCTCTCTTTCTTGTCTTTCATCTTCTGTCATTTTTCCCCTATCACTATATTCTTTTCTCTTTTTCCTTTCTACCCAATATGTTAATAAAACATTTGACCATTCAAACATTTTCTGTCTCTACTCTTCAGGCTTCTGAATTATTGCTATAGTTCTACCAAAACTTAATTACCACATCAAAGGACAGCTGTCCTCATTTAGGCAGGATTTCAGCCTTTCCAGATTTTTTTAAACATGTTTGACCTAATTAGAAGTCCCATTTAAAATGACACTACTATAGAAACAGGAGGAAATTGGACAAGTTGTTTCCAGGATATTGAACATGTCTTACACAAAATCTGGGAATACAAAAATGTTAGATTTTTCATTGAGGTGTTGAAATAATACTGATGGTTAGGTATAATAACATCCATCTTTTATGATAATAGCACATCCTTTCTCTATCAAGTAAATATGTTAATTTTAATATAATAAGTAATAACCTTGTGTCAAGACCTGCAATTGCTCCACTTTATGACAGCAGCCATTATTTTATG
Organism: Trochalopteron elliotii; assembly: GCA_024734555.1. NCBI lineage: Eukaryota > Metazoa > Chordata > Aves > Passeriformes > Leiothrichidae > Trochalopteron > Trochalopteron elliotii. The sequence continues at coordinate 4,737,038 of JANPWX010000134.1, read as the reverse complement.
AATTATTTGCAGGAAACCCACTTTTTTTCATCACACGCTTTTTATGACTTCCTTGTTCCTAATGAGGTAGATTCACTTTCCACAGAGCCCTCATAAAAACTGCATATAATAAACTGGTGAGTGCTATGATTTCCCTTCTGCAAGTGTAAGTTGTTACATTCTCCAACCACGAAGTCTTTGTGTGTAAGCCTATGCTGTAGCTTCTTGTTATTTCAACTCTGAATCACTACTGGTCCCTTCCAACGCAGTTTCTGAGATGGTGAGTCTGCAGTTACTAAATCTGTTAAAATTAAGATTGGCAGTAAAATGAAACATGTTAACAATCACACTGATTAATAAATCAGGAGAATAATTCACTTTGGAAAATGGCAAATTCAAAATGGCCTGGGAATTGTTAATCAGGAGCACCTGTCCTTCTGAAATGCACAGGGATACTCAGGCTGACAGATGTAGCTTGTTTAGTACAAAAAGAAATTTCTTCTGCAGGCAGGATATTCTGTGCTCTGTGTCATGTAAGAGACCAGCACACTGGGATCTCACTGACCTTAATAACTATAGGCAGCAACTTCTGCTGCCTTAGTTCTGTTGACTTGGAGGGAGTTAAAAGAGCAGAGAATTTATTACTGCATCCGGTTTCCTTAAATCCCTAGGAACATGCAGAGGCCTCAAAGGTGTGTCTTAAAACTCCACAGCAAAACTTTAGTGTATAAATAAGACAGGCTGCAGTGAGAATGAAGTACTTCACCTGTTTCCTCCTTCTGCAGCTGAGCTCCATAGGGCAGTAAGGATCCTGCCTTGCAAATTTGCAAGTCTCTGAGACAATCACTTATAAACCTGGTATTTTTCAAACCTGTTTAGTGTCTGCCTAGGGTTCATTGAACACTACCATGACAAAAAGCTAAAGAGTGTGTTTGGATTTTTTTTTCTTAATGAACTATTCTATATCTGGAATGGCTGGGAACCAAAGGCAGAATGTGGAAGAAAATTAGAATCAACTGAATAATGACCTAACTCTGCAAACACTAACTTTAAGTAGGTTATGTTAGGGTATGTTGTCCATTATAGTTTCTACATATACCATAGCTATTTAATAAAGAGTGCCCTGTGAAGGTCAGAATCAGAAGAAAGGCAGCCTGTGATGTGTATATGTTTGTAGCTAATTTAGTTGCATAGAAAGGATGCACATTGAATAGAGGAAGATTTTGATGTTACAATTCACATTCATTTCAGTGGTCACAGTAGGGTCCCTGCATCTTCTGATGCACCAGATCAATAAATCAGAGATTGGAATAAGCCTCATTGAATATGTTTCTTGGCTCTGGTTCATTTTCTCATGAAGTCCTTGGCCATCTGTTTACTGACTCCAGCTCAAGGGGGGCAGACCAATAACATAAAACAGCAGTTTCATGCCAAATAGCCCGAAACCAAATGGCTCTAGATTATGTATGGATTATGAATTTACAAGCAGAATACTGATTTCTTGAATCAGTAAAAACCTGAAAGAAATGGGCCTTCATTTGACTGGAGCCTGCAGATATGACAATAATTTAAGTGTGCCATGATGCATTTCAAGATGACATTCATAGTCTTGGGGACCTTACCATATAAATTTGGTTCTTTTCAGTGTTTTCGAGTTCTTTTTCTGTGTGATTGCTGATGTGATGTTTATTCTGATTAAGCAGCCAGAAATGTCTGCTTTTTGGTGGTCTTGTGTTTTATCTGTGATCACTGAGTTTGCTCCACATCTTTCAGGGTGATGAGCAGTTAAGTTCTAGTTATTACAGTAAAGCAACCACTATTGACTGGTGGCTGTAGGTGTTTGTCATGGGGTTGGAAGATCTTTGTTGTTTTGGAATATACATTTTCATCATTTCCTCTATTCTTGGCCTCAGAGCACAAATGAGAGATTTGTGAACAGCACATTCCCTTATACTACTGTCTTTCTGAGCATCACACATGGCAGCAGGAATGCTAACAAAAACAAACAAACCAAAACACAGGCAGCAAAATTCCACAAATTCTACAAAACTACCCTCTTCTTTTGCTGTATATCAATATATTACATATATATAATATAAGATGCATACCAATAAAGGCAGACCCTGTGCTTGATAGTAGACTGGCAGATTTCTCAAGAAGTACAGAGCAAAACTAAATATCTTTCATTAAATACCATTAAAATAAATAGTTTTTTGGTATAATTTCGTGCTGTAGCAGATCAGCTGTGTGAAACAACTTATGCAAGAAATGATGCTGCATATTATGGGAGCCATTAAATTAAATGTTGCTACTATTCCATTAATTTAAATGGGAAATTAAGAGTGTGATAAACCATTTAGAAACTTGGCTTGCAGCAAACACACAAGGACACTTCTTTTAGCAACAAAGGACCTTGGACTGTTCCAAGCAGAATTCTGTTTGGGAGACTTATTTATGGTCATGCACAGAGTACATTAATTTTCCATAGCTCACCATCAGCTGGAGGTGCTCAGCATCCCCTAGTGAAACATTAGGTAGGTGTAAAATGAGGCCCTGTGCTCCAGAGATATGTTTGGGACATAAGTCTTTTCAGATCTGAGTCAAGCTATTAATGGAATTTTCCAGGAATGAGCAGTTTCTGGTAGTGTGATAATCCTGATTGTGTTCACTTTTTGTATTTTAACAAGTGCTGATTCAGCAAAATGGTGTGTGACTCTTCCAGAAGAGCTTAGTTTGAAAGCTACTGTCTTAAAATACAACCTTTCTTTCTTAATAGCCAGTATGAGAAAAAGAGATTTTTCAGTGTCATGCAAATGAACTCTGGGAGCAGGCAGTGGCTATAACACAACAGAGACAACTCATAGGCACACAGGGCAGAATTTATCATTGCTTCCAGTCAAATCTGGAGTTTCTCTGTGGTAAATATGAGACAATGCAGTAGTATATAAATAATTAATGCATTTGAATGCATTTTCAATAGCATTTCTATTGTGTCTTGATTACTTGTAGTGAAATAGCATCCATACATTAGAAGTGTACCTGTGCAAACACATGAAAAAGCATTAGTTCCTTTCATATATGTATTTTCTTCTTGCTGTTTGAACAGGAAAACAGATTGCTCTGTTGAGAGCAGGTGGAATCTGCCTCCATGGAAGTGTTCAAATCTCAACTGGACAAGGCCCTGTGCAAATTGCTCTCAGTTTGAAACCCTGAGCAGTGGGTCTAGAGGTCCCTTCCAACATAAATATTGAGTGATGCTACTCTATACTTTGAGTTATAGACAATTATGCACTTCTACTGTAATCTCAAGGGCATATGAAAAGATACTTAAAATGTATTTTGTTGCACAGAAGGTGTTTGAAGTGTACAGGAATAGTCAAAACTAATTTTTCTGTTTACTCAGTGATACTGATCATATTCCTTGACACCTCTCACAAACTCAGTTCCAGTCAGGCTGAACAAACTTCTACAGAATAAACATCTTAAGGTGCAGAAAACAGAGCAAGCCAGCCAAAAAAAGAAAAAAAAAAATCTCAATTGCCTCTCAGATGCAGCTGGAATTTTTTCCAATTTGTGGCTTAAATGCAACTGTAAACGCTTTGGTTTGTCATGTTTAGGGGTTTTTTTATTATTATTTTTTTAGGGAGGTTTGCTTTTCACAGGAATTTCCAGCGAAATAAAATCAGGATGAAGAGAAATGTTCCCTTGACCTCAGGTATGATAAGGTTCTCCTGTCATGAGGCTGTGCTGTGTCTCTCTGATGCTTTTTGTGTGTGTTTGCACTAGTTGAAAGGAATTTCCCTAGTTACAGTCCTTTCAAATGATGAGGATGGCAAGACCACAGAAATATAATATAATTAGGGATGCTCTTGGATTTGAAATTGTTGTATCTCCCAAATATGATAACAATGGTATTAGTTCTGCTTCCATACTTGGCAGATATCTAGTGCTGAATGTAGCCAAGAAAATACTGCACAATGCATGGAGAAAATTGCACTCTGAACATCTTCAGGACTATCAGGTTAGTTTTGTGTTAATGCCAGAAATCTGATTTTCTGAACTGTTGAGGAAGAAACAGAAAATAGGAATAATGTGTGAAAAAAGTAATGCAAACTCTTATTTTGTTTTAGATTGCCAAAGTAGATTTGCCATTATTTTTCTCCATTGCCTTGAGGAATAGAAAACCTACTTAATGTAAACTACAGATTTCATCAAATTTGTTGCAAATTAAGAAAAACTCTACAAAGCTTTTCTTTGTAGTAATTCTCTCTAGTGGAGCAGAACTGGGAACTCCCCCTTTGTCAAGTGGGTCTGCAAGTCAAGTAGTTGCAACAGAAGGTGCAGCTTATGGCCACTCACTATTACTAACTGGAGACACCAGAGCTCCCTCATGTATTCCCATACCTCCAGTAGGTGTACAGATGGGATGTATGGTGTTACACCTCCTCAAGGTCACTCCCAGCCACGGGCTTCACACTGTTCCTAGTTCAGTCATGTAGTAACTCACTTCATGTCCATTTTGCATCCAAGGAGAATACATATTCTCACTGGGCTAGGCTATGAAGCTGCAGATATGAGACTTTTTTAGTGCTTTTTGCTGTTTCTCAACCTTCTCCTCCTAATTTCTCATTTTGTGCTGATACTAAATATATTTAGTGCATTTTATGGAACATAGAAGGGACTTAATTGTTCCCACAGCTCTAAAACAGGTGGCCAAAGTTAGGTGGCCTTAGACTGGAATCAAAGTTGTCTGCAAACACTTCTTGTTTCCTGTTGTTTGTCACAGACACAAGGGTTTTTATACTTTGATGCATTATGGAAAAAAAAGCAAACATGCAGAATATAATGAAAAACTCCAAAAAATGCACAGATCGCATTTTAATCTCCAGTAAGTTTTTCTACTGTACATCAAAACAACTAGAAGAGTTTACAGGAAATGCTTCTTTCTGTGGCATAGCTATTGAAATTAATGGGACTGTTATACAATTCAGAAACTTGAAAATGGAATTTATCTTATCATACTCTTTGGGTGTAAAGAAATGTATCAGGCAGACTATGTCTTGGAAAACCTTCTATCGTAATGAATGTGGTATTCATAATTTTTCCTAGACAAGTTTATTTTAGAAAAAGAAAATGAATACAAATGGATTATTGAAAGTCATTTGTGAATTCACTCAATATTTTGAAAGAATAAGAAAATGTCTTGGCCATTGCCAGATAAAATGGATATCTTTAATATTACAGAGAGATGGTTATACAACACAGACTGATCTCTTTCCTGTCCATTGCTACAATTTTCCAAGTTGCTGGGTACCTGCATTGTGGCTTTCTAGCTCATCTAGCATCTATGCATGGCAACTCTTTTCCTCTGAAGTGCACTGATAAAAGACCCATCTGCATTTCAGGTTCAGCACAACACGGCTTTCGTTTTCACTTTTTATCCAGGCAGGTCAGGAACGGAGGGAATGGTCTGTCACCTCAGTCTGAGCTTTGGTAGCTAGAAAGGGAGGATGCCTCATGGGCTGGAGGACAGCAGTCCCCGGGAGAAGATGGCAAATGGATCCTTTTCTAAGCCATGTGCTCTGTGCAGCTCTCACACTTGCTCACAGTCTAAAATGCATCCTGTCCCACATAAAGCTGCAAAAACTAGTGGGAGAGGAGGGGTGAAGGGAGAGAATAGGAGGAATGAGGAAAGGGTGAGATAGTCACAAAGTGGAAAAAGTCAATATTCTGTTGGCAATTAACATTTTCCCATGATTTTATGTGAGTAAATGAGCACTTGGAACCCAGTCGTGTAACACAGAATGAAAAGAAGGTCCCTGACTGTTAAGGCTTCTTGGTGTGGGATCTGCTCTGTGGCATTAGGGAGTGAAAAACTGTGCTCCAGCAGTGGCTTTTCTAGCAACTCTCAGCTGTGTATTGTCTTAACAATGCCAAAGGCAGAACTGCATAAGTCAAGCAATTTGCTGGCTGAGAGCTAAAAAGGTACAGACGAGTCATTGGTTTATATCCATCAGAAAAAAACACCAACCCATGCCATCTTTTATTCTTTTGACACTGAACAGAATGGGTCATATGTAACAAAATCTAAGGAATGAGGACATCAATTCACAATAGTGAAGGTGCTGTGGGCCTTTGTAATGTTCCAGTGGCTGAGTTTAATGAAAAAAACCAACCCACCTTCAAAGCCCTCCAGCATTTAAAAGCATTTCTCTCACTCTTCCCCTCCTAGAAGCTCCAACACAATGCTATTGCATATCCCAGGAGGGTTGCTCTGATCTTGTCAGAGGTGTTCCATAGGTTATAACAGGTACACACAGCTGCTGAAGTAAGATTTGGAACTCACATACCCTTCCTTTTAGGTATGTGTCTTACTTACTGGGTCACGGAGTGGTAATAACTAGGTTCAACAAAGTAATATATCTTAATGTGAGTCTCGTTCTTTTTCCTGAAAATTCAATAAAAAGTTATTTAGAAACTGCTCAGTATTTCTGCTTAAAAAGCTTCTTAGATACTGCCCTTTGGGGTTATCATCCTTTAGCCATCCCACTTTCCACTGTTGCTGTTAGTTAAGTGTTTTTAAGACAGCCAAGCAGCTCTATTTATGTTTGACAGAGGTCATCTTTTTAATTACACACTTCCTATTATTGATTTTGCATGACAGTGCATAGTAAAATTTGAGGTGCTATGTTCAAAATGTTGCACCAGAAGAAACAAGAAAAAATGAACTTCTTGTGGATGTTGTGCTATCATCTGACATCAGCTCCCCAGAAACCTTGTTGTGTCTTACAGAATCATAAATACCTGTCAAATACCTTGAGCATTTCCAAGAATTTGGCATCCACTACTTCCCTGGGCAACCTATTCCAAAAAAAATTTCTTCCTCATAGCCAACCTAAATCTACCCTCTTTCAATTTGAAACCATAATCCCTTGTTGTGTCACTACAGGCAAATTGTAAAATGTTTTTCTCTGTCTGTCATATAACCTTCCTTTATAAATCAAAAGGCTTCAGTAAGGTCTTGCCAGTAACTTCTCTACTCTAGGCTGAACAACCCCAATTCCTGTAGCTCTTACTTCGCAGGACAGGTGTTCCAGCCCAGTGATCATTTTTATGTGTTCCTCCTCTGGATCTGATGGGTGCCACTAGGAGCTGTGAGTGATACTCACCTCACAGGTTGCTCTGTTTCTTTCTTCTATCTTCCTTTAAAAGCAGTTGTCTCCCAGTGTGCCTGGATTCTCTCTATAGAGATGCTCTGCTATTCAACCTATTCTCTTAAACTTTAGAGAAAAGCAATACAACAACTACTACCCACACTGGAACATGGTAATGACATTTGATCTGTTTGTGCGTGAACAGAACTGAAGTCAGGACAGAATCATGTGACTTCTGAGCTGCAGCTCAACTTGTAGAAAAACAAACTAGTTTGAAAACTGGTCCAGTTTTCACAAGTGCCATTGATGGAGACCCTGGCACAAGTACATTTTCAATGGATAAGTGTTCCATTACTTATTAAGTGTACTTGTCTAGATTCAGCTTTCCACACCAATAAACCTTTTCTTTGTGAGATTTCTCCTGGTTTGTGCAGATACTCAGTCTGTGATCCAAATACCTTATAACCACTCCTTTTTTCAGCTGTATGGTCTGAAATACTTGACTTTTCACTGATATTTCTTGTTTTCTCATTCGTTTTAATTTTCTCAAGCTTTTTGCTGTCATCTTCCTTCTTTGACTTTACACACCAGTCTGTAGCTGGATGTTCCAGGACCAGTTGTGGCAATGCCAAATACAGAAGAGAGCTCCCACAAGATAGGAAGTTTTCTGGACACTCTGTTGGAGCCCAGCCCACTGGACTTTTTCCTCCTTAGGTATTCTTGGGTCTCCTGGTGCTGTAACATGACCTGTTATTATCACCTCCATCACCTATCACCTGCTAGCTGGGCACAGTTACTCAGGGTTTTTTTTTTCTGTGAAGTACACCCCACCAGCTCAGCCTGCTGATAAGTGTCACATCTCCAGCAGTTTATGCACAGTGTTTCCCCAAATTTTTCTCTAGTAAGCAATGAATTATTGCACACCTTTGGATAAGGGTAGCAAATTGTCAGCTTAGAATTTGCATGGTATTCTTAAACACATTACTTAGATGTTGGGGGCAATATACTGATTGAAGCAAAGATTTTTCCTGTTGACTTTAATTTCCTTTTCTCAGTCTGGTGATATGCTGGCTGTTCAAAACTGAAAGAAAAGTAAAAACCATTTGGAGCTAGGGCAACAACCCTTATAACCGAGAGGAGAAGCAGTGGCTATTATATGTCTTGTGTACACAGAATATTTGACACAGACTCACATTCCTTCAAGCAAAGAAGGGAAAATGGTCTAGATGAAACATCTGTGAAATAAGTGCCAAAGTGTGTGGAAAAATTTATTCTCAAAGTGATGATCAGCTTTTCCCTGCCAAAGGAGGAGGAGGAGGTATTGACTACTGCTCTGCAGAAGGGCTGCCCAGCAACTGACACTCTAATCAATGGAGCAATTGAGTGGAAACTGCATTTTTAAATTTCCAGATGATATCAAGCTTGGAGGGACTGCAAGGCTACCAGTAAAGTGGCTCAGGTTTCAGAGTGGTCCTGACAACTGTGTGGAAACCACCTGACCTTTCCCTTCTATACCAATTCAGTTCAACAGAGGCAGACATATTTGACGGGGAACATGTGCAGGAAGGGAGATGAATGATTTGGCAGCAGCTCTGCAGAAAGCGTCCTGAGAATCACAGGGGATGAGAAGAGCATGAATCAGCATTGTGCAAAAAAGGCAAACATCATAAGGGGATGTATAAATAGGAGTCTTAAATATAGGCCAGTTAAAATAGTTCCCCTGCTCCACTTGGCACTTTAGAGAACTTGGCTGGTATAAAGCTGTTCCTGAGTCTGTAATTACAAAAAGATTCAATGATTAATTTTTGGTTGCTTTTTCTTTTTTAATCAATAGTGAAAAAATGGAAAAGATAATACAAAAGTAATAGAATTAAGCAGAATCAAAGGAGTTTACTGTATTAGCTCTTGATGAATATCCTAAAGATAAGAGTAGTAAACACTGGTAAGTAGCACTGGCCTTGAAGTTATGGGGTCTCTATTATTGGTTGTTTTTAAAAATAGGTAGGACAAACTGATATTAGGACTCCTGCTTATAGAGAATGTGATCCTACCTTTTGGCAAGAGGATGGACTTCAGGGAGCACATGTACCACCAAGAACCTTCCCAACTCTACCTCAGCTTTTTCCTGATTTGGCGCTGGATTAATGACATGAGGCTGGAAACTGAGGCATGTGGGAAAGAATAACCAGAGACCTGGGTTGTTGTCAGGACCTCTCTACTGGCCAGAAGATGACAAGGAGATGTGGAAAACATGAAAATGATTGCATATCCATGCAACACATGACATAATTTTCTTATAAATAAAGATATGCCAGCTTGAAAATAAATTGTGTGACATATATTGTATTCTGTACTACATTAGTAGTGCTGTAAAAAATGGACAGATGTTAATATCAAGATATTTTCTTCTGGGGCTTGACCCTAAACAGCTTTAGGAGAACTCATTCAACAACAGATTGTCAAGCTAAAAATTCAGCAACTCTCAAAATGCCTCTTGCATTTCCTAGTCTGCAGAAATCAGAACCTAAATCTCCCAAAACCTCAGTGTGTTCATATGCAGATTCACTTTTGTGCAAGGCCAGCAGGAAAATCACAAGCTCTCTTTATCCAGCCTAAGTAAAAGAAAAATGGATTTGAGAGCTGGCCTTAAACACTTTCTCCTTGATGATTCAAAGAAAAGGGAATCCATCTAAAGCTGTTGATTAATTCTTCAAATACAGATGGAGAGCAATACCTTGAAAATCTACCCCTTAGAAGTACAATAAATGAATGCTTGGGGGTGGGGGAAGGGCTTTCTTTTACAAGATTTTCAAACAGCTCTTTTCAAGGGATCTAATACCTATTTTGTATTACAGGGTGACTTTTGAATTTGTGAAATGTAAAAGAGTTTTATAGATTCTTGTAAGGGTGATATGTACCATACAGAGACTAGATTTTGAGGAGTTATCATGGATTCAAGATAAATCTCTTTCTCTTCATACAGTCCACATAATTAACAGAGGCAAGAGGCTGGCCAAAAGACAAAATATTATTTCAGACAAAGTATCTTCTAAAATACTTTTCAACATTTTGAAAGAATAGCAATTGTCACGGATTGCAAGGCTCATTTCTAGAAAGTACCAGAATATTTCATCAAAGAATTCAAATTTATTTCAATGCATTTGAAACTATTTAATAATTAAATTATCTCTTTAGGTCAAATTTTAGCACACAGGGAATTTTTACTGTTGCTATCACTAGTATGCATTGTAGAGTTAACCAAATTAGAAGTTTGAGAATTCCTCTAAATCCTTACAGCTGTATCAAAGTTTTCCAAACAGTTACATGGAAACAAAACTGAGCTTTTTTATCATGACTTAACTGAAATCTGCCTCTAATTTAAAAATATTATAATAAATTTGGTGAAATGTAGTCTGTCATTCTGTGTTTATATGTACCTTCAAGAGAGATGAGAGTAATAAGAATTTTATTGAACACCCATATGTACATATTCAACGTGCTACAAAATATCTGATTAAATCTAATTAAAGGAGAACATTGCAATTAGAAAATCACTCTTTTACTTCTTCTGAAAATGGCATATTTTTATTAAAAGGAATGCTGTAGAAACGTATAATTTGCAGGAACTAATTTATCTTCTTTTTTTTATTTCTTTCAAAATCATAGGAGACTTTTAGAAGTCATTTCCTCCCCAGAAAATAGGAAATAAAATACAGTAACTTTTATTGCATCTGGAGAATATATTTTCCCTGATTGTGCCATTCAGTTGTAGTTACATGACTCTCTAGACATGCTGACATAAAAAAACCAAAACAATTTTTGAAGGGTGAAAAAAGAAACTTCAGGAATATGTTTCTCAGGTTGTCCACATGGAAGACTGCAGTACAAAACACCAATCTTTTTGTGAGCTATAATTTCTACTATATAAAACATATCAATAAAGGAAAGAAGCAAGTCAAATTTACTCTTACAAGGAAAGGCACACTGTGCATGCAAATGAGATCACATAAAATCCCAACTCCTTCCTTTTGGTGAAACATTGCACTGGAACTCTCAGAATATGAAGAGAGGCATGTATAGCATTCATACACCCTGTAAGCATATCTTGAAAAAAGAGAAATCTTGTTTTCCTTTTAAAACAGGGATTTTAATCAGTAGCGATTAATCCCCAGATAGAAATGAACTTGATATTCTTATTCCAGTAATTAGAACACTACCTTAGACTACTGTGGTAGTCATTGTTCAGACGAGGACCAGAAGTGTCCAAGAGAAAGTTGTTGCTGGACACATCCCACACCAATACACTGAGCAGGACATTATGGGACACCTGTACAGGACCAGCAGGTGAACTTGAGATTTGGATCCAGTTCATTCCATCTAGCAAATGACACTGCGGATCAAATCCCAGTTTGAACTGGATGTCACCTAAGAGGTCATCTACACCTTACAAACATAAGATAAGGCAAAGCACAAATGGTTTCAAAAAACACCATGCCCCTGTGCTCTAGCCCCAGCAGCTAAAAACCAACTGGCTTCACCTGCCAGGATCTCCTGCCACTGTGACTGTAACTGGTGAGTTTACATTAGTGATGAAGTCTCTGGGGTCAAGTACATTCCTGGACCAAGGCTCTGTTCAATATTTGTGTATCCTTCAACTCTTTCCTCTAAGTGAGAATTAAAAATCTATAATCTGTGTTTTAAATTGGTGGTATGCATTTCAGTCATAAAGAAGATGCACCAATTAAAAATAATCAGAAGAGTGATGTCTGTTTGATAAAAGGGGGTGGTAAAGAATAGAGAAAAGTTATTCTTTACAGTGAGTCTTAGTGGCTTAGTATAAAGAATAAAAATAAATTTATAAGAGGCTAGTAAATGCTTAATGAATACTATAAACATGTTACATAGCCACAGAAAGTCAGTATATTGTATTCTGGGAGAGAGCAAACAATGTTTTCAAAGCAACCTATCAGGCCTCATCATAGAATTTTGATTCTGAAGTAATTCTAATCTACTTAAAATCATTTGAAATTGGATTTTAAATATAAAATATAACAAAAAAAAAGATTAACATCATTACCTATAGCTATATCTGGTACAAACAACATAGTATGTCTGTGAACAACTTTCAAGTATGAGGAAATGAAAGCTGGATTGGAAATATTTGAAAAGTGTTCTTGCTTTGCTTCAGAATGAACTCTGGACTTTCTACATTAATCAGACAGAAACCAAGCAGACAGAAGAATTTTAAGTACTGCAGTGGGGAAGGGCTTTCAGCTATTATCAGTATGAAGACATTAATGTGAAGGTCAGGTGTTCCCACAATACAAGGTACAAAAATCACACCTGTCATGACAGCTTGTAATGGCAAACAAAGCATTAAATTGGCAGAAGTCCATTCATGGCAGTATAATTGCAAAATGTATTTTTGCAGCACAGAAAGAAAGTGTGGGTGGTGACCCTTCCCCACTAGGTATGAGGCTTCATTTTTTCGTAGTAAATTCCATGACAATTTTCATATTTAATTTCTGTCTATATGTATCTTTCAAGGGGGGTGGCTACATTGCAAATGGATGGATGATAATTCAAAGTGTGTGACTTACAGTTTGTTATGCCCTTTGCATAAGGCACATGTATATTTAGATTAAGCTATCTACTCTTGTGCCTGGCCATATGAGATAACACTGTTGTTAAGCAAGTCACATTTATTATCTTGCTACAGCATGTTCTTTTATTGCAATGGCATGCTTACTTAGCAATTCTGGATACCTGGAGAAAATCTGAAATGGCTGAACTCCTGTCAAGAGATAAGACATGTGGAGGCAAAAGGCTCTTATTTTTGCAGATCATAGAGTGTTTCTCCAGAAGGTATTTATGGTTTCGTTGTCAGTCACTCTCTTGGAAAGATGAAATACTTTTCCCTTCTTTAGTCTCTTCTCCATTTGTAGTGCTTTATATCATTGGAATACCATGTTCTGAGGGTGTCTGCTGCCAAGTGTATTTTCCATGCATACTGTGTGTGGCTGCAGTCACAAGGTGCAATTGGAACTAAAATGGGAGAAGGCAGATCACTGAATCTTCTGTGCTGTTATCTGACCAGAGAGACATGAGCGCCCTTTGGTTTCTTTTCTTGTATGTTGGTGTTATCATCACATTGCATCTCTGGCAATGACACTGCACGTGTGAGTCATGACCACTGGGCTGCAAAGCAAACCTCATTTTCTCACTGTCTTGCTTCTAGATGAAAAACAACTCATCTCAGCACAGCTGGGTGAAAGGAGTAGTTTCCTTGAGGGTAGAAAACAGATCTTCAAGTCTTCAGGAAGAGTCATGCACATCCAGAAATCTCAGTCTTCCCCACAGCCAGACAAATGAGCCAAGCTAGAAGGCTGTTATGACTTAGGCTTCTCTACTTCTTTGATTTTTTGATATGAAAATTCCATCTGTATCAAAGCTGGCATGTACATTTCCATAAAAAACTGTGATTTTGATAAAGCTGCATTTTCCAACCAAAAAATGTTTCTGTTGGAAAATTCCCAATGTATCCTATAAAATCCCATTTGGATGACAAATTCACTAAGATAAAATCACCTTAATAATAACTTAGAGTTTAATATACATTTACCAGCAAGGAAGGCTAATCCTCAAAAACTTTCAGCAGTCATTTAAAGAACACTGTGCCTTATCCATCTGACTTGTTTTTGAAGTAGTCTTCTGAGCTTGGAAATTTAATGAGATCCTTTCTGTAGCATCATTAGGGTCTTGAGCTCTGGAGACAAATCTCTGTTGGAAGTACTGGTAACCATTGCAACAACTTGTATTATTGTAGTGCCTTTCATCCCTTTCCTAAGGTTTCACATTCACATTGATGACATCTTCACTTTCCCTTCTTCCCCCTGAGTGCCAAGAAAAACTTTATAGATTAGGGATTTTAAAAAAGCAGTTATATAATGTTAATGATAGACAGTATGCTGCATGCTAGCAGCTCCAGGTTTTGGGGGCTTAAAAACAAATTCTTTTTTTGTGAGAAAGGTAGGTAAACTTTGCAAATCTAAGGCATGGGAACAAAAAAAGCAATGCTCTGCTGTATAATCGTGATCAAAAGTTACCACCCTTTAGCACCACTTTTATCACCAGTGTTTAGAAATGCGTCATGCACGTGTGTACACACTGAATTTCTTCCCTATCTAGTTGATGGTCATGTAACTCTCTCAGAAGTGAGATTATGAATGTTTGTAAACTTGTCTGAGACATGGTAAATACACTACACTGTTCATTTAGATCATGAATTTAAAATACGTTAACTGCTATAAATTTTTCTCATTCTCTTAACATATGTGAATCAGAGCTCTTGTTTAGACTCCTGAGCCCACTAGCAAACATTTCATGGAATCAACAATATGCAGTTGCCCAGCTGATCTGATAATAACTTTTCTTATACCTTCCTTCCCTTGCAGTTCCAGGAACCATGAGTCTTCTTGGCCTAGACCAATCCTGTCCCACCTGATGAGAAGCACCCAAGATTTTCATCCCTGATGTTTCTGAATTTGGGAAATTCAGTCACTCTGTGCAGGTTGGCATCACACAAAGTGTCTTGGAATGGAACAGAGAAGAATAAAGGGTTTCACATCACAGCAATAACAATGGTAGGTCTGTGTGTGGGGTGTTATCCCTTAGGCAGCAGTATGAACATAGAATCACAGAACTATTTAGTTTGGCAAAGATCTTTAAGAACACCAAGTCCAGCCATTAACCAGCACTGCCAAGTCCATCACTAAGCTGTGTCCCTCAGTGCCACATCTACATGTGTTTTGAATAGCTCCAGGGATGGTGACTCAACCATTTCCCTGGGCAGCCAGTTCCAGTGCTTAAAAACCCTTTTGGTAAAGAAATTTTCCTAATATCCAATCTAAACCTCCCCTGATACAACCTGAGCCCATTTCAACTGGTGAAGCAAAAGTACAACAGCCGGGTAAAAGCTGGAAAGAAAAGTTTGCAAGGACTTACATAGATGTTTATACCAATTGTCAGAAATCTGCACAGAATTTTGTGTATGTACAGATGTGTCCTCTGAATAGGAACTGGTAGGAAGGTAGGCTAGATAAGCTATGAAGATTTTTGCCAGTTATTGCTGCATGTGTAGATTTAAAAAAACCCAAAATCCCTGTACCAAACAGAAAGGGCTTATTGCACTTTTAGCCATTTTCATGCTGCTGAAGAAAAGCGAATAAAAGAGACTGATTCATGTGCCTAGGGCTAGGCAGCACCATTTGGCTCAGCTCTGCAGTGGTTATGGCTGCTCCTGTCCATAGCAGATTTGTCTTGCAGAGAGTTGTGCAAAAGCAGAGACAGAACAGCAATTAAACAGATTAGGGGATGAGTGTACATGCACCCCAAAGTTCTCTTTTATTTACTGTTGGACCTGTAGGTTAGTTTAGGACTGCGTAGCTCTGGAAGGACCACCCTTGTTTCATGCCCTGTATGGCTGCTGGATTACTTTATTCAAACAGTGGCCCTGTGGGTGACCAAAACATTTCCCATGTCCAAATAGGAACAGAAATTAAAATTGTTTGCAAAAACAAGTTTGTCTCCTGCTTATGGGTTGTGTGTTGCCCCTGTCCTCCATGTCCCACTCCCTGGCTCCATTTGAGTGCATGAGGGGAGGGGTTACTTGAAAAAGAGGGTGCATATGAGGAAGGACAGAAGTGGTTGGATTATTAGTCACATAATTTTTATTGCTTATGATTGAAAGAAGCAGGCTGCTCTGCTGAAGCAGAAGGGCTGGGTACAGAGGGAGAAGGGTTGGCTGTAGAACAATGGAACAGCTTCTCCCTTGCCTTCTCCCTGTTGAGTGCAAGTCCCAGACTTTGGGGCTAGGAATTTGCTCCTTATGTGTGACCTCCCTGGTCCCTGGAGTAGCTGCAGTACTGACTAATGGAGTCAAGCAGCTGGAGGAGGAGAAAGGGAGGGGAAGCCTTTCATTTAAGGCATGACAACTTCACATTTGCATGTAGCAAACATGCCCGAACAGAGTGTTTCTGCAGATCAGATAGCTCTTGTCCCCAGCCAGAGACCTCCTCATGCATCAATGCCCCCTGTTAAAGAAGCATAAAGATGCTTCTGTTGGTGAACATAAGTCCCATTTTAGAAGAGGCACAAACTAAGCCACAATTAACATAGTTATGCCCATAGTAGAATTTTTACTAATATTACTATTTCATTGTATATTAAAGAGATTTTGCCAAAAGGCTTCTTTTTATACTGCCTTAGTATCATAAAATCATAGAATGGTTTGTGTTGGAAGGGACCTTAAAGTTATCATCTCCCTTATACCATTGTAGGTGAAGCTGACACTCAAAGAAAGGCAGTCCTTCCAGTTTATATGTATTTCGCATTTAAGAGCCTTCTTAGCACTTCTTTACAGAGTGGTGACTTCCTCATGGGTATTTAGCTGATATTCACTGTTGAGAGAGTTCACCCTGCAGCCCCATTTAATACTGCTCAAATACAGGTCCAACGCAACACTGGCCAAACAAAGCCTTTAGAGTGATTTGAGAACAAAATGGAAATCCTTAACCTAAGCTAAAACAGTAATGTGAAAGTATGGGCAAGATGCTGCTGTGGAGTGTGATGTCCTTTCATGGTAGCACTAGGAGAAGTGACTCTATTATATACAGTGTGATCTGGGACTTAGGTGGAGAATGGGAACAGTGCAGGATGCAGCTGAGCAATGATATGTGTGAAGTGAGACACCTGATCTGCTTTGAGCACTGTAAAACAGGAGTCAGAAATCAAAACACATTGTGTTAGTCCCTGGGAGCCACAGAGGGCCATGCGAACACCTTGACACAGGCAAACATTAAATACCTTGCCAGGCAGATCATGAGCATGTAAGGGGCATGGCTTGGAGACACCAGAGCCTTTGCCACCAAATCAAGCCTGACAGAATTTTTAAGTGGCAAGAGTAGTGCTGCTGTCTCTGGAGACCAAATCCACTGACCTCAAGGTCTTCCAGTGCTAAGTGCACTGACAGCTGTGAGATGGATCTGGAGGATGCCTGTAGCTTTGAGAAGCATGCTCTCCCCATGGTGTGAAATTTTGCTGAGCTTTTTTTGGAGATACCTGTCTCACTTTGAAAAATCACATTTTCCAACTTTCATTTGTGATCCTCGGGAAACTGCTGCTGGCCTGCTGAAATAATAATAGCAAACATGCTAAGACAAGCTTTGAACACTGCAGACATTGATGCTCTGCCCTCAGAGCACATCCACTGTAAGGGAACATCCAGAAAAGCCCTTGCATACACAAGAAGGACTCTTAGGTGGCAATGAAAACTAGGCATGAAAAATAAGTGGATGTATTTAGTAGACTGCCTTCCTCAAATTTTCCAGCTTTTTAAGTTAAAAACCGATTTGAACTGAAGATAAAAATAATAAAGATAAATGGACAAAGATACCTTCCTTTCAGTGAACATGTATTTGTCAGCTGAAAGCCAGGCCTAGAGAAGCTGAAATGCTAAGTTAATAAAAAAGGACCAAATTAACTTTTCTTTGTATCTATGACTAAGCTACATAATTCAGACAGAAAAGTGCCATATCAGCCTTTGTGACTATAAATTTCCCAAATGACACCTGATCTGACAGCATGGCCCAAAAACTGTAGCTAACGCAATAGCTACCCCTTGGTACCTAACAGAGAAATCGGTCTGGAAAATACTTCCTCCCCCACTTTCTTTGCAAAGAGTCCTTTCCCTATTTCAGTCCAAAGAAGGAATTGCTTGATGGTGCCTAACTGTAGTACATAAAAAAAAAAATCTGATGAATTTAAAAGTTACTTACTGCTGCCTCCTATGAAGCACATTTCACAATAGCGGGGGTCTGCTTTTCTCTTTATGGGTGGACTGCCTCACTGTGTCTATATAAATGATTTTTTGCTACAAGGAAAACTTTTGTGATTTAAAAACAGAAAATGGTTTGGATGAAGAATACATGCGCCATGCTGGTAAGGGGGCACATTCTTCCAGCAATGAATGTATTTGAACATAGTTACAGGAGCTGCAAACCATACTTTTCAAGGTGAATTTTTGCATGGGTTACATTCTGTGTACATGTGAAAGAACATTGTAAATCAAAGATTTACACTTGGGAAATGTTTGCTTTAGATGCAGCTCCAAACAGTAGATAACCTTCCTAGTGGCCCAACAATTCTAGAGAATAAGCTTGCTTAACTTCCTCACATGTAGCTCAAATATATATATATATATCAAAGCTTAATCAATACCTGCTTCAGTCACAATTTGGGATTTTCCTCACAGACAATGAGCAGGAATACCAAGCACTTTTTTCTTTAGAATCCCTCAGATGCTAATATTTTCTGAAGCTACCTGATGGATGAGAAGGACTGAAACACTGATGTGCCAACATGTGTTACTTCATCACTGTGCCACTTTTGTAACTCATGCCTTCAGCTACCCACATTATAATTGCGGCATAGCTCGTCCCTTCTTATTAGATTGCTCATCCTTCTTGGATTTGCAGCAGATATGCACTGTAGGGGTGAATCAGAGAGGCTGGTGGAAATCTAATCAATGACCTTAAGAATATTCAAAACAGTCTCACAAGCACTTAATCTCAGAGAACTGAAGGCATTGGTAGCACACATGGCTTTCTGTTTTGCCCTTGATGGTTTGGTCTAAAGATGGAGTTGTATGTCCATCACTTAAAGGGGACAATAACCTGAACAGACTGGCTTCTGCTCAGGAAGAAGTATTAAGATCCTGACATTGTTAAATGTTCCCCTTTGTCTAATTTCACCCTAAGGAATAGATGGACATTTTACTGCTCAAAGGAATAGACCTCCTTGGATTTCAGATGAGGCTAAAGCAATTCACATATTAATGATAGAAGTAGATGTATGGTGTATAGGAATATTATTAATGGTGTTAAGATAAAAAATTCTCTCAAAGTGTCGGTAGAGTGAGACTGTTTGAGATTCAGACACCCACATGCCCTCAAAAAGAGCTGGATGATGCAGAACTCACAGAAATCTGTCAATAGCAGACTGTGTAACTGGAGAGGCAAACAACCACAATGGTCAAGGCTCCCATCTTTACATATGACGTTGGGTACCATTCTGAATGTATGAGGGTACTCTGCTTGACTTGCAGTGGCCATTATGGCTGGACATGGATCTCCCACATTTGGTTGACCACAGGAGGGTAGATGGTGTTGTTCAGCAACCATTGTGTCATGCCATAGAGCCATCATATCATCTACCCAAAACTGCTAGATATAACACAAGATCTACATGTGATTTATATTGTTTTGGAATATTAAGCGGAAGACAGGTGGGATATCTAGCCAGAAGTCATTTCAACCATAGGTAGGCAGGTGAAACGAGCCCTCTGTGCAATATCAGCAACTCCGATGTGGATGTGCCAGACACCATGGGCTGGCTGCTGGAGATGGGATCCCATATACGTTTGGGGAGGTGAATCTCCTTGGTGCTTATTTTCGGCTGCACATCTTACATTGCTTAGATCATTTTGAACTGGGCTCAATTCAGTTACCTGAACACAGGCATCTTTTGAGACGCCCTGAGATCCCCAGGACATTTGCATGAAATTACCAAATCGGTTTTTGTGGCAAGGCTTTGGTAGCAGGGGTGATTTCTGTGAAAACTACCAGAAGCTTCCCACATGTTCAACAGAGCAAATGCAGATGGCTCCAAGATGGACCTGGCACTGGCTGAGCTAAGCCCACCAGTGATGGATGTAGAGCTCGTGGGATAACAGATTTAAGAAGAAGAAAAGTTACTGTGGAGAAGCAATTGCAGCTGGAGAAAGAAGTAAGAATATGTGAGAGGAACAGCCCTGCAGACACAAGAGTCAGTGGAAATGGAGAGAGAGGATGTTCTCCAGGCACCAGAACTGAAATTCTCCAGCAGCCTGTGGTGAAGACCATGCGGAGGACCAGCTGTGCCCCTGCAGCCCATGGAGGTCCATAGGGAAGCAGAGATCCACCTGCAGCCCATGGATGAGCCCATCCAGAGCAACTTTCCCGGCAGGACCCACAGGAAGCACATGGTGAAGCAACCCGTTCCTGGAGGATTGCACCGCACACAAGGGACGCATGTTGGAGCGGTTAATGCAGAAGTACAGCCAATGTGAAGGATTCATGTTGGAGAAGTTCATGAATGACCGTCTCCCACGGGCAGGACCCCACACTGGATTAGGACAATTGCATGAGGAGTCCTCTCCCTCAGGAGGAAGGATCAACTGAGACTATGTGTGGTGAACTGACCACAAACTTCTCATTTCTTGGCTGCAAAGTAAGGTAATAACTTTAAATTTCATTGCTGCAAGCCTACTTACTATGGAAATTATCAGACCTTCTGTTATTGAAGCAGTGCATTAGGTAGCAGCTGTGAAGAAATGCTTAATATAAATTGGCTACTGGCCATGCAACTATGCTTTAATATCACAGAGGCGAAATTCATTGCAATAATTGTCAAGGTTTTTTTTTTATTTTTTCTTTTATTAGAAGGGTCTACTTTTTAAGTCTGGACTGTTGAGCATACTCTGTCTTGGTTGGCCTAATCTGGTTCACCTCCTCAACCACATTCGAAGAGGCAGACCCTGTGTAACTGCGCGTATGTACTGTTTTGGTAAAAATTTGTCTCGACTTCCTGGTGGTTTTGAGCCAATCTTGGAAATCCAGGAGTAAACCCTTGGTAGAGTAACTGGAAATGGGTCCCAAGTACATTTATGTTAGTGCACAGCAGCATTAAAATACTAAATGACTTCTCAGTTGACTATAAAGCACATTTCAGTATTACACACTTCACATGGAACTGAAACTAAGTTTTTGCTCTTCAGTGGAAATTGATTTTGTGTAACATAAAAGTTGTGTTTATTAAAGAACATCATATAACTGTAGCCCTGAAAAATGTTTATGAATTCGCAGCCAGCATTGCCAGTACATTTAGTGATGCAGCAGCTTAGTGCAAATATTTTAAATTACTAGTTTACAAAGTTTCATCTCAGTTCAGTTTAATGTGATATAACTCTTAACTGCAAAAGAGTCATTTAGGCAGAAAAATCTTACAAAGGATTAACACACTACAGTAGTTTTTTAAACCAATCCTATTTCTTTGTGAGCCAGTCTTTGCCTTGTAGTAAATGAGACCAATATTTTCATGAGCTGAAATCAACAAAAAATAAGTATCTGAACTGTGTTGTCATCAAGTGCTTATTGAAATACAGACTTAGGAAGTACAGGAGTAATTCTTATCAATTTACCTACAGAAAGTGATCTAAAGATATGATGATAGAAGCAATTTTGCAACATATTCTTCGGTCATTGAATTTAATGCATAAAAATTTCAACTTTCATGTACATAAAACTCAGCATTGCATTTTCATTTTTGAATAGTAGTGCTTTTTACTTCTTCATTTAAATCCCTGTGGATCTTTCTTTTCATAGAAGATGTGGCATTCTGGCAGAAGTTTTAAAATACTGGGAATTCGAAGAGTGAAGGGAAATGTTTCAGCTGTGCCTGGACTGAAGAGATAGGATGACTGTATATGAAAAGTCACCATACGCGTCTCCAGAGTCCTGTCAGCTCTAGACTAAGACACAGGATTCAAGTTTTTTGAGCCATCCTGTGGAGACTGAATGAAATTGGTTCCAAAATGATAACAGTGTATCACAAACAGAAATTAAAACAGCAGTGAGAAGAATGAAATTATCTTTCTGGTCCTTTTCATACTGCATCAGAGACCACAGGCAGTAATTTTCAGAGGTGTGCAGCTCCTAGGGTTGAGATCCAGTCCCTCCAGACCCCTCATGTAAATTGTTAAATCTATTTCACCCTTGTGAGTGATCTAGTCACTCTGCTTTCCAGGATTTTCTACCCTAAAAGAGCCAAAATTCATTAGGCAACTCCCTGTTTGGCCTGTAATTTCCCTGTACACCCACTGCCACTTGTTCATACAGTCTCAGCAGACCCTATGGAAATGTGTCTATTTCTTCAGCCACTGCAATCAGGGATCCACTCCCATCTAAAAATCAACTGAAGCCTGTGGCTCATGAGCTGTATGGCTGGAGTCAGCAGGGGCACTGTTCTGTCCTTTCTCTTCTCCCTCAGCTCTGAACTCCTCTTGCCAGACAAATCCATGTCTCCTGCCCAGGACTGGAAGAGTGAGGCTGTATCCACCTATTCACTACTCCCCTTCTTAGGAGAGAGGAAACTTCTTTTCCCTTATGTCTTTTCCCATCCCTTCTTTCACCCATTCAGAAGGCACTTTTGAAGACAGGGAGATCATCTACAAACCAGAGTGGCCATGATTCAGGGTAAGGCATTGGAAAAAAGTGGAGTTGAGAGTGACTTGGTAGTTACAGATATGAGAGAGGAGCCTTTGACATCTTCCCAAGCATTCCACAGCACTGCATTTATTACATCAGCAGGTTTATTTTGAACCTGACAACACCCTGTTTCTAATTTCAATATAACCAGTCACTAGCTGTCTCTAAGGTAATTCTGAATGTACAGTGAATGCATTTAAGTAGTGTGGTCACATGAGAAAGAGGGAACAGGTATGGAAGTCTGCATTTTTTCAAGGAAACTGGACCTGCAAGAGAAAGAGCTTATTTGCCTTGTAGTCTGTGGTATTCGGGCAGGGACGGAGAAGGAAAATCTAGAATGCTGTTGGACATCTTTCCACTGGAAACAGCTATTGATGAGGAAGTGGAAGTAAAATTTGACAGCTTAACAGTTTGCGTTTAACAGACAAGAATAAAGAAGCAGTACTGTTATGCAGTGATGACAGAAGCAAAGAAAACGCTGAAGTCTAAATAAGGTGGTGATTTTTTAAAGCAGTTTTTCCAAGTGTTAGCAAATACCTTTCTGTCTTGAGATGAAGTGCTGAGAGGGCAAATCTATTACACAAGGCTATTTTCAATTGGTTGTATGGCTGTATGTATTTGGGAGTATGTTTGTGAACAGAGAAGGGGCATTAAAACAGGAGATGATGATTTTAGGCACTGAGATCACTTGTTCCACCACAGACATTACTGTATACGGCTTCTAGCTCTTCTCTGGAGGTCTTAAAATGATAGAGGGGTTTGCTGCATTGAAACATAATATTACCTCAGGGGAAGCTGTTAAATGAATCTAAAGCAGTAATAGATTTATTTTACCTAAAATTAAGTATCCCAGAAGATTCAGCCCCATTTGGGATACAAACGGAAGCGCTCAGTCAGAAGACCGTCAAGTTTGATTGCATGCACTGAGTCTATATCCAGCAAAGAAAATCTCAGCATAGCCTGAAGAAAGATTATAATGACACAGTGATATACATTATACATATTATCAAAAGTTGAACGTTCAGTAATCACCAATACAAAGAAGCTGAAAGTCAAATCCTGATCTGCTTACCTGGGACACAATTGAAAGTGTGCGTGTTCAGCAACATGGACACAATGGAGCCAACACTTTAAACTCAAGGAGCAACGAGGGAGACCTGGATGTCTGCAAGTGCCTGGCTGACCTTTCTGCATGGTTAATATTGCACAGAGTTTGTTAGGCTGTCTGCTAGGAAAAAAAAATATATTGGCTCAGAGCAGTTGGTAATGGTGTTGTCCTAAGGCATGAAAACCAGCTTTCTTAGAAAAAAACCAAAACAACACATGGAACTGGAGGCCACACTGCACATTTTCTGTCATTTATACACACACACACACACAAAAGGAATAAGGTTTTAATCTGGCAGACATTCAGGTAAAGTGACAGCTTTGTGCCACCAGTTTATGGTGAGATTTTGTCCCACAAAAATGGGCTTCTTGCTTTGGGAGTACAGTCCACTGTATCCTTGACAGTTTTTGGATAATAAAGCCTTCTTCAGAAGTTGTCTAGACTGACTTAGAGGAACACCATGAGGCCATTTCTTTTCCTTGACTGTTGACAGGCTCTGAAAGAAACAAGCTCTCTAGTGAAGGAGCTTCAGTTCAGTATCTACTTATTGGTGCTGCCCAAGTACAAATAGGACTGATCTAGGTTTTAGGTGATAATTAGCACATGAAAAAAGAATGTACCATGATGTATTTCAAAATCTCTTGTGTCCCTATACACTCAATGATTTTTTTTTTTACTTGAATATTAGCAACAGGCTTACCATCACTAATATCCTGTTTTAGATGGTGGTCCTCAGAAACATGTCCATGTTTCTGAGACATGCCTGTACATCCCAAGTTTTAAAACACTTTGTCAGCAAGATCCAGTGAAGACACGATGCTGCCCTTGAAATCAGGTCTGCAGCTGAATGGGAGTCTGGCTCTCCGCTCCTTGCACAGGGACAATTGCAACAATGCCCCAGTGCACCTAACAATTAATCTCCAGTTTCTGCAAGTAACTAGCAGGTGATGCCTACCCCTTTTTCTGTTGTATCCGAAGTTGTCATTTACTCAGACTATAATTGAATTTCAGCACCTTCTCAGATTGTATCCCAAACTCACTCCTAGAAGCCAATGTCCAGCCTTGGTTCTGGGCCTGCCAACTCCTGTTCCTGCCCTACAAACTTCCTCTTTTAGGGAAGGGTTGTTGATGGTCCCCTGGACTGTTCAGACCTCCATCCACCTAACATGGTAATTAATGAATTGCCACAGTGGAAGACTAATTCCAATCCTGTCCCAAACATCTTTGGTCTCTTTAAAAAAAACCAGCACAAATCAATCCCCAAAACTGATCTGGATCAATGCAGAAAATGTGGAAGTTGGAAGTCCTAGAAACAGGGATGGCAAATGCCCTGCCTGCATTTGGGAGAGGTGAGAGCCCGTTCTGGGCACAAAAGGAAACCTTCATTAGTTCACAACTGGCATTTAAATCCACTGACTCATTATTAGTGATTATCTGTAATTTTTCCCTGAGGGCATTTATTTTCTAAAAATAAAATGAAATTATCCAAACAGCCTTATCTTCTGGGAACATCTCTCTGTGCCTAACAGCCTGTCTAGTAGATGTATTTTATTCTTAGGTGTCCCAAATCCTGTTCAGAGTTCACACCACTGAATATCAGGTTCTGCAATGTGTCGGGCTGTTTCTTGCTTTGCAGTCTTGTTTGAATTGTTATGTCCAAAGCAGACGCAAAGGGCAGTTTGAGACCTGCCTTTAAAGAGCAGTCTATGCCTCACACCTGCTCAGTCAGTTACGAAATGCAACTCAGTAATCAAACTTAGCTCGATTTGTTTCCTCTCTGCAAAGATCCGTGAGGCATTTCTAACTGGAACTTGTTTTCTGTGCAGAAAGCAACCAAATATACCAACCTCCTACTCCAGGAAAGGAAGGTGTTGTTACTGGGAGGTGACAGCCCATGAATTCCCGGGGAGCGGGTGGGGAGCAGTGAGAGTATGATGTTCTTGGACAGTGAGTTTCTCTGCAACTGCTGCTACATGAGAGATCGCAGGTGCGATGTGTCTTGCTAAAGTACCACAACGGAAACACTGAGTGAAGGCAAAAGCGTTTTTATTTCCTCGCCTTTCGTCCCACTCCCTCAGCCCCGCAATCGCTCCCCGCAGCTCGGTCCGGCGCAGGGGCCGCTGTCCCACGGACTCCCCGACGGCGGCACTGCAGCGGGGCACGGGAAGGGGCTACGCTCAGCCCCTCAGAGGGGACGGATCCGCTCGTCGAGTCTCACCGCGGGCTCTTCCGATGGGAAGAAAGACGGCAGGCATAAGCGACGGTCCCGCTCCCGAGGGGGCAGCGAGGTGCCGGCGCTCGATGGGACGGGCTAAGGGCACCCCGCCTGCCGCCCGCGGACCGAGATCTCCGCCTTTGAGGCGCCGTGGAGGTACCCACAGGCACCCCCTGAGGGGGCGAGAGCGTCCACCCCCTCCCCGAGGAGCCCACGCCCCGCTTCTCCCCCTCTCCTCTCCGCCCGCCCCGTCTCACGCCCTGGCTCCCGCCCCCGGCGACAGCTCTCCCCGGTGGAACCGGCTGGGAAGGATGCAGGCGGCAGCTCCGAGGTAATTATTAATGGCCGTGCCCACCGGGGCGGGAGCGGGGGGGGGG
>JANPWX010000134.1:4510863-4705849 GCA_024734555.1 Trochalopteron elliotii | reverse complement strand
AATGCCAACAATCTGTCATGTATATGATGCATCTTTTTCCTCCAAATAGGAGTTGAGAGGTCAGTGTATTATGTTCTGGTTTTTGCAAATGCGTTTTTTCATTAATGGTTCACAGTATGTTGTCTGAGTTGAACATACTTGGATTTACTCAATATAAACAGCATTTGCAGAAACAGAAGAACACGTCGTTTCCCCGAAGAAGTGAGTGGAACTGCTGCCTGGAAACCAGTCACATAGCAACAGACTGATTTCTATTCCAAAACTCTTTCCAAAACAGAAGGTAAGTACTCTTTTGTTGACCTTCAGTGCTAAACCTAATAAACTATCAGCGATTTCAGCATAGGAGAGTGGTCTTTCCTTGGTGTGTATTGTTTCTTTAGAGGTTGAGACAGCCCTCAAATTTTCAGTGAGTGCGAATGGAATGATTTGGGAATTTCCTGAAAGTAACATAGCTCATCATAGTTGTGAAGGCATACCTAATTTATAGCAAAAAGGAGGAATACTGCTAAGTAATAGTATTTTTTCCTGTTCTTGCTTTCTTAAGGCATAATTCAAAGAAGAACAAAGAAGAAATTGATTCTTACCTGTGTTTGAGTATTAGTTGGGTGGTATATGTTTACACTAGTGATTATTCTACTCATTAATCATTTGAATCAGTTTTTTTTCAAACACCAGATTTGACAAAGAAGTGCAGTCAAACTATGGTGCAAGTTCCGGTCTGATGCTGCAGTTTTCCGTGCCAGTAGTTGCCAAAAGTTAGGCTATGTTCACAAATTATGTTAAAAGCTATAGCAAGTTGCTTTTAAACTTTAATCATGGAAAGAAAAAAAATCCATTGAGTTTAATTTTAAAATGTGATAAACAGAGGAGTTTGGATTTCAAGAATACTTGTTTTATTAAAATTAGCTCCAAAGATAGATTACATAACTTTCCTTTTGCCATTCCCACCTGATTCCATACGTGTTTGTGAAAGGATTGTGGTTTTCAAATATTCCATTGTAACAAAAAAAGCGCAGTTTGTTACCTTTACAGAGTACTTTGATTTTTACTCAGAAATACCAGGACTGCGTGGAGAATAAAGTGTTACCATGGAAGAGTAAGAGTGGATCTCCCTCAGGTGTAGGGGTTCCATAACTTGAAAAGCTTTTTAGAGATTATAGGAAATCTTAGCAAAGCTCAACGTGCAGGACCTGGAAAGACTACACTGAAGTGACTAAAATGGAATAGAAGCAGAATTTGTTTGTTCTGTGCATGGAAGAAAACCAGGTCAAGCCTTAAGTCTCACCTCTACTCTTTTGCTGTTCATTATGAGGATGAGGATTTCTTGAGTCTTTTCATTATGAGGTTTTTAGTGCTTGGTAGTTCTGGCTGTATAGCTGTGAATCTTGGTAAATTCTATTGGCAGCCCCAAATCTGTGTTTTCATGTCTCATTTTAAGTGCCACCTGCCTGATTTCTAATCACTGTTGTAGCTGTTGCTGGCGGCACCTAGGTGATATTTCTGGTTCCTGTCCAAGGTAGTCTAGTATGCTTCCATTTTAAATAGCAGTTGTTCATGTTGGGCAGGGCTCTGCTCAGTGCTGGGAAGATAATGACTGCTGGTTAACAGCAGTTTGATGCAGATAGGGGTGTTTAGATTGGCAACACAGAATTCACATCTGGTAAAATCTCACTGGGTACATGAGTGTAAAGCACCTTGATACTGTTTCATTTTGCATTAATAAAGCCTCAGAACGTGTTAGATATTATTTCTTCTTCCCTTCAACCTCTCTCCTCAAGCAGAAGAAATTCTGTATTTGTAGTTTTGGGGATTCCAAAATGAAGCACGTGGTAGAACTCGTGTCACTCTGCATTCCTCTGTATTACAAACTTCTCCAGTTTCCATTTCACCTTATTTCTATGGACAGTTTCCAGTACTGAAAAAGTAGTTGATGGACGTAATTCCTAGCTGTACTTGGGACCTGGGAAATCAAGCTAGTGAAACATCCATTGTAGTTCAACATAGCTCACCATTTTTTAGTGCCTTTTAGTGCATTTCCCTTTGGACTGAAAGGTAGGAGCTCATAGAGCTTTTCCTATGATAGGTCCAGTAGAATCTCTGTTCCAAGTAGGTTGGAAGTGCAGACATTGTCCTTCCTTTTGAAAATGTTGTTTTCTGTAAAGAAGAAATGCTGTATTATGTAAGAGGAGGTTGTTGCACTCATAATGTACCCATCTTCTAGAAGGTCAAGTTCTGATTTCTCTTGCTTTGGTTGAAGTTGTGCTTGCCTTAGGTTTGTTCCTCACACATATTAACTCTTTCTTAAAAACTTCTTCTTCCCAATGTGCTCTGGGGAACAAAATATTTTTCCCTACATCTTTCATTATTTCTTTAACTAGTTAGAAGCAGTGAATATGTCAATACAGCTGATGACAATGTTGGCCAGCAGTGACCATTAGGACAGGATGTAGGCATTTAGAAGCATTTTGTTTTAATTATTTTGGTTACTGTGATGCATATCCTTCTCCCTTTGGGAGAAACAGGAAAGAGCAGATATGCATGCAGACACATCTGTAGTTTGCTTAACTCCAGTTGCAGAGTCTTGTGGCTTTCAGTTAGTAATTGGCAGAGTTCAAAGGCAGTTTGATAGTCCTTGCAAATGAATGTGTGATTTGTGCGTTTGGCTGTTGCTGATGAACAGATGAAATGCTGAACTTAATCGGAAGGTGCTGAATGTTGGCAAAGTTTTAAAAAAGCCAAGAAGCCAGCAATCAAAGGAGTCTGCTTATACAGACTTCGAGGTAAAGAAATGTTCACAGGAGAATTTATTCTATTTTTTTTTCCAAGATGGTAAAAATAAAGAAGAAAAAATTATGAAGGCGTGCTTCTGAAGAAGTAGAGGGGGTGATGAGGCCTGGTTGAATGAGGCTTTGGGCAACCTGGTCTAATATGAGGTGTCCCTCCTGCCCCTGGCAGTGGGCTTGCAACTAGATGACTTTTAAGGTCCCTTCCAACCCAAGATATTCTATGATTCTATTAAAGGTTTTAGCTTTAAAGGATGTGTGTTTAGTTTTAAATATTAAATAAAAGAAACACTCATGCTTGCATATTTGCTTGCCAAAGTATATAGAAAAATATCACAGTCAAAACTGTGAATGTTGATTTTAGATTAAATCAGAAGAATGGAACAGAAGAATATGGTTGTATACAAAAATCTCAGGATCCTTAGGAATTTACTGAAATGAAGATTGGACAGATCTCTGAAGGAGAAAGTGACTCGTTGAATATGACCATGAAAGAAGAAACTGGCTTCTGGAGAGCAGCTGATTTACTTCACATGAGAGAAGGTGTGTCAGCAGAAGAAGATGAGTTGTCGAGAAGAAGAAATAACTACGTACAAAAGGAGAAGGGGATAGTTGGCCATTACAAGAGACTGGAGCCTTTGGTAAAATGGGATGAGTAGAAGATGAATGATACCAAAGAGGGGAAGGAATTAAACTCACACTGTTGCTCTCTGTAAATACTCCTGGGCATAAATATCAATGACAGTAAGAAAATTCAGAATTAAAAGACCATATACATACACACATGAAAGGATATAAATACAGTAGATTGACTCTTAGAAGTCATGCGTAGCTTTGGAAGAAAGTGCTGCTGGAATGGCCTTTAAGTATTAATGGCAGGAGCAAAAATCTTTTAAGACAGCTAAAGCAGTTTGGAAAAATAGATTTGGTGGCAATGGAGGTGACAGTAGCAGAAAACATGAAATCTTCCTCTTTGCTTTGCAAAATTCTTAACAGAATGATATAAGGCATGGTCTAAATCTGAGACCAACATTAAATGAAAAAAACCAAAATACAGTCTATATTAACAGTAAACAGTTTGTTTAGTCTATCAGTGATGGCAACTTCTGGCTTGCTGTAGCTTCAGCTCTAATCTGAGAGCACAAAACACTCATAAAAAGCCTGGCCTGTTAAGTTTGTGGTGTGTCTCCCTGGAGATTTGTCAGGGAGAGTCCTTTGACATGCACACTGTAAGAAAAAGGCCTTTAAGAATATCTGGGTTTGGCCACATTGAAGCCCATTTGTGTTGCTTTATGTTTAGTTTGAGAAGAGATAGATTCTGTGTTATGAAGAATTGCAGAAGTTTAAAGCTCAGTTTTGTTTTGATTCTGAAAAAAACTCAACCCATATTCTAAATTTTCCCTGTTAATGAAATCTTTACAGATGCTGTTTACAGCAGTTGATACAGGAACTGAGGGGCTGGGGCCACACGTGGTTCCTGTGGCCCCTGACAGCTGGATCTTTGTGACATCTGCACGATGGAAAGCACAGGGGCTTTTGCCCATCTCAGGATCTGGCCAGCCTGTGGGGCTAAAAGGCTGGAGAGTGCTGTAAGACACCCTGCAGCACGTTCTGCAGCAATGGAGGGAGCTGACAGGGGACCTTGCACATTGCCCAGGGGACTGTCACTTCAGTCTGCACATGATCAATCTGTTCCTTGCACATTAGTTCTCATGCTGACAGCTGAGATTTGATTTTTGTTTTCGGTCACAACTCTGAAGACAGCTGAATGGTTCAAAATTGGCTGGGAGAGACCGTCCTGTGGAAATGCCTTGCAATTTTGTGAGTCCAAAAGTCAACCCAGGAATCCTTTTGTAGGTTTAGCAGTTTAATGCTCTTACTAAGGGCTAGAAAACGTTTGTACCACTGGGATTATATTTTACAAGATATTTGCTTTACAGTTGGGAAGGCAGTAGCATCTGTTTTGATCCTGCTCCTAGAAAAGACTTCAAATGGTTGGGTGGGGAAAGGGGACACACTTATAGCTGCTGGTCACACATTCTGGTAAGAGTTCACAGTGATTTTCCAATGCCTTTTCTCAGTCAGCTTTTTTCTTGTTCTCTTGAATATGTAGTAGCTCCACTGGATCAGTTGTTTTTCAGAGCTGAGGGCAAAGTTTACTCAGCTTGTTTGTTTAACTTCCAGCATTTTAAGAAATGAAATAATTTTTTTTGCTGCAGGCATGGAACTGTTGAGCAAAGTTATTGATTAATTATTCTAATTATGGTTCCTTAAATATTTATGGAAATGGTAGGATTATGGAGCATGTCTTTCAAGAAAGTAGGTTGGAAAAATACTGCATTGTCAGCTCGGTGATTTTATTTTTGGAAAATTTATTTTGTAAGTAATAACATATTGCTTAAAAATCAATTGAACAAATCTGACCTTGTAATTGAAAAGAAAGTTCAGCGTACACCTGGCTGTACAGTGATGACATGCTTTTTGTAGTGCACTTATTTAATTCCTCATTTCTTTTCCTGTCATAGTATGGTGTTAACTCGGGTACAAGTGATGTTGCAGAGAGAATGACCACCACACCAGAATGTCCATGACCAGTTATATACACCCTCAGGAGGCAAGATTCAAGCCAAAAAGAGTTGTAACAAAACATGGGGTGATAGGAAGGAGGAGTATTGGGAAAACAGATAATGCATGAGTAGCTGGTGAGACTTGGGGGTGACTGGCCAAGAGTGGGAATGCAGGAGCTGGGTTTATGAGGCAATACTCCATTTTGGTATATCTATTTAGCATTAAAAATTAAACTCGGCGTGAAATGAGATGGCCTGGAGTCCTCAAGGATGAATTGTTTGTTCCCTGTTTAATTTTTTTTTATAAATGTCATATGAATTATTTTGAGGAAGCTGACTGGTGGTTTACGGAAATCACAGACCATGCTTCACAAGGATGGGGCCTGCTCCAAAGTCTGTCTTGGCTTATGGTGCCCACTTGCTGTCCCCACATTGCCACCAGCACTGGCAGTGAGGGCACCATGAGTAGCCTGCTAAAAAAAAGGAGGGATAATACATTAGGTCTGAGTTTCTCAAAGGACCTTAAGGAAAGTAAATGAAAATAGATTTTCCCTTTAGCTTTTTGGGGAACCCTGCCACTTTCAAGCAGTTAAGTAAATTAAGAAATTGAACAGATGTATTCCTCTTGATGAAAATATGCATTCCCATATTCAGACAGCATCTCTGTGTATGAAATGCAAGGCCTTGGAAATACACTGAAGGAGCTCTTGAACTCAGTTTATCATCCTACTTCCCTTGCCAGCTATGAACATGTCTCTTGTATTGAGAGAAGAGAATATTGGGGTATATCACGCAGAGCAGGGAACAGAGCTGCAGGAATATGATTCAGCTGCAGTTTTGCATCTTAATTATATGCTTGGTGGAAAAAAAAATCCTTTTTCTTCATACCCCCCCTGTCAGCTAGCTCATTCTAATCTTCCTAATACCTCCCAAATTCACAAAGTAATATAATGTCATTAGAGCAAGTCAGAAAGATCTAAAACCTTTGAAACTGCAATTTGCTGATTCATTGAAATTAAAATATTTGAGACACTTCAGTTTCCCAGAAAAAGTTGAGAACTTGGGGAAATAAATATCAATCATTTTATTTTGCTGTAGAAATTCTTGGTTTTCCATTTTAATATGATACTGAAAAATTTCGTTTTGATGTAGTGAGTCAGTCAGTCATTTCACACTCTGCCTTCTGTATTCTTTGCCTGGATGAGTGCCCACTGCTTCAAATTGGGTCAGTTTACCCTTGTGAAATTGCTGTTTAACCTGCTGCAATATGACTGACCTATTGAAGCTGCAGATTGATGCTTTTTATTCTTTGATGAAAGCAATAAAATGGAGCTGTCAGGACAGAATTCTTGCACTGTAGAGGTTACTCTGTGTGTCATATTTGTAGCTGGGCTGCTTGTGCCACTTTTGTGTGAAACTGTAATTATTCAGTCATTTATCCAGCTCCTCTTTCCTATTTCTGGTAAAAAGAAAAGTGCTACTTGAAGGAGGCAGTTGCTTAAAAGGTGGAAAAATTCTAATAAAAGCAGCATCAAATTGGCACAGTCATTCTGGTTCTGAATATTAGAGCCAGCAAATTCTAGAACAGGGATGTTCAGAAATAACCTTTTTCCTAGTTCACCTTAGGATAGTGAAATGGAGACCAGTTCAGAATTGGTTGGTGGTGAAATGGTTATAGTAAGAGCATTGTAGCAATAAGCCCTGCAAGGCGGGAACCCTAAGCCACACCAGTCAGATCTCACTTTACCCGAGCTGGACTCCTCTGGAGAGTAATGTTTCCTGTGTTACTGGTAATTTGGAATGGGTTTGTAGAAACAAGAGGGGGTGAGCATTGGTCTGGATTACTGGGTTACTGGATTACTGATGCTGCTGGCCTGTGGGAGCTGGTTTTGTTCACTCATGATCAGGAAAGAATTTAAATTGTCGAGGGACAGTGTTGTTTTTTGTTAGGCCTCTTTTTCCCCTTTCTCTGTGTTGTGGCCAGGCTCCCAGGATCACTAAGGCATTTTACCTAAATAATTTGCCTTCTGTTGCAAGGGTTTAGGATTGTTATGATGTCTTTGCTTTTCCTGGTTTATTCCTGTGGCTCACTGTGACATCTGGAGCATTTGGCCTGGTGGTGTGGGGTTGTTTGTTTGTTTGTTTGTTTGGTGGTTTTTTGTTTTTGTTTTTTTTTTGTGTGTGTGTGTGTGTGTGTGTGTTAAATATCTTGGAATTGGCTTTTTGGCTCATAATGCCACGAACATAGAATAACAGAATCATGGGATGGTTTGTGTTGGAAGGAATTGTAAAGATCATCTAGTTCCAACCCCCCTGCATGATGTGACATCCCACCCTCAAAAGGGAGGGAACACCCAAGATTCATGGACGCTCATGGTTGAAAAGGAATGATGGCAGAGGGTCCACAGTTTATCTTCTAGATTTCTACATATGGGAAGGAATGCCTTCTGCTAGGTCAGGTTGCTCAAAGCCCTGCCCAGCCTGACCTTGATCAAAGAAATTGCACATCCACTGCTTTTCTGGGCAACCTGTTCCACTGCCTCACCACCTTCAAACTTCTCCTGAATATCTAATGTAAACCCTTCCTCTTTCAGGTTAAAGGCATTCCCCCTTGTCTAATGCCCTTGTGAAAAGTCCCTCTCCAGCTTTCCTGTAGCACTTTTAAGCACTGGAAGGTGCTATGAAGGGAGACTTCACTTCTCCGGGAGGGAGCATATAATACCCATTATTGTGTAGTGTTTGGGACTAGAGGCTTGCTACAATATTGCAGGTAACTAAGGTTGGTGATTCCTGTATCCCTTTCCATTTTTTGCTTTGGAAGTATTCACTTTGAGTGAGTGCTTGTGGGAAATACGTTTTTGGGGATAAAGTGAGTATGGAAGACTGAACTACAAAGAGAGTGAGGACTAAGAAAGGGTCAAACATTGGAGCAGCACGTTCCCAGTGTGGGAGAGGACTTGGAGGGTCTGGAAAGACCTGAGGGGCACTAGCATTATGTAGACCCAAGATCACATAGAAATGCCTGCGTGACCTATTTGAGTGTCTAGGGGCAAAAAATTATACTGGGAGGTATACACAGACAAGGCAGTTAATTGGTATGTGAAAAACAGAGTAATTTACCAAAATAAACTGTTAACTGTCAGAGAGGGAGGCTTGCTGTGACACAAACACTGACATTGGACATAAAATAGAAACAGTAGCAATGACAAGCTGCCTGGCAGACTCAGGTGTTTTTTTTGTTACATAATAAAGCAGATTCCAGATTTTTGAGTGACTGGTGCAAACAGCTCAAGATTTTTCTCTGTAGCACCTTATTTTGGAATTGCTTCAGTGACAATGAGATGGGTTGGACACCTGTTGTAGTTACTCTTCTATTATTTTCCTACAAGTGTAAGAAAATAGTACATTCTCAGTCCCTACATTATGTTTCTGGTAAGATTAATTATTGACTCCACCCCTGAATAATTCACTATTGTTTTGTGCAGTAACTATGCAGAAGGTTTGGAAGCACCATCCCGGAGCATCAGGGCAAAGGTTAAGAAGCACCAATCCAGAGCATTTTGTGTCTCAAAAATCTTCAAAGACTAGAATACGTAGAGAAGACGTATTTATATAGGCAGTGGGTGTCATTCTGGAGTGTGGCCAGTGAAACCACTACAGTTCTGCACTGGAGGAATGACATTGCTGATGTAAATGCTGAAAAAACATACATTATTGCAACCATACTATAACATGGTAGTTTGTATAGAGCTAAATACCTGTTCTAAGTGAAAAAAAAAGTTGTCTTTTGTTGACTATGAAATGGATGGTTTAACTGAAGAGTAGTCTGGCTGATAGGCAAGTAATTTTTTTATCAGCTTCTGTCCTCCAGATTGAGAGCACAGGAGAATATGCTAGGAAAACCAGTCTGCCTAACCAAGGTTGGACATGGCCCATACAGAACGATCTGTTTTGGTGTCAGTTGGCCACCAGCCCTCCAGCCGGGTTTCATGGGGCTCATATGAGAACTGGGTGGAGATCAGAGCCTGCAGAGTCCCTACACTCATCTTTGTGTGTCCTGTCCTTTGTGTGTCCTTTGCATGGAAATAATTTGTTGGTACAGCTGGGACAGTCTTCAACCTGCAAAGATTATCGGTTGCAAATGGTACTTACCCAACGTCTGGAAAAACAACATTAAAGTACCCAGGGTTCATGTCCACCTCCAGCGACAGCTGTCAGCAGCAGGATGTTTTGCTACTTTGAGTGAGGCTGTAGTATGGAAAACTACTCCTGTCCCACAGTTTAGAAGCATCATCATTGTGCTGATCTTCCAGGCAACATTTGCATCAGCTCTGAGACACAGTTTGGCATCTGCTTGGCCTTGCAATAGCTGGCTTTCCAGTAACCATTATAAAATGTTGTTTAGCGTAAAGACACTTCTTTTAAAGTGGTTTGGCGGCATTCCCAGTGATCCCAGAGGGCAGAGCAGCTAGGACTTGTTCTCCAGCTCTGAGGCGGCTGTCCACTGGGCTGACCAGGGTGGAGCTGTGTGTACTTTGGCTCTGCACCACAACTAGTGAGTAAGGACACGGACTGGGCTGTCCTTGGCTTCCTGCAGTCCTTCAGCGTAGGGCTACATAATGTGAAGTGATGGGCCAGCAGCTGCAGGGTTGTGCAGAGGCTCTGTGTGAGGCCTTGTGATGGCTGGGTGGAGAGGGAGGAGTGCAGTGCATGGGCTTTGCTGTTAGATGCAGTCCAGCCATCTTCTTGAAGACTGCAGAAGTAAATGCAGGGGACAGCAATCACGCTCAAGCTAATTTTAGGATGTGTTCACCAGAGAAACCTACATTTGAGCTTCCCATCCTAGGTTCCTTTTCTGGGTAATGGAGAGAAGTGAGCATGGTATCTCTTGTTCTATGACCAAAAATGGTCAATAATTGTCCCATTTCTGTCTGTGAGGTATAGGTAAACCTGTGGTGGCAAACTCAAGCCCAGACTTTTTGTAGACAGATTTTACCCTTAGTCTAATTGGAGTGTGGAGAGGTTCAGTAGATGACAGAGGAGGGGGAGTACTGAGGGGCTAGTTCAAAAACTGGCTTGAGGTGCTTTCTGTTCCTGTGACTTCTCAGAGGGTGAGCTCTGACATATGGTCTGGATAAAATGCAGGTTTTGCCTGAGACTCCCCTATTTCAGGCATGTGGTATCTCCTGCATATCTGTGGGGAGGACCTGTATCACATACTCTCCCCTGGTTTTTATCCTGGGCAGGGAGCTGAGTCTTCTGACTCAGGAAAGCAGGTGATGTTCCCCCCTGCAAGGGTGGTCAGTAGCACCTGTTTGGTCCTGTAAAGCCAAAGCAGGCAAATAGCCGTGGTGTCCCATGTAAGATGTCATGGACATTGAGTAGCCCCATCCTGCAGCTTTTCATTCCATTTTTTCCAGCTATTTGCTGCTGACCCACTGTGATTGCTGGAGTATGCTGAAGGCATTTAGTGCTTTTTTTCCAAAATATGAAGAGAGAGCAGTCCTTGTAAAATATTGTTTAAAACATAAAGAAAACAAACAAACAAACCAAAAAAAAGAGAACCAACCAAAAACCCTGTTAAAAAACAGCCTTTTTACCACTAGTTGGAACTGATATGCAAATGCAAACATGTACTAGTTGCCAGAGTCTCCTTCTGTCTGGAAAAAAAAAAGTCTCCTCCTTTATATTATAGGGGCACCTTTATTTTCTGCAAGGAAGTTGTTGAAACCTACGTCAAGTAATGGAATAGGTGTTTGCTAGCTGTACTAAGCAGAAAATTAAAAAAACGTGCATTCAGTCTTAAATAAAACCTTATTATTTTAAAACAAAACGCAGATATCTTCCAGTCACCTAAGAAAAAGTAGCACAAGGAAAGACATACAGCCATCAGGTACTGGGGGAAAAAGAGAGTTAAAAAAAATTGTACTTCCAAAATGCTCTTTGTCAGATCTATCAAGAAAAGTGATTGTGTTGAGCACTGGGATTCATGGACAGGAAAGGTTAATGAGGGTGAGGGTTAGATAAATGCTGGTACCTGCAGGTGCAATGAGCATAAAATGCTATGAATTTACAGTATCAAAGTCAAGCCAGGCCCATCTGATAGCTTTCTGTGATAACTGATTGTCTAGGAAAAGTAAATACAATAAATGCAATCAGCCTGTGTTTTCAGTAGGACCCTTGAAATGGTGGCACATGGAGAGTTGCTGTTTCAGTGGAGGAGGAGAATGTTCAGCAGTAGCTAGGAAATTGTTAAAGCAAGTATTGTGAGTTGCACTGAAAGTGGAAACAGCAGTCTCAAAAGGCAGTTCACAGCTGAACTTCTTAATGTATTTTAGCTCCCATGCCTTGGCACAGGCTAGGATTGCACTGCTTAGAGCATGAGCTAAAATGAGGAAACAGTGCCAGTGCAAAGGATAATCAAAATAATAAACAGATGGAACAGAAAGACTCAAATTTTTTTTCCCTAAGAAGAGAACTTGCTGGTCACAGCGTGACCATCACATGCAGATATAATCCAACTGTGACAAAGACACATTTCACGTTTCTAGTCTGTATCAGGTGATTTTTCCAGCAGAGATGAGGAATTACCTTACTAGAACATGGCTTATTTACCTGAGCAAGAACACTAGGAGAGTATATACTTCTTGTCTATAAATAGATCAGTGGTAAAAACAAGTGAAGGAAAATAACTAAGTGCAGGGAAAGTTTTGCTGCAAGAACAAGTGTTTGGAGTGAGCATGAATAAATTTAACCTGAAAGCTGAGGAAAAAAGACAACCAATTGTGAAGTGTGATTCTGTAGTCATCTTCCAGAGAGAGCAGTATGAACAAAATACCTAACCTATGTAAAAGTGAATCTGAATCAGGTTATAAATAGGATTGTGTTGTATACTGCCCATAGAAGCACTGCATTGAATCTGATACCCTTGAGGCTCTTCCTGATTTTATAATCCAGTTTCCCTAATTCCTGGCAGATAGTAGACACAGGATCATAAATATGGTAATGACTTTTTTTCTCAGTAAGATATTTTTTGTATTTCTGTTAATATTCTGTGCAAGTCTGAATTTTTCCAACATGGTAATATCACTCATCATTGTCTCCTCTTCACTGTATCATTTAACAAAGCATTTGCAGTGTCATGCTCAGAATGTTTCATGGTTTTATGTGACCTCCATTGTTGGGTCCACAATGAAAATATCTTGTAGGAACTTAGGTAGATTGGCAATTAACAGGACTAACTCCTGGTCTGCAATAGACTGGGCTTGTGAAAGACCTCTACTTTCATTCCTGCTTCTCTCTTGCAGCACAGAGTTATCTCTGAAAGGAGGGATTATGGAGGCAGTACTCTCAGGGTAGCAATAACCTTTATATGTATATATATATAAAGTATATACATACATATAAAGTATACCAAATATGTTCAGCATCGTATTTGATAATAAACATCTAATGCATCTAATGTACTTGACTATAAATTGTATCCCAATATTCTTGAGTTATTTTATGTTTCAAATTATGTACATAAAATCCCTGGCGTTTCTTCAGAATTTTCAACATCTCTACTTTCTTCCATCTCAGTAGTATGAGGAAAGTGGGTTTTGACTGCTAGAGATGGAGCCTTGCTTTTTTCCCAGGTGCTCATTTCTACAGAGATTATTTTTCAGTAAGGCAGTAAGGACTTGTGTATGTGTCTTCTGCAGACTGTCTTAGCTTTTTTCTATGAGTGTTCATATATAAAGGAACTTCCAGTGAAAAGTTCAGTTAATACAATGCAATTTCTTCAAATTACTCCCCTCCTTCCTTCCTGCCTTTCTTACTCCCTTCCTGCCTTCCTCCCTTTGTCTCAGCAAAAGCACCTGGCTCTTCAAGCCCTTCACACCCTAATTCAGGCCAACAATTGGCTTTCTGTTAGTGTTTGGGCAGCTAGTTAATTGCTGCACTGCCCCCTGCTCTGCTTTTTCTAGCATCATTGATTGAACCATGATTCCACATAAACTGGATAATTTGTGAACTTCTTAATATCCGAAGTGTCATCCTGATTTAATGCCTGATTTAATGTATCCTGTCTTAGACCCATTTTTTCAATATCCTTTATACTACATACTTGTTGAAGGTTGTGTTGGCATAGCTGTGGCTACTGAAAGCCTTTGTCTCTAGGATAAAATGGCTGGACAGCTCTTGCTACACTATATGGGATCTCTCCAAGTTGAAGAATATTTTCCTATTTGATTTTGATAAAAAATGCAAATTTCTGTACTATGGTTCATAGCCTGAAATAGTTTGGGTTGGTTTTGGATAAAGTTAATCTGGAAGCTGTTCTGCAGGAGCACACCTGGTGTAATCTAGCTGCCCATCTGGTCCATGGGTTACTGTAGATACTGGGTCTTTAGCTCTGCTGTTTGCTAAAGTACATGTGGAGATGCTGTGTCTGGAAATTCACTGGCTACATGTTGTATTAGTGGTACACTTAATCTCCTTTTCCATTTAACAAATCTGGAGTATCTGTAAGTCATCTGGTTGCTTACATGAGCTTGGACTGGTCTAAAAATTAAAGAGAATATTTAAAAAATTTTGATGTGCTGGATTTATGTGTCTTCCTGTCCTTGTGCATTTCAGCCTGAGATGTCGCTGTTCAGTCTTGTCTGGGGCTGTAACAAACACTCACCTTGTTTACAAAAACCTCTGTGGCTCTGAAAGTGTTCTGATGGATGTCTTCATGGAAATCTATTGGAAGTTTTTGCTCTACCTGAATAATTCTTTGATTAGTTTACTTAGAAACAAGGCATTTATACAGATTCTTTCCTTTGAACTGCTTTCCCTTAAAACAGGCAATATTTAAATGTCAGGCATCTGTCTCATGGTTAGATATTGACCACATTGTACACAGCCTCCTGAAAACTGCTGTGATACCTGCCCTCATGGTAACTGTGAAGCAGAGCAGAGCTGCTTTCTGGCATTTCTGTACCTGGACAAAGGAGGATGAATGATGCTGCTACAAGGTCTTTCTGAACTCGCATTTCTGTTGTTCTAGTGCAGTTTGATATTAAAACTGGGATTTCTCCCAAAATGTGTTTTCTTTAAATAGTTGAAAATATTAATTTATTTTGATATAGTGTATTTACATACTGCAGTATACAGGCAGAATTTCCAAGGACATTGTTAAGTAGAAATAAAGGCCAACCGTAGACAAATTGCTTAAGAAGTGTACCTGAAGCTCTGAGTTAATTGATATCAGAGTTAAGGTTTTAATGTGTCCTTATATTTTTGTATCTATATTTAAAATAGTTGGGGGGTGCAAAAGTATGTAGTCATATCTGAAATCAGTAGGAAAGAAAATAGGTAGATATACGTGCATTTAATTTTTTATATTTTTAGCCCAGAGATGATTCTCGTTCATGTGTACAAGTGTCTTGTCATCACTGGCTTTATACTTTGTTCTAGAGCAATTTGAAGTTTAGTATTGCACTTTGATATAGTAGACAAAAGATAAATTTTATTTCCCCTTGTGCCCATTCTTTCAACTGAGTATTTTTTTTAACAGTGTCAGTGTTAGCCAAAGGGAAAATAATATTTTGTAGGTTTCTTGTGTAAAGAAACCCCAATATCAAAGGGAGACAACTGCTTTATCTCCAAAAGACAATGAGAACAGTGCACTGGCAGAGAGCAGTGAAATATGCTGCGTTGCAGTTTAAAAAAGAGCACGTGCTAGGCCCCCAGGAGTGCTCATTGTGCTGCTAGGGTAAAGTCTAAACTTTAACTGTGCTAAGTATGTTTAAAATTTGTCGAGTTGACAGAATATTTATGAATACCTCAGTCTGTTAGTGTGGTGTTAGAAAGTGTGGCGGTGAGAGCACAGAAGCTGAAACAAGGATTGCTGAAAGAAGAGTAGCTAATTAGCATTTTCAACTATATGTATTAACCAGCACACACCCTTTTCTGTGTGGCTTAGACTAAACAAACACCCTAACAACACACCTCCTTTTCTTTTGCTGTATTCTAGTTTCTTTTTAAATTTATTTTTTATTTTTCTGAGGACTGGATAAAAGCAGCTTTAGGAGTTTCACTTTTTTTTCCCTTCATTGCAAAGGGTGATATTGCAATACATTGATGTAGTAACCCCCCTATCCTATATAGCTTCATATAAATGTATGGGATATGGTTTGAAAAAGGTAACAACTGTAGCTGGTATTATATAAATTTTTAACATTCAGTTCCTATCAACAGCATTTAAACATTTACTCATTATTATGTCATACAGGCAAGTTAGATTCTTTGTATACAAACAGGCAAAACAGCTTAATTTCAACAGATAATCAACAATATGAAGATTTTGTTTATAAAGTAAGAATTAGATATTTCATTTTAAATACTTTTAGTTTGATGCAGTTATCTGTTCTACAAGAGTTCAGCTTTTACTAGAGATGGTGATTCTTACTCTGCTGGCTGCAAGAGTAAAGCAGGAAAACTTATATGTGTACACTTCTGAGTTAACACTCATCTCTGCAGTAAAGCAATTTTATATCTACCATTAAACATGCATTTAGAAACAGACATAAAGGGACCTATTCATAACTCAGAGGTGTATTTTCATGGTTTGAGCATGCTTTGGATGAGGTTCTAAGTATATTTCCTAAATCAGAGGAGGTATAAATTAAATCCAGTTTAATCTGTGACTGAGGTATAGTCAAAAGCTTATAGAAAAAACTGGATAAATACACATAAATCATCCTTGCCCCTGGAGAAATTCAGAGATGCAAAGTCTGTTTCCAGTCTAAAACTGGATGCTCCATTTTGTCTTCCATCTCTTGACTCATGTTGTTGCTCTAACTTAAAAAAGTGGTACCCCAAGAGTTTCGCTTCTCCCAATGAATCATTTTCCTCCCATCTTTCCTTGCACTGGAATTTCTTTTTCCTATTCTGAATTTTGATTTCAATAGCTGCTCTTTATCTTCTTGGTGGCTGCTGAGGAGTGTAGTGATTCCTCAAAATAAATATGTCTGACTAAAGTCTGCCTCCTCCAGCAACTGTATCCCCACTGATGAGATGTGAGTTTGCTGAGTAACCAGCTTGAATTCTTGAATTCTTCCTGTAGTTTCCCAGTTCTTCCTTTGATAGCCTAGCTTAGTGGAAGCAATAACATTAAGGAAGAATTACAGCTAGTAATAACCATTGTATTAATTAAAACTTTCAGACAGACCTCTGAGACATCCAGACCCCTAATTATGAGTCATTCAGTTCTGCTTGACTTGTCTAACTGCAGGGTCCCACAATTCATCTTGTCAGCCTTGCAGAGTTTGGTGCTGGTGTAAAACTTCTGGAGTGAAAAAGTCTTACTTAGATCCTCTTGGTTTTCCTGAATCCTTTCAGAATTTTGATTCATTCTTATATATTGTTCAAGAGTACGTGTCCTTCTCACAGTCAGAACTTCATGCAGTCACAAGGCTACCTCTTAAGAAGCCACTAGGGCTAAAGAAGTGGCACACATAATAAACACGTACCATTTGAGAAGCCTCGGGTATCCTCTCTTGCCTCCAGCTGCCAGTCCAAAGGACACAGGTTTTCCAGGGGTCATGTGTTGTGCAGATGTCTTGAATAGTCCAGAACATTCCAAATGGTACTGGGATGACTCTGAGCAACTGAATGTTAGGTCACACATGGACATTAACCCTTCTGACTACTAGTGCCATGTGTCAGGGTTGGGAGCTGCTTTCTGCTTCACAGCGGTGGGGTTCAGTGGGTGGAGGACAGATACTTGTTGCCATTTGTGTTGTGGAATTCCCATGACGTTTCCATTGGTTCTCAAGTTTGACAGAGATCTGCAGGCGACCCATACTCCTTTGTAGCAGCAGCTCCTGGTTAGGCATGTTCTCTCTGGGGTCTGAATTGACACAAAAGCTATTCCAAAAGTTACTGGATTAAAGTTAATTTACTGTACAGTTTCAGTGAGTTTTGCAATTGAGCATTCCTTTTAAAAGTGTATAATTGAAATCACACACTTCAGGCATTTCTATTGCAT
This sequence comes from Trochalopteron elliotii, assembly GCA_024734555.1. Taxonomy (NCBI): domain Eukaryota; kingdom Metazoa; phylum Chordata; class Aves; order Passeriformes; family Leiothrichidae; genus Trochalopteron; species Trochalopteron elliotii. Next base: position 4,688,480 of record JANPWX010000134.1, on the reverse strand, counting down.
GTGCCCAAGCCAGAACATTTCAGGCAGGTTACACACAATGAGATAAGCCTGTAGTGGTTGCATTTTATCGAGTATGCATGGAAACACAGCTGGATCTGACATAAACAGTTGCAGACTGACTGGAAAAAGAAGGAATAATTGCATATTCACATCTAGTCAAATTGTAATCTAAACAGTTGTCTGAAAATTGAAAACTAGTACCTTCAATTTATATTGCTTATCCTGATGTGCTGCTTTCTGCATCCATCTAGAGGGTTGAATAGGACATTCCATCTTATTCCATAGCCTGTTGTCATTGATGCATAGTTCTAATCTCAGAATGGTTAAATTTAGTGGCCAGGCTTACAGCAGAGTAAACACAAGTTATCATGTAAGTGAGTGAACTAAATTTGGGCATGAACAATCCAAATGTTTGGTTTAAAAAGAATTTTGCAGCAATTGCTTCAAGCAAATCTCCTTCATTCTGGTTTTCATTTGCCTATGTTATAGCACAGAGCTCTGTTCTAATATATTGGTTCCATATTGGATGACTAAATTTGTAATTCCTGTAACAATTATGTTGAGCTGTATGCCTTCATATTACTCTTGGTACCCTCCACTGATGGAGACTCTTTCAGGTTCTTTACTGTTGATGTCCAGTAGTTGTTTTTTTCTCACAGAGGAACTCACAATAGGAAAAGATATCCACCAGCACATTTATCTGGAAATACTTTCTGAAGCCATTTGATGTACCTGGGCACTGCAGTACCATTCTGTTGTGAGACTGATTAAGGATCTTTCATTTTATATTTGCAACCATGGAATTGATGTCTTTGAGTGCTGAAAAGAAAGAGGATTTAGTCTACCTTCTAGAAACGTGTATTGTAATACACATTAAGTAATTCTGTAGCAGTTGCTGAATATCTTCTTCCAGAAGGAGCTACCTTTCTTTTGTTCTAGCCTCTTTGAAGTGACTTTTCTGGCAAATAGATTGGATGAGATCCCCATGATATGCTCTGGAGACCACCTATTCTTATAGTTCACTCTTCTGCTGAGCCCACACTGTTCATGCACTTATATATGCCGAGCTTGGTAATTGCACCTTTCACCCACTCTGTAATTTCTGAGTCACTGTGTTAAGTCTCCCAGGAGCACCATGTGCTCCTTTTTTTACAGTGAACTGACTGACTTCCTTTGGTTTTGCAATAACATAACCTCTACTGCTTCTGGAGGGGGTAACAGAGTGCAAATGAAGTGGCCATGCTGGAACAACATGGTTGCTGGAGCAGTGTGGCTACCTATGCCAGTCTTTTTGAATGCTGCTGAGGTCAGGTTTTGTCCTGATCTCCACTCCCATTCTTGCACTTCCTTTAAAAACTTTGTTGAAGGTTTAATTGTGTCTGCAAACACCGATACAGAATCCTCGGGAAGAATAAAACTCACAAAAGATCTCAGCTTGTGTGGACTTGCAGAGCAAGGAGCTTCTTATTAATTTTTCTCATTCATCTTTCTAAGGTGATTAGTCTGTTCCTAAATATTTTTCTCTTTCATGTACCACTTGACCTGTTCATCAGTTGACTTAGAATAGCTCCCAAAGTTATGGCTTATATTTGTATAATACGCTCTTTCAGTGGTGTTTGAATTTAACTGTAGGTTAATGCATCATCTCTTTGTGAAATTACATGGATTTGATCAGTCTTTGATAAATTTTTCCATGTTTGGTTGATATGAATATTGCATAAAGCTAGAGGACAGTGAAATCCTGGGGCAGTGGATACTTGTAAAATGGTATTGCTGCCTTGCAAATGTAGGGGGGAATTGTTCCCATCCGTGCCCTCATAACAAAATCCCAAAGACAGCATGTGCTAAATCTGTTCTGCCAGACCCTGGCATTTTTTGCTACAACAGGTGTGGTTTATGGTATAACAGAATTAATTGCTCAAAATCCAACCGTTACCCAGTAAATACTGCTGTCTGCTTTTATGATAGGCCAGATTGGAGCATCAGAAATGCCTTATCTTCGTGCAATTATTTGTTACTCCAGTAAGCTTTTTTCTGTGGTTTGGGGATATTTTTACTGCTTCTGTGGTTGATGGTCTGGACTCAAACACTTTGCCATACTCTTGTAGTCTAATTTCTTTTGAGACTCTGGAGAAAAGCCTCTACCCGTTCATCTCTAATGGAACTTCTGGAGCTTTTAGGGCAGCACATTCATACACCTCAGGAATAATTTCTGACTGCTAGTCTGTCAGCCTTTCCCAACTCTTTGAACATGGATTTTCCAAGTCCAGAATCATTTGATGTTCTTGTACTAATAGCATGACAGGGATTTCTTCTTCTCTGTCTTTTGAGAGCATTAAGTCACAGTCAAAACGTTCCAGTACCTCTCCAGAAGCAGTTGGGTCAGTTTATTTTTAATCTATTGGTGTGCCCAGGATAAGATTCAGGGTTAATTATTAACACCAGAGCATCAGAGCATCTGTTCTGGGTTTCTTAAGTGCAGGGATGGTGGTAATGAGTAATCTGGTTTCTGTATTCTGTAATACTCCTGCCAAACTGTAGGCTTTCTTTTGAGCTATTTTTTTGGTTTAGCTAGTTAGATTAGGTCCAGCAAGCTGAAATCTTTTTGTCACTTCCTCATCTGTCAGGTACGCATATTGATGATGGACTTTAGTCTTATTTGTGTTTATCTCTATCTCTTGCTAAGAAAATTTTTCTTTCTAACGCACTATCTTGTTTGTTTAGCTTCTGCTAACCACTCAGACTTCTCAAAGCAATTTTCTTCATGTGCTTCCACTAGACCATCAGAAATATATTATTTCTGAATAATTTTTTCTGAAATATTTCTGAAACACCTGGCTTAGCAAATTCAGAGAGATATGTTGAGGGGCCGAATGTGAACAGATCAGTGTTTGGCTTCCCTATATGCATCTACCAGAAAACCAGGTGATGCATCAAACATAGAAATGTGCTTGACATTAGGCACCTCTTCCAGAGCTTTTATCCTTAAAGGTATTGGAGAGGTTTGGCTTTCAGTAATTTAGTTATTTGGTTATTTAGCTATTTTGATTCTGCATTTAACCAAAAGCAGTTTATTTTTTTAAAGACTGATGTCACTAAAGATTATATGTGCTAATTTGGTTGTCCTCACTTTTGCTTTGGAGGGCAACAGTCTTCTCATTTGGCTTCTGCCTTAGCACAAGGAAGAGTCGTAAATCCTGGGACTTTGGCTTCTGAAGCTGTGTTCTGTAGTTTGAGAGCTTCTGTGGGGAGTCCTCTTCTTCCTCCTCTGCTGGTTTTTGCTCTTTCCATCCAGTTTGTAAAAACCTTTGTGAAACCACAGGTTTGAAGTCTTAATGGATGCCTTCTCCTTGACTGTACTATTACAAAGACTGGGCGTTGTGGTTTTTAACATTCATTTAACATTCATTGCTTTATAACTTTTATATATTCTGTGTATGTTTTTGATATATTTAAGTTTTATGTGAGTTTTATGAGAGTTTATGTGCTTAACATTTTTCTCCGTGCTGATTCTAACATCGTTCTTTCCAACCAGAATGTGGCTTTAAAATCTGCTAGTGTTCCATTTGTTTTCCTGGCTAATGGTGTACTCAGTTGTCAAAAGTGTTACCATCATTCCCATTATGAATTTCTCCAAAGTCATGGTGCTTTTTTTATCCTCCTTGTTCATGTGTCTGACAAATATCAGCTCCTGCAAAGTGGTGATGTCTTGGTTTGTGCTGTTTACTACACCTGGTGCAGTTCTGTGTGCTTGCTTTTCTGGGTTACAGCTAAGTTTTTCATGTGTTTTCCCTTGTATCTGTATTTTGTGTACTTGAGTATGATCATGATGTTTGGAGCCTGGCCTGTCTTCCAAGAGGTTCATGTTTTGGTAGAGGACTTTGCAGGTCATTCTCAGTACTGGAGCTTTTGTATGCTTATGTATCTCCAGCACGCCCAAAGCAATTTTGATGGCAGTGATTTTATCTTGGTCTTCCCCTAAATACTGCCTGAGCATTATGTCCCAGATTTCAAGTCTTTTATCAGTGACTATTTTAGTTCACTCCAGTACTGCAAGATTGTCTCTAAATTACTCAAGAGTACTGCTCTGTACTTTTATCTTCTTTTTGTACTCTGTTTAAGAATCTCTCATATCTTTAATATTCACATGGGTCACAATATTCCTTGAACTATTTTGGTGCAGTTCCATAATTAATCTTTTCTGTCAGAGGTAACGGAAAATGATTAAACACATCAAGTGTCTCAGAAGCACTTGTTGTCAGAAATAAAGCTATTTTTATCTCGTCTCCCATTGCTTCACAAAGTCAAATGCTGCTTAATTCTTTTGCAGATGACCTTTATTTATATTTTCAGAGACTGTTTGCATCTCAGGAGACTCAAAACTGCTTTCCCAGCCCACTTGTCTCTCGGTACTTTTGTTTATTTGGACAGGATGTTGACTCCAGTGGTTGTGCCAGCCTGTCTGTGTGGTGAGTGGAGTGGAACAGGCACTTTTTCATCTCACTCTCTTGTGTGGGCATTAAAAATGGCTTGAGTGAATTGTGGCCCAGAGATGTCCCTGCACTGCATGAGAAGTGCTTCTGATACAGGTGATGGCAAAAATGGGGTGAGATGAGTCCCTGCCAAAGGTGTGTCCTGTGTTTACACAGCCTCTGATGGTGCTGGTGGGGTTTGCAGAGTGTTCTGTGCAGTCCAGCAGCCTTCTCTCTGGCTGCCATGCCACAGGGTGCTGGCCCGCTGGGTGGCCTTTCAAAGCAAGGTGAGCCTGAGGGGGGTTTAACTCGGGGCTTCTGCCATGGCATCTCAGCTTTCTGTACTTCAAAGGAGAGGTTTCCTGCAGCAGCCACCTGACACAGTGGGATCAAGAGGGTTTTGTTTCCTTCCATCACACTGTGGTCGCTGTGTCTCCTTGCTGCATATCTGACTCTGATAATGTTCATTATGGCTGTGCATACAGTCTGTGAAATAAAAGCCTTCCAAGACTTTCATCTGCTCTAAAATTCAATAGCAAAGTGTAAAAATAACTCTTACCTGCTCTCTTATCTTTTGGGTTTGTTTGTTTTTCCCCTTCTGCTAATATTTTTGTAGTACCTGCAATGCATCCTGATGCCTGTGGCTTAGCTTTGTGCTTTCAGGCTGGCTTCTCCCTTTTATTCTCATGCTAGCAAAGCTCAGTTTTGCCTGTGGTGAGAAAAAATGGTGTTCTATCTAGCCACTGTGCCTTCAGACAAATACTTAATGCTTTTTTTGCGTATTTTGTCTGTAGAGGTGAGTATCACATTAAACTGAGGCACTTGTGCTGGAGTTAATGCACTGGTCTAGAACTTGGGGTATCTGGTTTATTTTTTCTTTTTCTGTGCATACTGTAATATCTCTGTTCCCAGTTCTTAAAATAGGAATGATATTGCTTTGTGCCTGATGTGTGGCTGCCATAAATTCATTCATGTTTATGAGGCATCAGAATGTTCTAATGACCAGCACAGTGTGCAAAACAGTGGCTAATGTGTATTGAGAAAGGAACTGGAACAAAAAGTGTAGTTCAGATGTGTGATCAATACTTAGAGCTGTAATTCTAGCAGATTTTATGTGGAGTGGTTGTAAACTGAAAAATGTTCACTTGGTATTTTATGTACCATTTACATAGCCTAATTCTATTGCAAGGTTGTTGAGATTGGTCAAAAATACTAAATTAATTGAAATGATCATCTGTGGTAATGTTGGCTAACAGACTGTAAAAATAAAACTGGAACACTACATATTTGGGAGGGAGTAATTGGGGAAAAACAGAGTAAGTATATAACTAATATATATGAAAGTCCTGTGCTTTATATAGGAAGATGTTATTTTACTAGTTTTGAAATGTGGGAAAAACCTGAAGCAATTTCTACATACCTGTCTGTTACTCAGTATTAAGAATATAGCTTGACTGTGAAAGAGAATGTTTGCCCAAAGACTGTGTGTGTAAAACTGACTTAGGATCTAAGGGTGAAACTTAGATTAAATGTGACATCCTTTTGTTGCAGCTTTTGATTAAAATACTTATTTTTGATGATATGGGTAAAACCCCACATTTTCTTCTTCCTGGTACAAGGTACATTGTGACTAATACATACTAGGTTTTCCCATGTCATTCAAATATTTATTTCCATTTCAGAAGGGCTTTTGATGTGGAACTGAATAATGATGTTTTTGTTGGAAGTATATCAGCCCGGTTTCTACTAATCAAAACCCCTTTGTGTACCTTTTCCAATTAACTCTTCTCTTTGTATTGCTAAATCAGAGAATCATAGAATCATTTAACTTGGAAAAAATCAGCCTCTCTGGGCAGCCTGTGGCAGGGCTTGACCACCCTTTCTTTCAGTGATGAACTTTGTTCCCACTGTCCAATCTAAACCTCTCCTGGTGCAACTTGAGGCCATTTCCTGTTGTCCTGTCACTTGTTACATGGGAGAGGAAACCAATCCCCACCTGGCTATGCCCTTGTTGGTGTAATTCATCATTGTAATGAGCCATACAGTTCTCCCTGTGCCTCAGTTTCTCCAGGCTAAACAGCTGCCTCAGTTGCTCCTCATCAGACTTGTACTCCAGACCCTCTGCGAGCTCCCTTGCCCTACTGTGGACACGCTGCAGCACCTCAGTGTCCTTCTTGTAAGTGAGGGACCCAGAACTGTAACACAGGGTTTGAGGTGTCACCTCATCAGTGCTGATTATAATAACACTTTACAGTTCAGTTTCATTAATATGCAAATAGACAGTTAAAACAAGATAATTCATCTGAGCATGGAGAGCAAGGTATTAGTGCAATTTATTTGTGAAATGGATGGTATTATTACTGGTTCAGAAGACAGAGAACTTCTAATTGAGAAAACTTGTTCTGGAGGAATGAACACAAATGATGGAGTTGTGATGTTTCCAATTAATATTCTTGATTTGTTCTTGTGAAGGCTGTGCATCATGATAGATGTAAATACTGGGAACTTGCAGAATGATCCATATCAGTGCCAGACTCAGGAAGATCTTAATGATCACGGAATTTGGAGGAGCAGTCAGGCAAACAAATCTCTGTATTACTACATTGCCTTCACATAGAAGACATGAATTCTTGAACTATATAGATCTGTCCTGCCACAGAGTGGACAGTCTCTAACAACCTGTGGGTTGTGTGCCTGTGTTGTATACTTCTGCTGTCACTGCAGGACTTTGATAGGACCTAGCCCATGCTATTACATTGCAGAGTTGTTTTTTTTCTGCCTTGGAAATTTGTTTGACCCTTCCCAGGCTATTCAGGTCTCCTGCATAGACATGGCAGTTGTGGCCTGAGTCTTTATTATTCTGGAGTGGCAAGTAGTTGCCTGTGTTAAGGCAGCTGGTGGATACAGAGCTCTCCACTGGCTGTAGTGGGAGCTTGGGCTCACATGTGGACAGTGAGATAAAAGGTGTCTTCAGCTCAAAAGGAGTTCCACCCTAGAAAAAGGATTCATTTCCCTGAAGATAGCTATAGATGCAAATTATCATTTGATGTGTTCTGTAGTATCTCAGGTGTCTCTGTGTAGCTAAGAGATCTGGTTTAGGGTTTATTGAGAGACTCACAGCGTTCTGAAACTGGCCAAAATTTGGGCTGGAAGTCCAGTTTGCTTTGAAGTCTGTAAAACTGTATTAACCACCTAATTTTAGGCAAATTAATTCTGTTCCAAATTTCCGTGTAGGCTCTCTTCTTTGTCACTGGCTTCTTCCAGCTTTGTTTCTATGCAGTTTTGACTGCTTCATTAATCTACATCCACAGAATCTGGGGACTTTAATGCACTGTTTTCTACATTTAGCATTTTTGTAATGGAAATTAATTCCGTTTCCTGCACACTCCAGAGGGCAGACATCTAAGTGGCCTTCTTCTTGCCACCTTTCATCTGCCTATAGAATATGTCGTGTCTAAACTGAGTAACAGGTTTTGTCTGTCATCAGTGGAGAGAGATGGACTTGCGGAGTGACTCACACTTCATGACTTAGATAACAGTCTTCTCATTTTCTGTAGAGGCAGAGCAGGTGACTTAGAAAGTAAAGTTGAGTGAGATGATCCCACATTGCAACATTTCATCTTTTTTCGTTGCAGTGAGAGAGTAAACAGCACCTCATTATACATGTAAAGGGATAATCTGTAGAATTCTCTTTCTCCTGTCTTCACTGTAGATCCAAAGCTACTAAAATGCTGGAAGATCTCCCTCCACTGATAGGAAGCAGGGAGGGTTGAGAGTTCAGGATGGGCAGCATACTTGCAAATGAAGATGACAGAGATGAAATTATGTGTTTGAGAGTGTGCATGGTGGTATCTTAACATTTGAGATGGTAAACTGGAGATGAGTCACATCCAACAGAGGAAAAATATATGGCCCCTTTATAAGAGAAAATTTGGGTGTGCAGATTTGAATTGCAAGTGGTGACAAATTTGTTCCCACTGGCATTTTAAAAATCATATTTTAAATGTTGGGTGTTGGTCCTGATGCGTAATGTCTTTTGTTCTTTCCTGAGAGTAATGGAGCTTTGGTGTGAAGTAAAATAATTTGTACTTGGGTCACCTCTCATTTTTGGCATGAGATTTTGAAGTTGTTACTATAGTTTCTCATGAGCATCAAAACCCATTGTATTAATATGGACAGATGGTCAGGCTGCATCATGTTTATTGGAGCTATTGATGTATTATAAATGAGAGTATCTACACTAAAGTCTGCAACTGAGAGCTTCAGACATGCACATAGGTGTGGACTGTGATTCACAGCCTCTGAGCTTGTTCTCTTTGGGTTTTGGTGACCACTCTGAAAAGGTGTGGGCCTAGTCTCCTGAAGGGCCTGTGTCAGATCTGTGCAGGTGTTTTATTTACCCCACAATGAGTCAAAGGCAGCAGGTTTATGTGTCAGGTTTCAGGGGACTGCTGAATTGAGCATTGATTATTGGTCTTGCCTTTAGTTGTCCTTTATTTCCAATGGTTTTTCTCCCAGTAGTGATAATTAAAATTCTGCTAGAGCAGTAAAATGGTAGAATTTGCTATTTTCCTGGGTAATTAACAATGTTGATGTCAAAAATTATATTCCTAGTAATGCTGGCAACTGGAAGTGATTGTACTTCAAAGCTTGAATGTAAGAGTGTATGAAAATAAAACTTTAAACAGTAGCTATCAATGAATTAATGATAACATTTGCCAATATGGCCAGCTGCATGGAGTGGAATTATAAGGCTTTCTATATGATTTCTATTTCAGAGAGGGCTAAAAATGTATGTGATATTTTGATATACATTCATTTGATCAGTGACTCTGTATGGTGAGAGTGGAGGTTCATGTCATCACAGCACATATAAAAAAATACAGAGTGATGAGTGTCAAAATGCAAATGTAAACTGTTAGCAGAATTATTAGGTAGGATTTATTCTAATGAGGGGATCACAGAATTACAGAATCACAGTCTGGGTCAGGCAAGAAAGGACCATAGTGGTTCATCTGGTCCAGCCTCCACACTCAAGCAGGGTCATGCTGGATCACATTGCACAGAATTGGATCCAGATGATTCTTGAATATCTCCAGTGAGAGAAACTCCACATCCCCCTTGGGCAGCCTATTTCAGTGCTTGGTGATCTGTACTGTAAAAAAGTTTTTCCTTATATTCAGGTGGAACTTTCTGTGCATCAGCTTCTGCCCATTGCCTTCTGCCCTATTGCTCAGCACTGCTGAGCAGAGCCTGGATCTGTCCTCTGACACCTCCCTCCGGATACTTACAGACACTGATGAGGTCCCCTCTCAGTCATCTCACAGCTGAACAGGCCCAGCTCCCTCAGCCTTTCCTTGTAAGAGAGATGCTCCAGTCCCCCAGGTATCCTCTGTTGGACCAGCTCCAGGAGCTCCACATCTCTCTTGTCCTGAGGAGCCGAGAACTGGACTCTGCACTCCAGGTGTGGCCTCACCAGGGCAGAGCAGAGGGGCAGGATCACCTCTCCTGATGTGCTGGCAATGCTCTTCCATCCTAATCCATCCCAGGACACCAATGGCCTTCTTGGCCACAAGGGCACAGCTGGCTCAGGGACAGCTTGTTGTCCACCAGGACCCCCAGGTCCTTCTCTGCAGAGCTGTTTCCAGCAGATTTCCTCCAGCCTGTCCTGGGACATGGGGTTATTTGGTGCAGGATCCTGCATTTGCCTTTCTAGAATTTCAGCAGTTCTCTGCACATCTCTCCAGCCTCTCGAGGTCCTTCTGGAGGGCTGCACAGAACTCTGTTGTATTGGTCACTCTCCCACCTTTGTGTTGTCAAATCTCATATTTTTACCTTTTTATCAATGACCTAGAAAAAAACCATGACAATTTCTACTAATGTATAGATTACAAAAGATGGGATATTGATTCACAGAACAGCCAAATTTCTTTCATAAAGCAGGTTCAAAGAAAAGATATGTTTTAGATGGTGAAGGAGTAGTTTGGTAGTTTAGATGTGCATATGCACACAGTGTAATTCTGTGGCCAAGTAAGCAGAAATAGTATGGTAAATTGTCTCTGGTTTTACTGCTGGAAAGACTGTCACTGGCATATTATGTCCAGTTCTGCTTCTGCAGTTAAAGACAGATGATGACAAATTGGAAGAGATTCAGAGGAGAGCAGTGAGACAGGTTAAAGAGCTTGAAGGTAATGCCTGAAGATAATGCAAGGCTTCAGGAACTTAATCTATTTAGCTTTCAAAGGGAACATCAAGAGACTGTTATAACTGATTGTAAGATCTCAGAAAACAAATTTGGTACAAAATATGTTCTCACAATAAAAGATAAAATTATACCAAGGCAAGTGCTTACATTCTGATGCTGGATGTAAATAGTAAATTTTATTAGATTAAATTGAGTTATTGGAATATTTTTTCAGGACCTGTGGCAATTTTTTTTCACCAGACTTTCTGAAGTCCAGATAGGTAGTTCTGTATTCCTATATTGTGTGTTCTGATTCAGAGTATTAAGTTCAAAGGTGTTTCTTTGTTTTATATTGTTTCAGAGTTTGGGGCAGTTCTTAAGATTCTTCTTTATATATCCATGAATCTGCAGCTGAAGTGATATTCCTATAATGAAGACCTTTTTTGAAACATGTTTGGTTAAATGCATTTTTATTTTTATAAATACTGGCAGTATGTCTGAACTCAATAATAGACGTTATTAAAGCCAGAAGTGTGTTCAGTGCCTGTAATAGTATCTCACAGAAAACTGAGATGTTCTTTTCTTTTCCCCAACCAACTAGAAATTTCTGGTTGATACCTGGTATTAATATGGTATTAAGAGGTAACTTAGGTATTGTAAACTATTGATGAATGAATAAGACTGAGCCCCAGTACTTGAGAGTAGTTGTGTTACTTAAGATGGACTTTTTTGGTCCATTAACTGCAGTCTTTCTTTTCAACAGGCCCATGCTAAGGTCTGGCATCTCTACAATGACCATTTCCGTCCAGCTCAAAGAGGAAAAGTGTCCATTGCCCTTAGCTCCCACTGGATAAAACCCCAGCATATGACTGAGAAGAACATAAAAGAGTGCCAAAAATCCCTTGATTTCGTGCTTGGCTGGTTTGCTAAGCCCATATTTATTGATGGTGACTATCCAGAGAGCATGAGGAGCAACCTCTCATCTCTGTTGCCTGAATTCAGTGAGGCTGAGAAGAAGTATATCAAGGGAACAGCAGACTTTTTTGCTCTATCTTTTGGGGCTACCCTGAGTTTCCAGCTTTTGGATTCCCACATGAAATTCCAGCAGTTGGAATCAATAAGTCTGAGGCAGCTCCTTTACTGGATAAACAGTGAATATAACAAACCCCAAATATTCATTGTGGAGAACAGCTGGTTTGTTTCTGGTACCACCAAGAAAGATGATGCCAAATATATTTACTATCTCAAGAAGTTCATTATGGAAACTTTAAAAGGTAGGACTTACTTTGTATTAATGCATGCTTGAAAAAATCATAAAGCAATATAGCCTACAGAGATGTGTTAAGGCATCAGGCTGAAAACTTATTTTAGTCTTGAGCATTCATATTGGCACTTGTGAAATGGGACTTCAAATCTCTTTCCTGGGTTTGTTCTTTCCTTGAAGAACTCTCATATTTGGTGAGCTTGATGCTGCTGTCCTTGAAGTCAGTAGGAAAATTTCTACTGTCTTTGGTAGGAGGAAGTGCAAGACATGTAAACTATATTCTCAGTGGCCGTAGGAGAATTTACTGTGTTATATATTAATAGCTGCTTTCCTTATCTGAATGCATATGTACAAAACATAAGAATATATATGTGGGAAGGTAAATACTATGCAATAGGAATTCCTCTGAAAAAATCCATAAGGCTGAAATAGTATATTTTAAAATGAAATATTGTAATCTTTTCATTCTGCATCTTGCCCTTGCACAAATTTTGCGTTTTCTACAGCTGTGGGCATCAATCACAGTAATTTGAATTTCTCAGTTAAAGGAGAACTAAATGGTTGAGGATATATAATCAAAATAATTTAATTTGTTAACCTATTATTTTTTCCAAATGGTAAGAAAAATACACCACCTTAGATGAGGCTTATTTGCTGTTTTCCCATTTCCTTCTGGCAAAACATTTTTTCAATCCTAGTAGTCGCCAATGAGTTGTTGGGGTTCCCATTTCCATTTTCATTGTCTTTTAATTTCTAAATTTACAATTTATTAAGTGATTTACTTGTCTGCAGTTTACTGTTCTTGGTTTAAAGAGTATTATTGTATCTGTTAGTTCAGATGAGATAGACATTGTGTTACTTTGCCATTTTCATATGGTGAATGAGAAAAAATTGCCTTCATTTTATTCTCAGCAGTAATGAAGATGCAGAGGACTTCCAAATTGGTTTCATCTGTTATTCCAGAAACCTAATTATTGCAAATAAATTAAAAGGTGAAAACCTGAGCCAGTGGATCCAAAATAAAAGGATGGAAGCAAAAGAGTACAAAAACAGACTGTTGCAAGTATGGTATTCACTAGTTTGCATAAAGTCAGATGAAGAGGTCATCTTTATGAAGGGATCATAGTCCAGTTACCCCTGTTTCTGCTTAGATTTTAATTTGCTGGAAATACGTACATGGATCTGTCTTTTAATCACAGCTGGCTGGAAGCAATCTCAATTTACAAAGTGTCTTTCCTTTTATTGTATCACTCAATAAATACTAATATCAGCAACAAGAGTATGATAAACGTGTCATAAGATACTGGCACTTGCCTAAACGTTTTCTAGAAATGAAAAAGAACAAAGAAAGCAGAGGCAGACTGGGTCTGCAGAAGGGACTTTGGTATCATTAAAATTGAAAGTATTGCACCCAAATCTTCTGCTGTTAGAATCTGCAAAATCCAATGTAAATACCATAGTTCTCTATGCAATACCTTGGGGAATTTAGTTCAGAAAGATCCAAAAAAGGCATCGTGCTGGCTGTGAGGAGAGTTGTTGGACAGCATTAAAAACCAAACACAAAGGCACAAGCTTTTTCTCTGAGACATGTAGATATGCCTATCCAGTGCAATAAAGCACTGTAATATGAAGATTTTTGAGGTATTTACCATGAAATTCACTGCAGTGGTGAAGGGACATTGGAGCTGTAGCACTGAGAAGCAAGGGTGACTAATTTAGACATGGAGTCACATAACTGTGATTTTGCTGCTTGCTAGATCTTGCCAGTATCTGTGCCTTGGCTGTGTGTATGCACTGGTTCAGACAGGACTGCTTATTTCATCAACTTTAACAAGTAAGTGCAGCCCAGTTGGAGCAAGCCTGTAGAGTAAAAAAGAATTGGTGGTGAGGGCCAGGTGTCCACACTGTATGTATTCCTGAAGCCCATTTCTGGATTAATTTCACCCCGAAGATACCCAAGCCATGCATTCTGAGTACACTATGTGATGTGAACTGAAGCATGATGATGGAGATTTGCTCAAAAGTGTGCTCCTGATTTTACTTGAAGTGCTGATGTAGGTGTCCATTCAGATACTGAATGCTGTAGACAAGCTCTGTACATTTTTTAAAATTTAATTTTTAATTTTCCTTTGGGAAAAGATTTTTATTTGGGATTCACAGCCCTGTTTGCTGGTTTTTTTTCCAGGCACCTTTTAGGGTTGATTAGAGTAAATAGAGCTGTAATATAAAGTTAAATATTAATTAGAGCTGTTAATTGGTTGGAGATGTCTTCTCCCATGTGTGGGTATCTCACCAGTTATTCTGGGGTCATATTCACTTCCCTCCCCTGTCTCTGGTGCAACAAACAAATTGATTGTGCCTTGTAAAGCAGAGCTTGTTGCCTGGGAGGGCATCCAAGCTCCTCTGGGTCATGTTGCCTGGTGGAGGTCAGGTCATTGTCAGAGGAGTTACCAGATCTGAATTTAGTGTCTTAAGCAGTAAAGGAACAGCCAGGCCCATGACAGCTAGGACCAAGCTATTCTCAGGTATGTCTAGAGGCAAAATATAGATCTTGGGCACCTTCCAGATGGGAACATGGGCTGAGGGTGTCACACACCTCCCCTTCAGGCACTGGGGTTGGAGAGCAGATGAGCAGAGGGTTTTAAAGATCTGTATTTGATACTTACGGGTCTGCCATGTTTCCTTGCATGACTTCTATACACTTGAGCAAAACAGGGCATGAGCTGAAGTGCTGTTTAATTTTTAACCCAGTTCTGGCAGAGTTCTGGTCTGTATAGTATCACACTTGTAGGCATGCTCTGGGGGATTGCTCAGATCCAGAGTCACTTGCAGTGGTAGCATGGACAAGGCCGCTCAGTTTCAGAAGCAAGGACAGTCCAGGTTTCAGTCAGCCCTGTTTGGTCACCACAGACATAAAGGAAAAAAGAGAGACATACACAGAAAGGAAAAGAAAAAAGAAAGAAAGGAGAAAAGAGAGAGGAGAGAGAGAAGAGAGGAGAAGAGAGGAGAAGAGAGAAGAGAGGAGAAGAGAGAAGAGAAAAGAGACAAGAGAAAAGAGAAGAGAGAAAAGAGAAGAGAGAAAAGAGAGAATACATTAATTTTTATTGTGGTTTCCCATTAATATGCAATCTGTGTGCAGTACGGTGTTTGAGACTTCCAGACTTCTTGGAACTTCCAAACATTTTTTGAGTTGCTTCTTTCCTAGGTGACACTTAAAAGTTAATACATTTTTAAAGTAGGATTTGAGGAGGATTTTTACAGGGTACTCAGGAAGTGTGGGAGTGCTGTGTGATGACTTACAGAAGGGTGAGATGCTGTTCAAAGAAGTTCTCACTGAGACTGATTCGCACAGTGGACCTGTACTGGCTTTTACTCTGCTGTTTGGCAGATGTCATCATGGGTGCATGCAGAGGTTAGAAAAATAGTGACATTTGCCAAACACAAAAGAGTGGTGCCTTTAGGAGGAGGAATATTCCATTTCCTTAGACATTTTCTCATGACCTCTGACAAAGACTGGGCCAGATTTGTTGCTTATTTAACCGCATTGTTCCTTTAATTGATTCAAACAGGGTTACAGTCAAGAATCCATGTGGTCCCTCATAACTGATTGTAATGAGGTAAATTAGTAAAGCCAGGAAATGAGGATCTTGTTATTCTGCTTGCCTGAAATAACGCTTTCAGTGTTACTAGGCTGGTAAATTTTATGTTCAGGCAGTATCCAGTTTGGGCTGACAGAAAATGGTGAGTAATAAAGATAAATTTTGCTGGCTACAGAGCCAAACACCAGTTCAAAAGAACGCTTAAAAATGTGCTTAAATTGCATTGCTGAATTAGGGTGGGTCTAATTATGTAATTAGAATAAGCACACTGCTTTATACTTTCCTGGAGCTGAGCCTTGACCAGGAACATTTTGCTGAATCTCAGTGTTTAATACAGCTTAAAGTCAGTGTCATTTGGAATCTTACAATAATGCTGGTAAAACTAGTGGATGCCAGTAGATCCTGACATTAACCTTCAAAGCATGCGGTGATTTTAGAAGTCAAATACTTGACCTAGAACATGCACATATTTTTAGAAACCCTTAAATATTTGAGCTGGAAAGTGCTGTGCCATAAAAGATGTAAAGAGACAGAATTGCCAAATAAACAGAGTCTCTGTATTATCACTTCTACTTGGAATCTGTGGTAATAAAAAATCATGTGCATGCCAAACACGCTGTCAGGTTTTTCTCAATATGTATTTGGAGTGGAGGGGGAGGAGATGAAAAGGAGTGTAACTTCTGTTTGCATACAGGGTAGTGCTGCAGTTAACAGCTACCCTGGAGTGAGCTGCAGCACGAACAGAGCTGGGCAGAGCAGGGCAGTCACTGGCTCTGTGGCTGCAGATGGCTCAGGCTCTGCTCTGAGGCTGAGGTTTGGCACATGTGATGATCAGCATTGCTCAAACCACTGCTGCACACATTCTCTTTCTAAATCTCACTGCTTTAAAGCCAGGCCAGGTACCTCTGCTGCCTTCTAGCATAATCTGGCAGCTCCCCAAGTGCAGCTAAAATATGTTCCCTGAATAGGCTTTGAGGAAGGCTCTGAGATACTTATCTGACCTGTTGCATTGTTCATACATACTAATGTTGCAAGCATTGCTGATAGGGTGTAATCTACAGAGGAAAAATGAGCCCTGTGATAAGTTTGGGTTTATTCTTTCCTCAGCCATCCGGTACGACGGAGTTAGCGTGTTTGGCTACACGGTCTGGTCACTCTTGGATGGCTTTGAGTGGCACAGGGCGTACAGCATTCGACGTGGACTGTTCTATGTTGATTTTCAAAGCCATGACAAGAAGTTGATACCTAAATCTTCTGTCTTGTTCTATCAAAAGCTGATAGAAAAAAATGGCTTCCCACCTTTGCCTGAAAACCAGCCCATAGAAGGTATTTTTCCCTGCGGCTTTGCTTGGGGAGCTGTTGACAACTACATTCAGGTGAGTCTGATAATAAAGCCGACAGGTTGTCTAGCCAGATCACTGCACGAGTTCACAGTGACATATTTGTTGAATAGAGTGTCTTTGCCACACTCTGTGTGTGTATTACCACAGTGCTGCAAGGAGATGGGTACAAGGCTTTTGTGCCAAACACTGTGTCTTTTGTTCTTCATCAGACTTTCTGTGTGTGACCGAGAAGAACCAGTCAGATTGAGACACTATAAATAACATTTTAGAAAAATGTTTGGAAATGGGAAGGAGTCTGATGATTGTCTTCCCTGAACATCTGTCATCAGTTATGGGAAGTCAGTTCTTTTCAGACGGAAGTCAATTAAATTTGCTAAACTGTAAAATAAATATTTTAGAAAACTTCCTGAAAAATCCTAAAACTCCAGTAGCATGTTTCTACATCTTAGGCATATACATCCTGGTACTGTTCTTAGAGAGATTTTATATAAAAGGAAGTGAACGATATTAGATTTAAATGAAATTTCTGAATTCCTTCTATTTTGTTTTATGTCATACTGTGTCTGATGAGGACCTGCAGTGCCCCTGCATAGAACCTAGCTAGTTCACAGCCCTCAGTCTTTATTTCAAGTGATGTGATACTTTGGGAGAATTTTTCAAATTAAAAGACTTCGTAACATGAGTAAAAATTGTACCTTAGTTATGGTTGCTTTAACTGTTGGACTCTGTGATTCTCAGGTGCTATTTTGGGTTTCAGAGCTTCTCTAACCACAGTAAAGAGGTTTAAATTCAAAGCCAAGGCTTCATCCAAGAACAGAATTTTTAGTTTATATTTTTCACAAAGGCAGAATCTTTCTTTCCACAAAGGCTAGAATGTGAGGAGTTTGTTTTTTTCTCACTCCTTGGCTTTGTTCTCTTGAGAAATACTGCGGCCTCCTTACCTCATGCACTGAATTTCAAGAAAATTCAAGTCATCCTCCTGGCTCTCAGATAGATTAAGAATTGGAAATGGGATTGCTGCTTTTGGAGTCAATAACAACTAAAAAATTGCGGAGTCAGTCATCCTACAACAGCTAAAAAATCCCTCCCATCCCCAAAAGCTTCAAAGCTGAATATTTTTGTTTCAAAAGGCCATTCAGACATTTTGTGCTGTAAGGCTTAGGTGGTTTGATTTGTAGATGTATCACAGTGGAAAAACTGTTTTGACAGCATTCCCACAGTATTAGTGGCAATGCATGCTTTAGTAATCTACAAGGGACAATTCTCCAGAAAAGCAATTTCCCTCAGACATGCTGTTTTTTATTACTTTCTTCTATAAGCACAGTACTGACCTCTCTGGAGAAAATAGCAGCTGATTTTCAGCAGCTTCTTTTATACAGTCTGCAGAGCGTCAGCTACAAGTTGAACACTGGTTGTAGGCTGACACCTGCTTTTCAAACAGAGGGCAGGACAAGGAATCTGAACTCGGGGGTAAACCACACACCAAAGATTAAAAAGAAAGAGAAGAGAACAAATAAAGACCGTGGTACCACTATCCTGTGGTTTGGATCTAGAAAGAATTACACAGAATACGAATGAGGAATTTCACACTGTACAGTATTATAAGTAGTCCAATTTTTCATTTTCTAGTCCTTAATGTGCTGGTGATTTTCATTAAAAAGTGAAAGTATAGTTTTGAACAACCCTGAGAAACTCATCTTGTACCGTGTCACTGTGTGTCATACAGGCAGTTCTGACATCTGAAACCCTAAAGCCTTCTGGAAAATGCATTTTCTGTTGGAGTAACATATAGTGGGTGTACTCAGAGGCCCAAAAAATTGATTCAGAAATCAACAGCCTGCTGAAATAACTTGGAAATTGCTTCAGTATGAATTAAGTAAAAATGGATGTCTTGAGCAAGAAGGAAAAATTTTACTTGTCAACTCAATTTTTGCTAAACATTAAGTGCAGAGCATTACTCATCTTTTATCATAGTCAGGAAAAGAACAGAACACAGAAATGATGCTGTATTCATTATTTCTTTTCCTGCATTCAGGAAGTGGTCTTGAAACTGACTGTACTGGGTAATTTACAACAGGCAGTCTCTCTGTAGACCCTCCTTAATCTTGAAAGAAAACATTTTAAAAATTACTGTAGTCTTCACTGAAGATCTCCTTCTCTGGAGGTCTGTTGCAGGCTTAGTGCCTTATCCCTGAGCAATCCTTATTTCTTTTGGGAACTGGAACCGCTTGGAGAAGACGTAAATATGATGAGTACTAGCATAAGCTTGTTTGGAAAATAGAGTGAAAATGATATATAGATTTGGTATTTTTCTGACACTGGTTGTTAACAGAAAAGTCATTCATTCACATGAGCCCAAGATGCCAGTATCAGAGATGCTGAATGCAATGTTTTGACTTAGGATATTCTTTCTCTGGGCTGTGCCTGATGGTTATGATGTTCCCACCTACCTAGGGCAAACAGCTTGAGTCTGGGGTGTTTCTTGTTCTTCCTAGGTAGACACGACACCCGCCCAGTTCCTTGACTCCAGCGTTTACGTGTGGGATGTTCACCAGACGAAGAAGCTCATTAAAGTGGATGGAGTTTACGCCTCGAAGCGCAAGCGTCACTGTGTTGACTTCGCTGCTATCAGGCTCCAGATCTCTCTTCTGCAAGAAATGCATGTCACACACTTCCATTTTTCACTGAAATGGTC
Organism: Trochalopteron elliotii; assembly: GCA_024734555.1. NCBI lineage: Eukaryota > Metazoa > Chordata > Aves > Passeriformes > Leiothrichidae > Trochalopteron > Trochalopteron elliotii. The sequence continues at coordinate 4,668,923 of JANPWX010000134.1, read as the reverse complement.
TTTAATCCTTCCTTTAGGTAACCTTTCTCTAATCAACCACACACTTGTACATTACTATCAGTGTTTTGCTAGTGAACTTCTCAGAGTTAACATAACTCCTGTTGTTGCTTTATGGCAACCTATGATTGAGAATCAAGAGCTTCCAGTTTCTCTTGCCAAATATGGAGCTTGGGAAAACACAGAAACTGTTCAGGCTTTTGTTGAGTATGCCAGATTCTGCTTTACAAGTCTTGGGGACCATGTCAAATTTTGGATCACCATGAATGAACCGTCTGTGAAAAACCTGACATACACAGCAGGGCACAACCTGTTGAAAGCCCATGCGAAGGTCTGGCATCTTTATGACAAAGAATTCAGGACATCTCAGAAGGGCAAAATATCTATAGCGTTGCAAGCTGACTGGGTAGAACCAGCTTGTCCCTTTTCCAGGAATGACCAAGAAGTTGCTCACAGAATTTTAGAGTTCGACATTGGTTGGCTTGCAGAGCCCATCTTTGGGAATGGAGACTACCCAGAGGTGATGAGAGCGTGGCTGCACCGAATAAACAGTGTTGACCTGTATAATTTCCACTTGCCTTACTTCTCAGAAGATGAAAAGAAGTTAATACAGGGCTCATTTGATTTTTTTGCCTTGAGTCACTACACTACTACCCTGGTGGGTTCAGAGAAAGAAGATGCAGTAAAGTATGACCACTACCTTGAAGTTCAAATGATCAATGACATCACATGGCTTCACTCTCCCAGCAGAGCTGCAGTAGTGCCCTGGGGGCTGCGTAAATTGCTCAAGTGGGTGAAATCAAAGTATGGCAATGTCCCAATTTATGTTATGGCTAATGGGATTGACGATGGCCAGAATATGGTGCACGATAAGCTCAGAGTATACTACATACAGAATTACATCAATGAAGCTTTGAAAGGTAAGGAGCCACAGATGGTTTATATGTCACAAATCCCACTGTTAGTATACACTGTGTGATAGAGTATGTTTAGCTTTAAAAGACATGTCCTCCGTAGAATAGTCCATAAATGAGATGTTACTACAGTGTAACAGGTAATTTTTCCCTTGATTTATGATTGATTGATGTTACTAAATGTCAGGAAAACTGACCATGCTTATATTCTGCATAAGACAGCAGAAGTTTTTTATGGTTCAATAAATTTAAGTAGAAGTTATGTGAGTAGCTCCACATGTATCTAGTCAGATTTTCATCTTATTGCACTTCTACTGTTGTTTTGCTTTGTTACTTCTCTCCACTGATGTGCCTCAGGGCTGGGTATGGGTTCTGTTCCTCAGTTGTCTCTGTATCTTATCCAACAGTGATCTTATCCAACAGTGATCTTCATAATAATAGTTCAGCTGTCTACCTCATTATGCCATTTCCTGGACCGTTTCCTGCTATTCAGAACACATACCAGTCTTTTTCTCTGTCTCAAAGATTCACGAATTATAAGGCAAAAAGGAGGGATTTTGAGTCATCCTGCTGTACAGCACATGCTGTTTTTTCAGAAAAGCACAAAACCCAAATGAGATAATTTTTAGTGGTGGAGAATCTTTGGGAATCTTTGGCACCTCACTGTGTGTGTGTGTGTGTGTGTGTGTGTGTGTGTGTGTATATAAATCTCACTTCTGCTATTAATTGCTCTAGCTTCAGCTTTAAGCAATTTTGTTGTGCATTTCCCCATGTATTTTACCTATGTAGGTGTTTGCAGACACAAGACAAACTCTCTCTCATTTGTCTCTTTGATGGGTAATACAGACAAAGCTCTTTGTGTCCCTTGCTATAAAGCATCATTTCAAAGCTTTGAGTTACTAAGTTTTTCCCTGTATGCTGGTATTCCTCATGAGAAGGGTAAACCCAGACCTGGACACCCTGTTCCTGTCACAGCCACACTTGGGCAGGTGTAGCATAACCTCTTGCCCTCTTCATTTCTACATGCAAGCAGGCTGTAGGCTCTCTTGGCCATGACAACAGGTTGGTTACACAGATTCTATGGTGATTTAGTGACATTTTAAACTGAGTTACAGATTCCTGCCCCCTATTCCAAGCACAACTGCCTCTTGAAAAGTAGGTCTGCTTGTTCTTTGACATCTTCACATTTGGTCATGTTCAAATGCCTGCTGCTTGTTTGTGCAAACCTTACTACACTATGTCTCTAATCTTTGTGATACTTGCAGACTGTGAGAAAGAGTTTTACTTTTATTTCAGGTTGCTGATATTGCTGATATTTAAGATCGTCAAATAACTTAGTCCTAAAAGCCGAGCTCTATGACCATGGTAGAAATACATACACTGTGACACTTACTTACCTGCAATTGCATTTCTAGACTTCCAGTTCCATTACTTCTTAATTCTACTTGAGACCAGTTGAAATCTGTTTATTATAGGCTTCCCTTGACCTCGTAACATTCTATTTTCTTGATCCAAATGCCATATAATACCAAGTCATTTGCTTTGTGAAGCTCTAAGTATATAACATCAAACATCATTACTTTTATTGATCTGTTGATCTCAGAAGAAAAAGATGTCAAGTTATTTTGACAAGATTTATTTTTCATAAAACTAAGCTGATTGTCATTAATCATGTATTATCTCCTAAATTTCATATTTATCAAGGTTTATATAATCTGTTCCACTCTTTTGATAGGTAGTGAAGGATGGCTGGCAGTTCCTGTCCACTTCATTAACTATTGGCTTTAACTTCCTCCTTTGTAATTTCCACCTCTTGCAAATTACTGAACATCAGTATTAAGTACCCAAGAGTTCATTCTCTGGCATTTTGTAGCACTGGATGCGTGTTTTATAAATCTATAGTTAAAAAACATATTTTGGCTTTATTTGGGGTTGTGGTTCCAAAATGTTTTTTTCTGTATTGCTTGTCTCCTTGGCACTTCTCTTTTCAAAGTGTCTGTGGATATATGGGCTTTTCTCCCAGTTCCCATTAGCAAGAACACCTACACATGCCTCTGTTTTTTACAGAACTTTGCCTTTTGTACTGTTCTGGTACCACTGTCCCCCGTCACCTCTTTCTCCCTCTTCTGTCAAGCCTGTAAATAGCTCCTGTGTTTTTCAGTTTAACCTATTTTCTTTTCACCTTCTTTGTGGTGGATAAATATGTCTCTGCTAACTAGCCATAGTACTTGTCCTAAAGCTTAATTTCCCCCTTTAGACCCCATACACTCTTCCATAGTGTTTGGTTCATCAGCTTTTCCTTTTTTTTTCTTTTCCCTCTCTAGTATTGCACTTTTGTCCGTCTTGTCGTTATGTAACCTTGGCATCACGACTGATTCAGGTTTCTCCTGAAGAGAAACGTGCAAGAAGACTTGCATTTGTTTTTGCATGACCTTGTGCAGTAACTGAGATGAATTAGAAATCTGGTGTCCTTACCTCAGTGTCACAGTGTAGAGGGGGATTGGTATGTGTATGCCCTAGCCTTAAAGTCCCTATTCTGCCTTCTTCCTCCAGCTGGTTTCAGGCACTACATGTGGAAATCTTTGTGCATGTAATATTTCTCACCTGCACTGTTCCAGGGGAGCCAGCAGGTTTGTGGAGATAAATGATTCCAGGATACAGTACGGGACCCTTTGGACTGAGGCCGTATTTTAAGTGCTTTGTACTCTGTTTAAGTACATCTTTGCCAATTGAAAACAAAGAACAGCAGTAACCATTTATGTAACACCATTAAATCCACCTGCAGTTCTGCAAACACAACTAATTATCCTGGGCAGCAGCTCTGTAAAAGGGCAGGTAAATATTATTTCATTTTTCACATGAAAAGTAGGTTAGAGGTGCTAAAGTCTTGCATGTGACTTCAGAAAGAATTGTTTCCAGAAGCATATGAAAATTCGGCCTTGTGTTCATCAGCTTTAATTTGTTAAAACAGTGATTTTGAGAGATAAACTATTGCAGTTTGTGTTTGCTACCTTGGATTGATTTTTTTTGTCAAGTGGGATGGATGACTCAAGGTTAACACTGCAGCTGCTGGGCCTCTTCCAGTAGCTGAGTTAGCAGTGTGGACTGTGGACATATTCTCAGTGAAGACTAATACAGGTCATCTTAGATCAGAAACTTGGGTTAATAACAAGAGAGGGCTGTGATTTGCATAACCTTTCGCCTTGCACCGGTGATATCGCAGTACACAACCTCAGCCTGGCTGTGTGACTTTTCTGGTGTCACTGTGCCTTTGCTAGTGAGAAGTGCAGCATTCTGACATCTTTGACTGTCCCCATCAGGATGTGCCCTGCAAGGGAGAAGGAGCAATCAGAGAAACAGGCTGCAGAAAACCAAGGGCAGGAAACCCAATACCTGTATTCTTTCATACATAACAAAGAGAGCCATCTTCATGATAGGCTCCATGCTGATCATTAAACACAGTCAGGCACTCACAGCTGTGTTTACCAAGCACAAGGAAATAAATTGCAGGATACTCACAGATCACACTGTCAGGCTGACAGAGTCTTACTTTTTATGAGAAACACTTCACAGATGTACATGTACCTTACCTAATTTTGGAGAGGAGAAGTGCAGATGTGGGTTTAACATTCCCCTGCCCTTCCTTTACATATGGACATATGGTACTGCTCTTGAATGCAAAGTGACATTGATTCATTTCTTCAAACCTTTGTTTTCTTTTACAGCTTACACCTTGGATGATGTTAACCTTCAAGGATATTTTGTCTATTCTTTTAATGACAAGACTGCTCCTAAGTATGGTCTCTACAGCTACGTTGCAAATCAGTACGAACCAAAGCCTTCTCTGAAACATTACAGAGAAATTATTGACAATAATGGTTTTCCTGGTCCTGAAACTCCTGAGTTGCTGTGTCTGGAAGAGGTTGCCTTGTGTCCTGAATGCCACTTCTTCCGAACGAGAAAATCGTTATTAGCCTTTGTCTCTTTCATATTTGTTGCTTTTATTGTTACTATATTCTTCATTACTTACTACTCCAAGAGGGTAGAAAGAAGGTATAAATAGAGCTTCTCCCTTGAATACATCACTCGCTGTCCTTTTTCTTGCATCCCCTTGGGAAATCTGAAATAAGAATGCACAATGCTGTGATTGCTTCAGCATTAGGAAGGCATTTGCATTGCCTGATACTACAGGATATTGACATTGAGAAGCTATTGCTTGCATATGGCTTCCAGAAATCATTTTCTCTGTTACAGTACCTTTGGTTTATAACCAGTCCTTGATTCCTGTGGTTGGAGTTGTCTCTCAACTTTTCCTGGGACCTTTTGTTGAGCAGATACTTTCCCTTTCATGGATTTGCCTCACTGAACTGGACAGGTGAAAATAGGTTTTGGAAACGTGGTATGATGGAAGAGCCTAAATGTCAAATTCTGCAAGACTGGGGTGAAACAAGAGTTTACTTTTCCAAATTAGGGTTTAATGCTGATGTTTCTTAACCAGAGCTAGAACCTAACTGGAGCAGGGATCATGACTGAGAAGAAAGATGGAGGAAAATTGCAAAAAGCAGTGCCAGGGGAAAGAGTAACCCCTTTCCTAAAGCGGATGCAGGAAGAAAAATGGGGGAAAGTGAGTGGGTACTGCTGGGAGCTCTTGGTAAGTCAGTTAACTAGTACTGAGACTACATCTGGCTTCAGGGTGCCATTGGAGAACTTCAGTTAAAGGAACTGTGTCTTTCTCAGGGGGGTAAGAATAAGGAAATATCCAGGGGTCGCAGGGGTCATGCCATCTACTGAGAAGAGATGGGAAGGGTGAATGAGTTTCCCTTTGATTTGCTCAGAAAAAAAAAAGCAAAGAGCAAAGCAACTGGGTTGTCTTCACTGTCTCAGTTGGCAGAAAGGTTCTTGGCCCTCTTGCCCTGTACCCAGGGACGTGGCACAGCTGGGGCATCCCATTTCTGCACTTCTCACAGCCAGTTAAATTCAACTGCCACTGCTGCTGCCCAGCTACTTACCTGCTGGAAACTTACGGTAACCTAGCAGGGATGGTCTCTGCATACTGTTTTGTGTTGAGTGCAGAGACTTTAAAAGTCAGCATTTTGGTGTAATAGTGCAGCACTTTATTGCTGCCAGGGTCTGAGACTGTGGAGCTGTTGGGCCAAACCTCTCACAGGTTGGCTGGACGTTCTCCTTTGAGCAACTGGAACTGGCAGCATTTCATCCCAAAGTATTACTGGATGTCTGAGGGCCTCTTGTTTTTCCCTCAACAAGATAAAATAGCAAAATGTTAGCACCATTGTTTATTAGTAGAAATAGAGAGAGAATAGGAAAAAAAACCTCTGTCATTTTGCCTGCCTTGTGAATTGCTGCATTTGGAGGCCCCTCAATATAAAGCAGTAGGGTCATTTTTCTCTGCTCTCTAACTCTAGGCCTGCATTGCCTTCAGCTGTAATTGTATTTTTATTGTTATGTGAACAATGTCACTCACTGGAAAGAACATTTGAAAAGAAATGTGCTCTGTGTTAATCAAGAATTATTTCTCTACTAAAGCTGATTATGCAGTATTAAATGTAATGTTTATCTACTAGATTACTAGAAGATGACTAAATAACCTCCCAGGGTTCCTTTCAACCTGAACACTCTATGATTCTATACTGTAAATTAAAACTTACATGTGAAATATGATTTTAATTTGTAAGCGAAGATTATATTTTTTCTTAAATAATGTAGAGAAAAAAAGAATTAGTATCTTCTGATAATGATTAATATATTTTTCCTCCAGTTCCAGTCTTTAAATGGTCTCTCTTTGCAATTATGTGTATTTTTGGTATTGAGATTAAGGTGCACATCTCAGGGTAAGTGATAAAGTATTAAAAATATGTGTAAAAATTATTTATAGACTGATAGGACTTGCTGTCGAGGAGAACATTTCAAACTGCTGTATATTTATGCATTGGTGCCTGGTGCACTTAGGATTATAAAGAAATAGACCCTCCCTGAGTGTATGAAATGTGGAATGGCTTTTCCCTGGCACAGCAGTGAATCCCTGTGCAATACGTTATGCCAGCTGCCAGATGCTTTGCAGTACGTAACAAAAAAGACGTTCGTGTAGCACAAGCTGTACCCATGTCATGCATGCCCAGCTTGTGTGTTTTGTGTGCCTGTGTGTGTGTGTGGTGTGTATTTTGTGTTGGTCATACATCAGGGCCTGATGTTTCTGAGGAGCCAGGGTTGTACCCGCCTCCACTGGGTTTGAGGGGACGCAGGGGGCCTGGGCAGGGCAAATCCAGAGGAACACATGTGCCATGGGCACAGTCCTGATGGGCACCGGCCTGACCTGATGCTTCACGAGCTGTTCCCATCCAGCCAGCTGCTGCTGGGAGCTGTGGAATGGCCCAGGCACAGCACAGTGTGGGAAACAGCAGTCCCAGCACGGAGGAGACACGGCAGGCTCTTCCCACAGAGGCTGGGTGATATGTAACCACCGACAGGCAGATGGCACCAGCTGGATAGCTAATTTGTAGGTAAACTGGGATTTGTTGCTGTGTGATCATATCCACTCATGGAGCCATGACCCATGGAACTAACACAGCCTTTGTCGTAGTTGCCTTCAGAAGAGGTTTTAAATATCACTGCAGAGCACAGCTGGCTTCAGCAGGGCATGGTGGTTGCCAAAGCCTTCTCCCAAGCATCCTGCCTGTGGTGCTGCCTGGGCCAGTGAATTACACAAAGAAGGGCTGTTCTGATGGAGATAATGGTATGGTTTTGCCTCTGGAATCTGCCTTATTTTATGTAATCAGGGGACCATGCAAGTTTCCTGTCAATTGTCTTGAAAAAAATCACTCTTCACTAACAGTAAAGAAGCCCTTGAATAGGCAAAGATTGGGTACCTGTCCAAGGTGTGCTTATGCAGACTGATGTGGAAATCACCTCCTTTGGTCCTGCTGTGGGGCACTTGCTGCCTTCGATGCCCACATGAGAGCAGTGATCCGGTGCTTCTGACCCCATCTGTGCATCCTGAGCAGAAATGCAGGCAGCAGCAAGGACTTTGGGCAGAGGGGGCTCCCTACTCAGACTGCAAAAACAGCTTGGTGGTGGCTGATGCTTTGTTTTCTGAAGAGCAACAAGGCTCAGCATGTTCAACTTGCAGTTTTTTAGGTTGGGTGCTTTCTTGATTTTTAACTGTGTTTATAGAATGAAATGTTGTCAGTTTATTCAGTGCTCCAGATTAAACATTATATCTGTTCAAAATATTTTTGTGACATGTGCTCAAAGCTTCTGGTTTATTTCTTGAAAAGATTGTGCAGAGTGACTGTGGGAGGGATGTCTTTGCTAAATGACAGGATGAATGTTATATTGTTTTTATAACAATCGCAGAAGTGAAATAAAGATACTGAATGTAGCAAATTGTAACATGATCTTACTGTTTAATCTGTCCAGTTTCTTCTCCTGCAGCATGAAGTACTGAGTATCTCAGGACAGGCTATTGTGATAACTCTGCAAGGAGTTTGTGTTGCTGTTTGTTTTTCCAGTGACACAGAAACAACTCTTAACTTTTGTCGGAGATTTCTGGGGCCTGTGGCTAAACAGATGTTCTTCCAATAAACCTAGGAGTTTGGAGGTTTTTGTTATTGGAGGGTTTTTAACTTTTTTTAAAGTGACTATTGCTATTTAAAAAGTCTCTGGAAGTAATCATACCAATTTAAGAAGAGTGCTTGTGCAATAGCTTATTCCATAGTAACACTGCAGTAAACCTGAAAACTCTTCTATTCCAGTAAAGTTACTCCCAGGTTTCAGGGATTCTGTCAGCATAGTTCAGCATTAAGCATGTTTATGGCATCCTTGTTAAACATCCTAAGGAAAGTAAATGTCAAGATTACGGGAAGTGGGAGCAGAAAGGGACAAACCAAGTGAACAGAACAGGGACCATACATGTCTCAGCATGTTTTAACACACAACTTGCCCTTTTCTCCTTGCATTGTATATGTTGCTTTCAAATCACTTGGAAAACTCAATCTGTTCATTCTGCTTGCAGAGACTGCTGAGGTGAAAATTCCCTTATTCAGGGTGAAGAAGTCAATTCTAGGTGCCAGACTTTAGTTTTGGCAAGGAAAGTTCAATCCTGTTCCTCCTTCGCTCAAGCAAAGCCAAGAAAAAGAAGCATGGAAAAGAAAAGGGAAAGCTCTTCCTGTCTTTGATGTGCCACTCATGAATTGCCAAACTACCCTTCCTTAGCCCTCTCAATGTTATGGCTGGTGCAAGCATAAGGTGTTAAGTCCACCCTTCTTGTTAAGCCCACCCTTTATAAGACATTGGAAAAAAGGAATAATGAGGTGAGAAGAAAGTGTCAGGGCCCAATGTATCAGAGCCTTTTACTTGGCTTTATGAGTTGAACAGAAACACCACTGTCAAGCAGTTCTGAGAAAAAATTAAGATTTTTAAGAAATCAGAAAGTTGAAATAACAGCAGCCTGCAGCCAGGACACTTGTGGGTGCTGACATTTTGCTGGCTATTATTTTATGATGCTTTCTGTGTTACTGAAGGAGTAGCAAAAGCACCAGTGAGGCAGAGAGAAGCCAGGGAAAATACTAATGCATTATGGCAGAAAAGCCACAGCACAAGCAGATGAGCAAGTTTCTCATCCTGGGAGCTGAGTGAGCAACCCCTTCTGTGGGGATGGGTCGTGGAACTTTGAATATTCTTTGTTAAATTTTTTTTTCCATATTTCCCGTATTTCTCCCTCAGTGATACACCTCCTTCAATGATACATCCCCTACATGAGGAATTTAACTGTCAAAAGCCTTGTCACAGAATTACTCACAACATGGTGAAGCCTCGTTATCTGATCCCAGCTCTCCTGAGGTCATCCAAATCTGGCCCAAGTCCCAGGAGACCCTGGGAGTCTGAGGAGCAGGAGGGGTGGTCAGTCAGCAGCCCTGAGCAAAGCAGTTGGAATTACAGCAGTGACGTCTTCTAAATGCTACAAATTCAGTGAGTGGGGTTAGTTTCTACTTTAGTTCTTTTCTGCTAGTGGAAATGGTTTCTTCCTTACTAAGAGTAACGCACAAAACTTTGGGTGTTTGGGTTTTTTTAAAATTTTGGTTTTTGTTTGTTTGTTTGTGTATTTTTGTAGGGAAGGGTGAGTTATAACATTTCCCCTGTAATCTGGGGTGTATGATGGACTTCTCCCTGATGTTTTTTATGGCACCAGTCCTTGCAGGGGAGGAGAGCACCTTGGTAGTGACTGTTTGGTTCTCAGGAACTTCCAAACCAGAGCTTCCCTTGAGGCTGTGCCTTATGAGGTGCATTTCCAAGCTGGAGTAATACCTCCAAAGTGGGACATGTGTTGGGGCCTGGAGGAAAAGCAGGGCCAATGGCATGTCCTGGTGGGATCCTGGCAGAAATGGTGGTTTGGCTCTCGGCACTGACCTGGCCAGTGCTTTGCTGCCTTCTGCATTCAGGGCTCTGTAAAAGGCCCTCTGCAGCTCTGTAAACCAGCAGGGCTGCACAAACACAACACCTGACCCAAAAAATCTGGTTTCCTCCTGCTAGAGGAAGCTGTGAATTGGCTGAGTGTTCAGTTCAAGAGGTGTAATGGTATAAACTACCTGCACTGTAAAGTTTTACGAGGTGGCAAAGTTTTGTAGTCTGGCAGTAGTACAGTTGAGCTGGAGGCCATTGGGTGCCCTGCCAGGAAAGGGAGGGGAGCATGAGGGTAAGGAGGGTTTCCCAGCAGGCAGCAGGATTCTCTGGGCAACCTGGAGGATGCCTTGAGTGGTGCAAGGCTGCTGCTCCTCCAGTCTGGGACATATGTGGCCCAGCCACTTAGCTCTGCGTGAATAATGGAGTAGAGTGGGCTCCAGCTCTCTCATCACCCCTTCTTCCCCCTTTGGGCACATATTTATTCGCACTTGGACTATGAAATGGAGAGCTAAATACTGAGGTATGACAGAAGTATGTCAAGGTATATAGTTTACTTGACAAAATGCTGTTTACAGGCCTTACAGATTTTTTTGTTGATAGTTTTCACTTTGCAGCAACCCTTTGCCTCCCCCTCTCCATGAGGATTAGATGGGTCTTATTTCCAAAAGCTAAGAAAATAAGTCCTCATAAAAGAAACTGCCAGTGTTGCAGCCGCCTCTCCCAGGACTTGCTGAGCTTCTAAGTCCACTTCTGATGCAAGTTTGTGCATTTTATAGACATTTGTAACTCATTTATCTGCCACATTGCTGTGGGATCCATGAGCGGATATTGCCTTTCCTTGCACCTCGCAGCAGGAGGCGGCAGGGGTCCTGCTCTTGGCAGCGCGTGGTTGCTCCTGCTTGGTATTCATGGGCACATTCCTCTGGCTGATGATGTATTATTATGGGGCTGGGAGAAAAATAATGCAACCAAGCTCTTGTTATTTTATCCTTTTATCTGTTTAGTCATATTAATGTGGGATCGTCGTTACATAAATGAACAGGAGATGCAGTCAAGGACATGTTCAAAGTCCTCCACTGCTCTTGTACTTCAGTCATTCATCTTCTGTCTTTAATTACAGCAAGTGATCTCAGAGGCACTTAAAAGATTAAATTACTCAATTATTTGAAAAACCCCAATGCAATAACTGTATCTTTTTGCTGATAAATACCAGCCATTGCTGGAAAAGGTTGCCCAAGGCAAAACATATTGGGAGGCCAAGGAGGCCATATTGTAACATTTTGGCTTAACCCAGTGATATCCTTTTAATTTTTCACCATTTGCAACTTTTATTTGTATTTGTATTGATAACAACCACAAACTTTTCCACTGCTGTCCTGGTGTTTTCAGCAGTGTGATGAATGTCACAGCCCAGCATTTTTCAAGTATCCTGGCACCTCCTTGGCTGTGGAGAGAAAGACATGAGGACACCTATAGTTTAAAAAGGCTGGCCGTCAGCATGGCCAGGCAGTGAATGCCATCCAAGGCTATGCTTGTGGCTGGTTCAGTGTTTGGGAAGGGCATGTAATTAAAACACAGGTGGTGGCTGTCTCCATGATGAGGTGGGAGGGTTTGCTGTTGGCAAAGGTGAGCATCCATGCTGTGCTAGTGGGCAGGCTGGCTTGGGCTCCCCAGCCTTGTAGGAAACAGGAAAGGGGGACAAATACTGGCTCTGAAATTGTGTTGTGGGTGTCCCATGGCCCCAGAGGGAGCTGTTGATTGTGCCCTGTGTATGCGCATTGCTGCCAGTACTGCATCAATGCATCTGCAACAGCACAGTTTGTCCTTCCTGACCAGCAGCCCTATTGCTTGCTGGGGATCCCAGCCACTGAACAATGGGAAGTTTTCCCAAAACAATTTTTTTTTTTTTGCCTCTTTTGCAAAGTAACAGATGGGGTTGAGCCCAGTTCTGGGAACCTGGCTAAGGTGCTTGTGTGATCCCTCCTCCCTGGGCCAGGAGAGAAGGGACATGACTCTTCAGGGAAAGAGAAATCCAGGCTAAAGAGTTCAAGTCCTGTACTTTCTCTTCATAGGTCCACTCTGAGTTTTTGTCCTGCTGGGCACCAGACAACACTGGGCAAAATACTAGAGTAGGCATGAACCCAGAGTGCTCTACACTTTGGCAATGGTGGGCTCCTTTCTCGTGCTGGTTGGACAGCAGTGAGGCACAGGGATGGGTTTTTGGTGTTGATAAAAACTTCCTGCTTTGGACTACTCCCATGGTAAGTCTCTAAACTGAAAGAGTCTGGGGACAAAAGGACTCTCTGTTTGTTGTCAAGCCAGACCAGCTGTGGTGCTTCATGTCCTGCTGCCATGAAGAGCAAGCCTGGCTCATATTAGCAGGGAGCAGTGGGGTGGCCACGTGGGCTGGCAGACCCTGGGTGGGTCTGGGGGTCAGGCTGCCCTCAGCCAGCGTCTGTCCCACGTGCATTGTGGGGCACTGCTGGCCCACAGATGCTGCTGCTGCTGCTGAGAGGGTTACTGTCCTCTGCTCCACCACCTGCGGTTCCCATGTTCATTTAATTAAAAAAAATAGAAGAAAAAAAAAGGGGTAAGTAACTTGATACACATCCTCTCAAGAACAGCAGTCATTCCAGCAAGGAGCAGGCCAGTGGTCTGGGGGAGGACAGATGGCCCTGCAGCTAATTTGCTCCCATAAATCGCAAGCTGCTGCAAATCCTCACTGCAGTAAATGCTGGCTCTGTGTTTATGGCCATGTGTCTGTCTTGGGGCTGCTGTGAACAGGAGATAGAGCAGAATCTGTAGTTTTGGGCTGCATTTCCCTTGTGTCTTTTATGCAGAATTGAGCATTTTGATTAAGAAATAAGCTGTAATCCTGTAGCTGGCTGCCAGCAGAGCTCCATGCAACTGCTCTTGCAGCAGAGCCAGGTATTCTCTTGTTGATGCATCAGCACAGCCAGGAGCTCATCCTGTCCCCTTGCAAACTGCTGCTAAGGACCTGCACACTGCAGTTCAAGTCTCTGCTCAAGGCAGGGAGCAGTTCACTGCCTTTAGCCTCTCAGTTTTGTGGGATTCTCATCCCTGGGAGAGGATCAAAGCCCCAACTTGTCATTGCAACAGGACTGAGGCTTGTGGTTATTTTAGTGCTCTGGCCTTCCTGAAGAGAAGCAGAATGATCTCTCCTCACCCTGGAGTTTGTCCCTCTTGTGGGACACAAGGCATTGTGTACTCAAGCCCTGGCAGGCTGGCCATGCCCAACTCCCTGTTGCAGCTGGAGCTGGGACCACTGGCTGGTGACCACCTGGCTATGGTCACCCTGCCCTAAAGGCTGTGTCCTCCTGTGCATCCTGGGCTGGGTTAGCAGGTGCAGGCTGGAGCCCAGACTGCAGGCAGGCATGTAGGGACTGAGTGGGACAGAGGGCATGCTGGGCTCAACGACTGGGCTTGGGCAGTGGAAAATAACTACCTGTGGGAGGTCAGTATTAAGGTATCAGCATAGAGATCCTTGTTTCAGAGTCAAAGGAGTGGAAGAAGCTGAGTGTCCAGGTTACTTTTTCTGCAAGAGATGCTGACCGTCATCAGAGGCATAGAGGCTCTGGTGTCTGGGACTTGCTGTGGGGTTAAGGGAGGGTGTCTCAAATGTGTGAGACGTTCCCAACATCAGTCTGTGTAGGACAGGCAAATAGTTCTCTGCAGTGTTGTGACATTTTCTCTGTCATTTACTCATTAACCCGGACCCACTGCTCTGACCTGCGTTTGCCCTTGAGTTCCACACGTCCTTGTGTTTGCTGAGCACAGTCTTGCACAATGGAGCAGGGCAGTCTGCAGTTGCACAGTGGGTTCTGCTCTGCATCCATTGCTGCTCTGGGGCACTTGTTGGCTTTCTACATTGTACTGCTGAGTGGCCCAGGATACTGAGGATCACAATTTAAAATGTACATTTTAGGAAAATCCAAACACCTACCTGGTTACCAGTCTGTGGCTTGATACCTTGTATTCCTGGTCCTGTCACACCCTGATGTGTAAGTGCATTGTAACAATAGTCTGCCTGGTCTAGCAGCCATCTAAATGAAACCCATGTGCAGCTATGGGTGACACACATCTGGCAAGGGGACCATGTCATGATCATGCTAAACTCCCAGGGGATTGTGAGTTGGGTCATGCTGGCAAAGTCTGTGTTCACTCCCCAGCATTTTCACGTCACAACTGAGCTGGAGCAGCAGTACGTGTTTTCATCCTCTCCTATCTGATAGGCAGTCTCCAGCAATCTTCTGGATATTTATTCCAAAATTTTCACCTCACAGTCATCTCAGGGTGCTCAGCCTCTGTTCTTGTCTAACAACCACTAGCCACTTAGGAGAGCAACACCTCTTAGGCCTGCCAGAATCCTCTGAGGGTGACACTGATTCTGCAGTGTAAATGCATCAGTGTAATTGCCCTGCTGATGATTCCTGCAAGGTGGTGTAGAGAGGAGGGGCACCCCAAGAATTCAACACTATAAAGTCTGTGTATACCAGGAGCTGAAACATCAGTGCTGTTAGGGTTAAGACAACCTCATTGCCCTGACATTGCTGCAGGTAGGTGTGAGGGAGAAATGGGAATGAGAGTGCGTGACATACAGTGTTTTTTTGCCAGAAAGGATGGACTTAAAACAGCTGACCATCTCTGCCATGGCAGACAATTGGAAAAAAGTGCTTCCTTTCAATCCAAATTTTAATACAGAGCTTTCTCTGAATGGTAGGACATAAAGGCTTATCCCCTCCTACATGGCCTCTCATAGCTGACTCTGCTCAGCACCCTGCTGAGACTCTGCTTCTTTTAGTAAGACAAGAGAGAGTTGGAGGGATATAGGCACATGACCTGCTTACAGCTGCAATAGAGTTAATTTTCTTTTTACAAGCTGGTACAGCGCTGTGCTTTGGATTCAGTATGGGAATAATGTTGGTAACACAGCGATGTTTTGGTTGCTGTTAAGTAGTTCTCACCCTAAGCCAAGGACTTCTCAGTTTCCCATACTCTGCCAGTGAGGAGCTGCACAAGAAGATGGGAGGCAGCATGGCCAGGACAGCTGACCTGAACTGGCCAAAGGGATATTCCACACCATAGAACAGCATGACCAGTATATAAACTGGGGGAGTTGGCTGGGGGGGACAGTTGCTGTTCAGAGATGGGCTGGCATTGGTCAGTGGGTGGTGAGCAACTGTACTGTGCATCATTTGAGTTTCTTGGGTTTTATTCCTTTCTTTTTTATTCCCTTGTTATGTTGTTGTTAATAATAGCAATAATAACAATAATTATTAGTAACAACAACAACAATAATTCTGCTTTATTTCAGTTATTAAACTATTCTTAACTCATAGGTTTTACCTTTTTCTGATTCTCTTCCCTATCCCTTCAGGTGGTGGGATAGAGTGGTACTTAGTTGCAAGATGGGGTTATACCACAACACCCATCCAAAGGAATATTTAATCCATCTGTAGAATGTGTAAGACAAACCACAGAAATCACTATCATGCCACTGCACCTTTTACTCTTTTGCAATGGCCTGATGGATTTGAGCCGGCTGATGTCTGACAGTGTGAACCTAGCACTCACCCTCCCAGCTCCAGTCACTCCTGTGAACCTAGACCTAAATTATTGACAAGAGCATAGATTGCAGAAACATGGCTTAATTTGGAAAACCTAATCTTTGCCGTGAAAGTCATGTATACATAAGAATACTACAGGCTAAGTATAATGGACAAGAATATAATTTTGGGCCTGCAGTCATTACTGAAGTCCCACACCAGAACAAGCAGGTTGCAATAAAGAAGTCAAGGGCTTAAATGCAGCATTTCTTGAGCCAACGGATGAAAAAAAGATTACAAAGAAACACGATTCTTTAGTGTATGCAAATTTATTCAACTCTGAAATTATTTATTTACAACTAATGACTGATACCAAAAGATGAGGTAAAAATATGAGGTATTGATATGAGTATAACATTTAAAAATGCAATTATCATAAAGTATCAATGTAACAATACAAAACACTGTGGTAGCTGAATAGTAGACATGGCATAATGTGCATTTTGAAGAAATCTTATTTCAACAATACATGGCTTGGAGATGCCAGAAGCACATGACAGAGCTTCTGCAAGGGCAGGAAAACAACCGTACTTTGCTAAGGGTGGCAGGTGGCACAGGGCCTCTTCCAGCTGAGCAATGACCTGTGAGACAGGATAAAACCACTGTCCAGGTTTTTCCCTTCTTTTCCTTAAGACGTTATTTATTGCCAAGACACTGCCATTCCCAGGGCTAGAAATTCTGTGCCTGTTAATGCTGAGGCACTGTTGTATTTATTTATGTAAGCTAATGTAGCAGAAGTACTCTAATTGCTCGTGTTTTGGAAAACAGCCGGCATGAAATCTGCTGCCATGGCCACAGGCGTTTGGGAGGAGCTGCTGCTCTCTGGAATGGCATTCCCAGCTGGGGAGGCTCTGTTTGCTCCCGGGAAGGCTGAGCCTGGGCAGTGGTGGTGCCCTACAGCCAGCAGGTGACTGCCAGACCCCACTACGGCCATGTAAGGGCCCTGTGAGTGCTCCCCTGTCTGCAGGACTTAAAGCTTGTGATAGTTGCACAGTGCAACTACTGTTGGCCATAAACTTGAGGCAGGAGCTCCCAGGCAGCCAACATCCCTGATCCTAGGACTTGCACAACAAAACATGAGTGACACAGCTCATGGGCAAAGATGACAGTGACTTTTTTTGAGTCCTGCTCCTTCACAAGGACATGCTGGAGCAGTGTGGGTCACCTTGGGTCACCCTGTCCACCCTGAGTTCCCATAGGTGTGCTTCCTCAGGTCACAGGGCTGTCCCCTGCCAGCACAGGCCCCATGTGTGTGCAGGATGGCACGTGGGGTCATGCTCTAGCAGCTGTCACCAAACACAGTCCACTGCACAGCTCCCAACCTGGGGAACACTCAAAGCTCTGGTTTTGAAGAGACTTCCTCATTCACTTGAATCAGGGCACAAAGCTGTAGCTTTACATAGGAAATGCATCCTGCTTAATCGACCTCATACTAATCTTTCTGGATTTTGTTGGAAGGACTGAGCTGAAACACTGGCTGTGAGTGACTCTGCTGGTTTATGCAGCAATAAAAAAAGTCTTAAGTGAACAAATGCGATTAATGAAGAACAGTATTAACAGGCTTGTACATTCTTATTGAGTCATGGATGTAATATTTTGGTCGTAGGTTAGTTAAAAACAAAATGGAACCCTGCCTCAAAGGCAATGTTGACAAATTATTATTATTATTACTTTTAAAGTATTCTTCCATTAGCAAAATAATAGGTCCCTGAAAATGAAATTATATAATAGACTTAAATGGCTCCTACTCCTCATAGTCTTAATCTTGCTCCCACCAGTGCCTACAGAGGTGGGATCATGCAGATCAGTGCAATATAAAATGAAAATGCTTGCTGTTATTATAAAAGCAACCTTTCCCAGAATAGCATTTATTTAGTCTTTTAAATCTCCAAGATGTGTTTAAAATCTTAAAAAAGCATAGCTATTTGTATAATAAGAATATTAAAAGGCATGGTGTTCATCTGCACGTCTTTGTGTCCACTGGATGTGGAAAACCTGCTTTGGATTAGCCATCTCTACAGGAGAAGGAAAGAACACAGAAACACTCAGAACCTAAACAAAATGCTTACAAAATAATTAATTTACAGCTTAATAAGTCACCAGTCTGTTTTCAGCCATCTCAGGACACAGAGAATTACCTTGTGCTGTCTGAGGGATGAGCAGTTACCTGGAACACTGCACACAGTGAGGTTCTCTACTGACAGACACCAGTCATTAAGGCAGCAGGTAAGTTTTCAACACCTTCTACTAAAAGTCACCATTCTGCAGCTGAACATAAATGGCCTCCATGATGTCTGTCTCAGATGCATCTCCATGTATTTTGTTTGGTGAGACTGATTCCCTCCTCATTATTTTTAAATGCACTGTGACCTCCTTCTTCCTTAGTTCCTGTAATTCTTCCTACATCTATTTCTAGGTACCTTCTCATAGCACACACAAACACAAAATGTATTTAACAGGCATTCATTATCACACAAATTATGCCTGGTGGCCCTGTGATAACAACAAACACAGCTTATGTAGCAGTGACACACTAAGAAACAAGTGACAGATGCACTTAAGGTCCAACTGATGAAAGTGATTTGCACTGAGTTATATACAAAATAATTAATTTATACATATACATATATATAGATAGAATATAGATAAATATATACATACTGTACATTATTTATTTACAATTAAAATATGCTTCTTAGAAGCCTTTAAATACCAGAGTTATGTAACATACAAGTAATGGCAATAATCTGTTTTTAAAGTAATAAAAGCTCTCTGAAGAAATGTTTAGTTCAATAATCAAAATTAATACAGAATGGATGTGGGGGAGGGAGAAAGGTGAAATCTCCAGAATAAAAGAACTTTCCTATAAAATTCCTTTTTCAGCTTTATACAGACCCAGGTCTGGTCAGATTTTTGCAGCTTAAATAAGACCTTTGCTTTCAGTATTCCTGTTCCCTGCCAGACCCTGATTTATGCTCACGTGCTCCCAGGAACACTTCCTCAGATTTTTGTTTCTGGTCCCTCAGCAATCAGAGGTTGAAATGAGTTTCTGATCCTGGCAACTTCTGCTGCACACAGATGTCCAAAGCCTTTGTTGTACCACTCTGGGGAATGTCCTCTGAAGAAATGAAAAGAGAATTATTGAGAAACTCAAATACTCAAGAAACATGCCCCACAGAAACGTGCTTGCCACGCTTCCTGCTCTGCACTGCCCACAGTGGTGGTGGAGATTCAAATACTTGCCTTTTTAAGTGCACTCTGAAGTTCTCCCTTGCAGTAGTCAA
The DNA here is from genome assembly GCA_024734555.1 of Trochalopteron elliotii. Classification (NCBI taxonomy): domain Eukaryota; kingdom Metazoa; phylum Chordata; class Aves; order Passeriformes; family Leiothrichidae; genus Trochalopteron; species Trochalopteron elliotii. Next base: position 4,649,684 of record JANPWX010000134.1, on the reverse strand, counting down.
ATAAGCACATTCTATTTCTAGGATCACACCCTAACAGTGGTAGACACTGAATGGAGAAAAGTCTGCAGGAAAACTCCAAAGGAGCAAAGCTACACTAACCATGCCCTCTGTTCCCAACATCTCTCCTCCCTGAGCTTGAGGGTTTTGTCCTGCTGAATGGGCATTACTTTGTGCAGGTGGGATACTTACTTTAGATCAATCCTGCAGATGTGGGTCAGCCTGGATTTTCCTGAGCCACAGGGCTCTATCAAGTACTGGGAGTCCATTACAATGGCTCGCACAGCTCCCATGAGAGGAGCCTCTTCGTGCTCCACAGAGATGGCAACCAGCATGCACATCCCCTTGGGCAAATCCGTCCTCCATGTCCTGCAGGAATGGATGCAAGACAGAATCACATTAGTGATGAGACTTTTGGGCACATGAGTAGGAACCAGAACTGAAGTTACAGTTTGCTTGTCTGCCTATCCTTGTTGCCTGCAATGCCAGTGGACTGTCCTAGGAATCCCTGTTGGAGTTTCACGTTCCCCTGAGGTGGAATGGCCACTCATCTATGTGGCTCCAGGTGAAGTTCTGCTTCTCCACAGGAGTATTTTGTAACCATTAGTATTCCAGGGCATGATAGAGCCTTTTGCAGTCAGACAGAAGTTTTGGAAAGGAGACAAGACTAATGATAAGCCATCAAGCAAAAGCTAAAACTGTGCATTGCACCCATGCAGGCTTACAGAACAAGAAATGCAGTTTAGTACAGCAGAAATCCTCACTAATAACCAGAATATTTTTCAAGGGTGTCTGAATTAAAAACAAAATGGCCTTCAGTTTTTTTCCTCTCCAAAGTTTCTAGCCTGTGTAACATGCTGGAGAGGTTTTCCACCAAGTTCAAGATACCTAGACTTTAATACTTAACTTTTTTGTTGTTCTATAAGCATTCTCTACATACCCTTGTGTCTCACATCTTTCTCATCTGCGCTGAACCTCAGAGGATAGGTCTGTGCTCTTTCTGTGCTGTGGGAAGAAATGAGCAATTCCCACTGTGCTGTGTAACATGCATCATCTTGCTGTGTATTGTCTGAGACAGGGATTATGCTTCCTTGGGAAGTATCGTATTTTAGCAGGTAAGCTGCTTTCAAGGACTGTTGAAGTTTGGACTTCAGCAGATAATTTTAACATTCTGCATTTTTCTTACATGAAACGGAGCTGTTATTCAAGACACTGCAGGAAGATACTGACCAGAAGGTTTTACATGTGCCTGGGCATTAATAAAATTGATGAGCTGTCATGGCAGATGAAACATGGAAGAAGGAAATCACAGCTGAGATCCAGTATGAGAAATGCTGAACCACCTGCGAGCACTTGCAGAATGTTTAGATGTGCCCACATCATTTTGGTAACTAGCCAGCACTGCCTGGGCCATTTGGGAAGTGGAAAGTTCTCTATCCCAGAGATTTCAGAAATCTTGTTTCCTGTTTCCCAGTCATATGGATTTAGGCCAGTTTCAGTAGTTCTTTAAATTCCTTACAGTAGTAAAATCAGGCATATGGTACCTCACTCACCAAAATGCTGTCATGCTTAATGAACATTAAACACTTATGCATTCTTTAATAAAAGTGATGCCTGTGCAGGGCAGCTGAGAGCTGTGTCATATCCCAGGCATATGAAACATTTCTCCTCTCCTCTTACCATCAGAGTCTTCTCTAGGGAGCCTAATCCCCTTGTTATGACTGTCACATTGAAAAAAAAAGGAACAACTAAGTTGATCCTTTCACAGCCCAAAGTTTGACCGAGAAGGGGAAAATTGCCATCTGTTAAAATATATTTATTCATGTCCCGAGAGGTGTATTATAATTTCACTGTTCACTTCCCACCAGTCATAAGGTATCAAATTGACTGCAGTAATGCTGGCTAACCTTGCTCTAGACTTAATGGTATCAATCAAAAGAGATAAACAACAGAATCTGACAGATCTGCCTGATGGCTGTTTTCAGCCCTTAAGAACCCACCAGGATTCATTTTTATGATATGTATTTCAGTCCTCGGGGGTCATTCTGCCTGGGTTAGTGAAAAGAATGAGAACTCGATAGCAGGATTTTCCTTTAACTGATGTGACTGCACAGCAGGTCCTTAAAGAACATAAACCACCACGAAACCTAATAGTGGACTAAGTGGCAAATGAGAGGACCAAATTACGGTCATCAAAACCTCCCCGCCGCTCGCAGACCATCTTCTCGGTGCCATGCAGAGGGCCAAATTTATCACTGGTTCAAGCTAATGACATTACATAAGAAGATTATTTACAAAATAATGATAGATACATAATTATATAAAATATATAATATATATTTGATTATAAAATAGTTAATTTAGCCCAGTATACTGTGGGAAGGCAAAGGAAATAGAGTAATGGGAGCATTGGTTACAGAAAGCATTTTTTAAATCTTCCCCTAAGCGTTCCAATAATTCTTCCCTTATACCAACAATATCTGCATGTTGTCATCCTTTAAGAGACTACTAAAGTTCATAAAAGGGATGTACTTTCATAATTATATTTTATTTGGCTCATCTTTTTCCTTCAATCTTCATTCCCTTTAATGCAATTCTGACTCTCTGGACTACTTTCTTTGTCAAAACTGCTTTGTATTTCTCTGTCACATCATTTCAATCATAAAAAGCAGGGACGAAAAGTGGGAATGCAAAAAATCATCTTGAAATAAATAACTGTAGGACTGACCCTGTAAATGAAATATGTCAGCAGCTCCACAATAGCTCCTACCAAGCAAAGGCCAGGATTTCAAAGGCAGAAGGTGCATAAGAGGGGTATTTTTTGACTGTTCTGTACAGGCAGATAGACAATGGCAGAACTGGGATTGAATGTGGAATACTGATACACAGCTCTACATTTATTTGAGAGAAGTCATCCCCTGGAAGAGAGAATACAAATCTACTGCCTCTTTCTGTTCATTTCCACACTAGGATTTTTATGGATCAGCATTTATTCATTTACAAAGACTCCAACTGAAAATTTAAGATAATAAATATAGACACTGTATAACAGCCTTAGCTTAAAAACACCACTATCTTCTCTTCTAAACATTTGGCTCTTAAACATCAAACATTCCCCAGAGAGCAGCAAAAGCAGCGTAAAAAACAATTGGGTTCTATTTGCACTGTTTTGACAACAAACAAAGCTAAGAGAGAAGAGCAGCTATTATCAGACATCTGTTCTGGGGAAGAAATTATATTTATGGCCTCAGGAGTATGTGCTGCTCAAATTACATCAGAGGAAAGGTCAGCATGCTCTAGGTGTATGACTAATTCAGTTGAGAAATCAACACTGCTGCCGAGAAGCAGAGTTCCTGGAGAGCAATTACACAGATGTGAAGGCTGAGATAAGTCCAGATCTTCCTTTATGCACTGCAGGAGGAAAAGGTACCAGCGGATCACCCTCAGCTTACCTGAGAATGACAAAGTCTCGGACAGGGTGAGGAGCCATGCTGTTCAAAACATACTGGTAAACTTCTGTCTGCTTGTCCAGGCTCTCCACCACCTTCCATTGCAAGAAGTCCTCGTCCCAGAGGTGACGCTCTCTCAGCACTCGGTTCAGGACAACTGATGGGGGGGCTTCAACTTCAACTGAGGCTTTCCAAAGCCTTAGTGGGTTCCCATCCCCAACCTGGAGTGAAGTGACCAAGAACACAAACCCCAGTAATTTATATGCCTATGTTCAGACGATAACTGAGGACAAAAGCTCAATGTGTGTGTCTGACTTCAGCTTAAGAGCATTCATATTTCCCTGCTAATCATCACTATTATTGCTATTGCTGCTGCTCTACTAGTCCTGGATGGAAATCTGAAGTGATTCATTACTCTGCTCTCACAACAGAATATATCTGGACTAGTTCCCATAGTGCCAGTGAGGTCCTGCATTACTTCTGGTGTGACAGACACTTTTCCAAGTCCAAACATTCTATGTGTAATGATGAATATGTGTCTGCAGAAGTAAAAAGAGATGAGAGACTGAAACCCTGGGCTGAAATAAAGCAACTACTTTTAGCAATCTTATACACTACCTGGGACTGAGGGTCCATTAACCGTCCTGGTTAATACATTGATTCAGTCATGTGTCAGGTACACAGATGTTTGCTCCTCAAAATAGCTGCAAGGGAGGTATTGGGAAAACACTTTTCAAAGAGCACAGACTGATTGCTAACTCCTCCTTGCTCACAGATTCTGTTTCTTGAAACACTTCCACAGCTTACAGAAAGGGGAGCAGAAAGTGCTGGGCTATGCACAGGGTGAATATCCTAGATTGCACACTTACAGCTTTTCTGCATGGTTTTAGGTGTCCTTTTTCAGGCAGTAAACAAGTTAACTGTAATCACTGAATCTTGCAAGCCCTGCTTTTCTAACGCTTCCCTACCCTACCGTTCTCATATACCAATGTGAGTACTTTGTAAACCTCTAGTACCTCTTACAGACCCAGGATTGTTTCCCCAGAAACCCACCTTCCACACCTCCCACCTTAAATTATTTCATGTTGTTGTAATTATTTCTCACCAAAGTTTTCAGTTCCCCATTTCCCCTGCCCTGGAGCCCCAGACTCCCAATCCCCTCTGTAGTCTCACAGGTCCTTGACCACTGGCTGTACAGGCCTCTATTCCCTCTCTCCCATCTCCCACATCCTGCTCCCACCTGAGCCCTGTTACTCGGTCCCCAGCCTCCCACAGACCCTTCCTGGAGAGGTCACTCACAGAAACTGGCTACAAACCACAGTAACTGCAAATTCTTTGCCCTGACAGAGGAGTTGCACTTTCCCAAGCTAGGGTAATGCTGCCTCCTGCCCCTTTGCCATCAGATCTCACATTCCTCCCAGTGCTCTTCTCCTGCCTAATTAGTGTCACCCACCCTGAGTCCATCCTCTCCTCTTGCTAGCTGTTGCTGGTTTGGAGACCTCTGCTTTGCTATCACATTTCCAGCAGCCCCTGAGAACTCCACTCTCTGCAGGGACCCTGCAGCACCCTCTGCCTCACTGCAGTGGTCTGTCTTTCCCTGAAGAAGTGATGGAGCCTAAAACAAATTCAGAATTTTTTTAAAAAAAGCTGCAGTATCAAAAATCCACATGAAAAAAGGAAAAAAGGATCAGGAATAAAACTGGTCTGCTTAAAAAAGCATAGGAGAGCCTGAAGAATTTTTTAAATTACCTATATTCTAGCTGTGTTCTCCAAACTGCTAGCAAACATCAAGAGCTGGTCAGAAACTTTTCACGTCCCCCAGTCAAAGAGCTTGTCCAGGTAATGTTCTCTGTTGTTTAACATCTCAGCTCACTCTCTGGTTGTGTTGTTTGCTATTGGAGACCCCAGCTTGCTTTGTGTGTCCTTTTCTGGAATCTCATACTTGAATCACTATTACATTACATTTTTAATTGCTTTTAGTAATCTTTTTGAAAATTATAAAAAAGTAGTGCCTTGCCAGAAAGAGGGGTGTGAGTTTTGCCATGCAACATGCCAGGGTGCCTCATAACTGATCTGCATTTTGCTTTGGTTTCTTTACTGCTTTTTTCATGTCTCCCCAAACTACCTTTTTGTAGGCGAGTTCTGTGTTCTCTATGCTGGAACATGTGACCCATCCTTTGAATTTCTCTTTTGCTTCTTTCTGGAGATTCTGCATGAGAGTTTCCAGGTACATCTGATAGTTCCCTCCTTCCTCATCCACTTGTTTCCCAAGTTCATCCAGGGTAGGAGAATGCACTTCTGCATCAACATAGGAGTTTCGGGATTGGGTGATCATCTCGTGTGGGACCTGTGCCACAGAAGGGAGGGAAAAGACACAGGGAAAATCTCCTGCTGAGAACTTTTCCTTAAGACAATGTGTTTCTAGGCTGATGGACCATTCAGCATCCAACTGCATGAACCTACAATCTGTAAAATGCACACCAATTTCTGTCTTTATGCAAGACGAAACATCAAAATAGTCTAATGAAACAGGCCATGGCTCAGAACAGCTCTACTCATGCAGAACTGTATTAGACTGATCAACTGGATGTCAATACACCACTGTTACTCCTTTAGCCCTCAGAAATATTGCCTTGTGCTTCTGGGGAAAGAAGATATGAGCATTTGCTGTCCTCCAGCTGCAGTGTAAGTAGCTGCAGGAATGATTGCAGCTCTTGATGTGATTTTTACTTTATTGCATGACACACAGAAATAAAGTGCATAAGCAATTATTTTTAAGATGAATAAGTTTTAATTGAGGCCTTAAAAGCATTGTAATAAAATTTTACACTAGCAGATTTTGATTTTAATTAGACTAAAATTTCCTAATCCAGTGGTTTGGGTTGAAAACTGTCACAGAATAATTACCCTGCATCTTTTGAATACTAAAAGGGAACGCCATAAGGAAATGAGATAAATAAACTTTGGATGAAGCAAGGTTACAAATAAGTGAGGCACCAATCTCTGAGCTAACACAAGACAGAAAATATAAGCATAAACATAAATACTTCAAAGGCTGCTGCATTATGTGGCCATGAATAATGCTGTTTGAGTCTCTCACTCACCTCAAAAAGTTTGTTGCATTCCATTATCATGTGAGCAAGTCCCTGAGTAGCTGCCAGGTTTTCACTGAGGTCCTTCTGATCTGGCTTCCCTGTTGCATATTTTTTCTGTATTACTCTGTAATAGAATTCAGTATCTCAGGTAAAGAGCTGAATCTTTTTAATATGAAAGCAAAAAGCAGCAGGAAACTCCCAACATGAGAGAGAACCCCCCCTATCTTTAGTTTCTATTTATCACCAAGACTGCTCAAACTGTTGGATCTTTTTTAAAGGAGAAATGTTTACCTAAAATACTGCTCAGCCAAAGGTAAAAGCAGGAAAGGTTATGCATATCCTGCATGATGTGTTGTACATTTTGAAATGGATTTTTAACAGACATGATGTAAAGTGGTTTACATTGTTACTGCTTAAAGCCCTTGTTCAGACACGGGTTATACATGTACTTGACCAAGAATCTCAGTGTATTCTCAACCAGATGGAAGGGAAAAAAGTCAAGAGGCATTGCTAATGTTTAGCCGGGCTATGCCCTGTTTAGTCTACACTCACCATGTTACAATTTTAATGTGGCCTGAAATAAACCCTGTTTCCCGAATGGCAGAATGTAGACAGTAAATTGAAAGTGAAAAAAACCACTCATTGAAAATCTACATATCAACATCCTTTAAAACATGGTTAATCTTTGACTTCAACCAGAGCAAAATCAACCCCTTTTCCTTTACAGAATTCAACATTAGTCATGCAAAATTCACTAGTGCCCCATTGAAAATTCCACATGGAAAGCAAGCACCGCATATTCACAACAGACAACCAGAAATGCCTGCTAGACTTGTGAAAACAAGTATGCTTCTGGCTCTGCAGCAGGGGTTTTCCCCTCTTACTGAAGCCATGCCCTGTTTAATGTGTGCTGGAAAGCAGATGGTTTGGAAAATTTTGTCCTGCATACCACTGAAAGCATCACTCCATATTCAGGATGTGACTATTTATAATGCTGAGAAGAAACATACCTTGGTGAGCTTTCTTTCTTCACTATATTGAGATGGAAGAGGGAAGGGGCCAGACAAACAGCGATGTTCATGGGAGTCATCTGATTTTCCTCCACAGAGGTGACGTCGCTGAGGAAGCAGAGCAGAGTCTGCAGGACCTCCCTGTTCTCGTCGGCCATTAGCATGATGGCCGCCTGCACCGCCTGCAGCCGCTGCTCCTTGGGGACATCTGGGAAGGAGCAAGTGACATTCAGGGGGTCAGTTGTAAGATCAGATGAGGAGCAGGAAAGATAAAGTTACCCCAGATGTTCACAGGCCCCTCAAGCGTTCAAAACCCACACAGATGTGGTGCTTAGGGTGGTTCAGTGCTGGGCCTGGCAGTGTTGGCTTAATGGTTGACTCACAGAGGTCTTTCCCAACCTTGGTGATGGCTTTGTGAAGAGGCAGATGACAGCAGACCAAGGGGAAAAGATCAGCTGGCTTCAGGAGAGCTGGGTTTTGCTCCTCCACAAAGCACAGCTTCCCTCACCAGTGTTTGGCATTTCTCTGTTTGTTTGAAGGGCAGCTCCCAAGAAAAACATTGGACTTCATTTGAAGTTTATGAAGGGAGAATAGTACTCAGTACTCATAGCTTTAAATAGTATTTTTCAGGTTTTCTTTGTACCTTGGCAAGACAGAAGTTTAAAAGTCTTAGGGAAGCTTCAAGAACTCTTTCATTTGTATTCTAAACTATAGAAGAGTTTAATGAGAGAAGTAATGGATATGCTTAAATAGCACCTCAGACAGGTTCATTTCGAAAACTACCCTAAGTTCTCTCAGTTTGGACTTTGAGTCCTCCTCTGGGTATTACATACTCTCTATAATCGAATGGAAGAAGAAAAAAAAAACAGATTTACAGCAGAGGGAACAGCCAGCTTTTAAGATTTGACTGCTAGCCTTGTACAAGCACTTTATTTTAAAAGCTTTCAGACATGAATGACAAAATCAACACAGCTCAATACTTCTAAAGTTTCTGAAAGCAGCAAGGCCAGGTTTTTCTGAGAAGTCAGAGGAGCCTTTGCTAAATCCATGCAATGTGTCTTTTCTTCCCACAACACCTCCTGGTAATCCCTCCCTCCCCTTTATTGTTGCTCTGATGGGTCTGGTACATGAAGCAGAAGATCAGCCAGTGCTTCAAGTCACAGATAAACATTAAACAACTGGGAGTTTTAGGAAAATGGAGAAAGTTTCATCAATGCTATGCCATATATACTATTACACAAATTACCTCATCCCAAATCCTATGTGTTACAGCAATTCAAGCCACTTCGGATATATGAAAAAAGTCTTGGATATATGAAAAATATCTTCAGCGAGTCCCAGAAATCCTCTGCCAATGCACTAGGAGAGGAACAATCCTTCCCAACTTCACATTAACAATTCGTTTAACAGAACAAAGGACAAGAAAAAGTCTCAGCTACAGATTAGTTTAATTGCAGATGTTATGAAATACAATTGGTATCCCAGAAATTTTCAACTTTTTTTTTCTGTGAAAGGAGTTTTGTCAGCACTGTCTGAATCAGAAAAATATATTTGTTGTTGGTGACATGGGAAAAAACCCCTGCTACTCATTCTTAATCCAAACAATATTTTCTGCCCATCTTTTCTTGTTCCTACCTTGGTTTAAAGAGATTCATCTTCAAGTCTTTCTGAAATCCTTTAACTCCCAGCGCACCTTGAGAACATCTTTACTAGCTCATTTTTTTGCTTTCTAATCAGTGTAAGAGAAGTTCTTCAGACTTCCCACTGCAGCATCATGCAGATATTACAGTCAGCCCATGCCTCTTTTTACATTTTTTGTTGGCTGGTATCAGTGTTTCCTCATTCAGCCTCATGTCTTGGAAAAGGAGAGCCCTTTTGGCTACAGACCTGCTTATGCTGATGCCACTGGGATCTGCCATGTCTCTCTTCCTTTACCAATAGGGTAATTTACTTGCAGTCTCTTCTGTGCAAAGACAGGACATCCCCAATTTTCATCAAACAATAGTTAAAGGTGATTTGTTTCCCAGGACACATAGAACACATCCTTGTAGTGGATAATCTTCTCCTTGGCCACCTCCCCATGGAAATGATTGTGACTCCCATTTTATTAGCAGCCAAAATTCCTGTTGCTTTTCTGAACAAGCTTATTAAAGTGTGTGCAGGCAGACAACTTGTGAACAGGAAAGAAGAAGGGGAAATGATGGTCCAGGGCTAGGCACCAACTCTTGCAGTTAACTTAGACAAGACATCGCGTACAGCCAAACCCACTAAATTTATTTGCAGTGCTGTCTCTCACATGCAGAATCCCACTGTTCTCTACCAGCTACAGACACTGTGATGGTAAATTCATTAGTGACTGTGTGCCACAGACAGATTTTTACAGTAAAGGGAAGCAACGGAAGTATCTCAGATTCTTAAGCACTGGGATTATGCAGTGTTTTAAAATGGCTTTCTATTGTTTTGGCAGCTGAAACATCTGCAAGTGAAAAGACTAGACACACTTCTCTTTAGTGCTTCCAATTATTTGGCTTAGGCTGGCTGCATCTCCCAAAGTGCTGGCTGACTGGCCCTCAAAATGGACATTGTCAGGAAAAAAACTCTAATTCCTCTGGCTGTTCAGAGTTTTCCTCACTGTTTCTCCCTCAGTCTGGAGAAGAGATATACAGTCATTTCCTGATTCACAGGAACTTTCATTATTCTGATGAATCTGAGTCTCAGATTTTTCTGAAGATTTCTTACGCTGGAAAGAAAAGAAGAAATCCCCTGGTTTCTTTCTTTCTCTGTGAGTTCTTTACATGGATCTCTATGAAGGCAACTTGCTTTTTCATGTACATTTTATTGACTATATTGAAAAAGCAAATAATCAAAAGCCACGGCAAGGAAGGGGACTACAGAGACACATATTCTCATGGTCAAGTACCATTTCTCCATGCCCAGAAGACTCACTTATATTGAGATGTAAGTGCATTAAATGGGGCCACAGTTTAAAGAAATCTGACAAAAATATGAGTCTTCATGCTTTTTATATCCAGCAGCCCATTCTTCTGTTCTCTTTCTGACTGTGAGGCTGGTATAAACATTGTCTTTCCATTAAATTTGACACTGAAATGTTTAGGTGGTTCTAAAGACCTCTTTTAAGGGGTTTAAATATCTCGAAGGCCAGCAGAAAGAAACCTATTCAGAGTTAACAAGCCAAAATTATTTACATATATTTCTGTATAATATATAACAATTTCTAATTGGTTATAATGATAGAAATCTGTAGAAATATCAACTTACATTGATAGATGTGCAGAAAAGTCTCTCCTAGTTTACTTGTGAGGAGAGGTTCTGGCAAGTCCCTGAAGAATTGCTTGACCATGTCAGCCACATCGTATGCTGACTGGTCCTCATAGCTGACGTTTTCTGGGGAGCTCTCGTTCATCTGACGCAGGGCCTGGATTCGGGACTTCACTCCAGATTTCCGAAACAGACCCACCTGAAAACGTACCATATTGAGTTGGGTAAAAGGGAAAATGGCACTTGAAGGATATATATGTGTTATATACATTTTTATATGGGGACTTTGATCATAACCAAAGCTTGGGTTGCTTATCTCACTCTAGGCAAGAAGGAGGAAAATGTGCAAATGCAATTGATGGTCCCACAAGTCTCACAGGCAAGCACAAGCTCTCACAGCAGGATTGCAGGGGTTAATAATGCTGCTGCTCTCTGTCCCATCCTAGAGAGAGGGTTCAGAGTGCCTTGTGGTTTCTCTGCTGCCTGAGAAGTTTAAGCAGGATGCTCTGTTGATATAAATCAGCCTGGCCTGCTTGGCTTGGATGACTGTCTGTTGATTTACTCCAGCTGAGAATCTGGCCCCTCATGTTTATTTGGGTATATATTTTGAAGACTAATAAGAAAATATTATGCTTAGCTAAGTAATAAATGCTGTGGCAAAAGATTAGTACCTCCTGGTAGAGCTTTAAAATCAAGATGAAATCTACTTTTTCCCTTTCATGTTCTCTGCTTCCAAGAGTTCTCCCAAATCCCACTGAAAAGTCCAGTTTGAAAGTGGGGGCCACAGAGGGATTACTTGTGCATGTCACTAAGATACATTTTTATCCTGTTTAGTTTCTGTTTTGAAAGGAAGTGGTAATTCTTCAAATGATGCCTTCAAGGCAGGGCTGCCCTTTCTTGTCCTTCTCCACCTGTGGAATTCCCCCTGGGGTGAATTCTGGGGCCTCAGCCATATTATTTATTCCCACGTGGGTTTACAGTGCTTCATTTGGTAAGTGTTAACACTGTTTCCCTTCAGTTTTGCAGGGAAAAAGGTGAAACATTGCGAGAGACCTATGGGAAAGGCACATTTCCATCTAGGAAATTCTATGGGAATTATATACCCTTGTTCCTCTGTGACTGCTGTCTCACTGGCGATCCGTGCATCTTCCTGCATGGCACAGTCCTTCAACAAACAGTAAAGGCAAGGGAATAATGCCTTCAGGCCTTCTCCCCTTACTTCCTTACTTTGCTGCTGTAAGAAGCAGCACAGAGTTCACAGAGGACCTTCCTCTCTCTAGAACACCTCCCATGCTCCCCCAGAGGGTATTTAGGACTTTGGTTAACTCACACATTAATGGCCCTAATTACATAGATCACAGCTCTGTGAGGGGGTATATTTATTTAATTACTTATATGGAGATGAACCACTGCACTAGACTGGCTGTGAGACAGCTCTGCTATGTCTTCTTATTGATGAATTTAGTGTCACTTGAGAACTAAATTTATGTACAGAAAGTAGAGAACTGGAGTGTGCCCTGTGTTCTGTATTTATGATCCCAAGTGAAGCTCTGCTCTTCTTCCTGACAAGAGCATATAAGAAAGAGCATCAAGCTCTTTTCATCTGGTTTTCCCTTTCCCTTTCTCTTCTTCTTTTTAAATGCCTTTTCCTCTTAGAAATATGTACTGAAGATGAAGAAGACAAACCTGCTAATTCTGTCCAAAAAATAAAGTTTGGGCTTGCAGTAGATAAATGCCAGAGTAGAGGCTCAATTCTCTCCTTTTGATGGAAAGTGTCCTTGCTGGTATAAACAACCATTAAAAACTTGCAGCTAAGTCTGATTTAAGAGGTCAGATGTCAAATCTCACCCATGCAATGTCCTGCTGCACATCATTCTATTATTGATATCTGTTTAAAGACATTTATCCAAACTCCTATTTCCCTCTTTTTGTATTAATGGAAAAAATTAATAATGAATCAAAAGAGTTCTTCACTCAATAGAAAAAGATGTTTTAGGCTCTGTTATGCATTATTACAGACTTATTTTGTAAATAAAAAGGGACTAAAAATCCAGAGGTTAGTCTTCCCCATCTCTTCACTATCCCCAAACTGTGTGGATTATCTTCCCTACAAGCATATGATGCATGACAGAAATAAAGATGCAGTTGGAAAAGGCAAAACACCTTCTATTTCACAAAGTGAAACTGAATTACATATCCTACAAGTAACTGTGGGACTCCTCATGCCAATTTAGGGATTTCAGTGGCAGGAGCCAGACCTTGCAATGGTTTAAAGCAACCTCAGCTTTCCCAAGGGCGTGCAGTAGAAGCTCTGACACCTGTTCTGAACTCCAGCCCACCTTCTGCAGTGCACACAAGAGACACATAAGCAAGATGCTGGGGGAGACTGGAGGCTGCCCAGGTCTCTGTCCAGGCATTAGGAGACTTTGAATTAAATGGGAACAAGGGGAGTAACTGTAAAGCAGAGAAGCTGAACTGCCTGGAGTGTTTTTGCCTGGAAAGGTTTTTGGTGAAAAGATACTTTAAAGGATCCCAATTTGTACCTCTCCTCCTTTTTTTTATAATTCAGTATTTTCCCAATTTTACTCTAAGAAGAAACCAAAGCTGAATTCAAATGGACCTTCACAGAGCTCTGATGCTTCCCAGCCCTTAAATACAAATGGAGCAGATAGTTGTCTGAGACTTCCAACACCTTTAACTGCCTCAAATCTCTCAAGAGCTTTTTCTTTCTCTTTTATACTCCCTTTTACATTCTCCCCAGTTAATCCTCTCTCTTCTCTTTCTTCCTCTTGCTCTGCTTCTTAGCTGACAAGCCCATTCCCATCCTTACATCTCCTGTTCCTCTTATTTGGGCGTCTCCTCCTCCAATCTCATCACTAATTCCAGGCTTGCTGCATCACTTTTCTTCCTACACTGGCTTTCCCAGCTCAGTACACCAACCCAGATGAGTGCCGTGGCAACCAGGCATGTTAGCTCCTGAATATATCACTTCTACTTGTGCATCTTTCCCTTTCATCCTCTCTTAATCAATTTCTCACAAGCTGTTCATCCTGCCCCTCAGCTCCTGCACTACATATGGCTGGCAGAACTCATTTCACCTCCCTTTTGACACTGTGGAGTTAGATGTCAAGGTATGACCACTACAGGATCCCTTTATAGAGAGAACTGATAGGAAGGACCTGAGTCTTTCCCACTGGCTGCAAAGGGAAACAGTTGTGATTCACCTGAACACCTTCAATTTTCAGTTTTGGGGAAGATGACTGTCACCCAACAAAAAACCTAAATAGCAACCAGAATGGTGATTAGAAAATGTGAAGATTCAGAAAGATGAATTCCACCCTTTTCATGTGTTCAGAGTTAGGAAAGCAGAAAAGTCTGAAAAGTGCTGGTTGCTTTTGAACTTACAATTATCTAAAGGCAGTTATGAAAGAGGTCATATGACATGAGGTCAATAACAGTAGAGGACTGAACATAAACAGCCAGGGGGTTTCTCCCAGTCCTATGTTCATAAAAACACACATCCTCATCCTTAGGGGAAGAACAGTAAAAATATGATTAGTATGTCCCTCTATAGCTAAAGGGAATAAAAAAAATCTGAAATACTTTGAGCATGAGGGTGTCCCAGCTGGCTTGTTGTAGCTAAGAACACTATAAAAGGCAATGTACCATAATGGCTTTGGCATTGAACCCCTGCTGACCTAACTATCTGGATATATCTGACTCTGTCAACAGAATACTTGGAATATTTTGCTGAGTTTGCTCTCTATTCTTGGACTTTTCTGTCTTTGCTAAGTAAATAAAACCTTTTGTACCACATCTTGTGAAATGGTGAATGCAGTTAACCCTCAACGGCAACAGTTAAGCATAAGCAGTACAGATACATGTAGAACTGGGAAGTCCTGATCTCTTCCCAGGTTTCATGCAATATACATGAAGATCTCAAAATGTTCTTTGAAGTAGACTGTGGTATACAAATCAGCAGGACTGTTACAGCTACAAAAATTCAACACATTAGCTGGATACAAATCTCAAAATGGAAAACTTTCAGTATTGGCACCAACTATCAAATCACCAGAGGAGATTGAGGTCCAATATGAGAGATAATAATCTTCAAACAATCCTGGTACTTAGTACAAAAATGCTCACTGTTGCTTGTTTAAAGTGGCTTTTCAGAAAAAACCAACAAGTCCATGGAGTAAAGTTCCTACCTGGTCTAGACAGTTGCTCCGTAGGTAGCGCAGGGCTTGTTGTATGCTCTGGGGCAGAGGCTGCCCTGTTCTCTGGACATGAACTATCAGGGGCACACCAAAGACATTCTTGTCCTTGTAGTCAGGGACTTTCATCCTCTTCATGAACTTTGGCACAGACCTGAAATTGACATGAACAGGCTGCATGAAAAAATCAGGGTATTTACACACTTTCTGAGTAACACTACTGACAGAAATTGGTAACTGAGGCCTTTTTAATAAAGATGGTGAAAAAATGTTAAATGAACAATACACAGACACTTTACACTTTGCAAAATTGATTAATTTCTTAATGTCTGTAAGTGGATGGCCTCTAAAGTATAGCATAACAATCAGTTCTAACAAGAACCTTTTACTATACAGGCGTCATCCAGCTGAAGCCAACAAGGTTTAAAGCATCTTTTAGGGTCTCACAGGAATGGCAGAGCAAACCTGAGTGGGGAGGGAAAAGGAGGCTCAGTCCTCTAACATGCTGAATGATCTTTGTACTACCATTTACATGATTTAGTATTCCTATTGACTAAAACTTTACAAGAAGAAATGATGGTGGGAAATCCCTACGTGTCAGATTCCTCCCTTGTGCTATGTGATTTATTCTAGTTGAGTAACTTAAGTGAAGATAGCTTTCTTTCTTCAATAAATTGGTTGATGAAAATAAGAACCAACTAGATTCCCTTTTTGGGAGTCATGACTGCCATGGAATTAAAATAAAAAGGATGAACATGACCTGAATGTGACTAAGAGGTTTGTCATCTGTGTGGGAAGAAGTAAAATCTCATTTTAAATTACCTACTGAAGAAGTACAGTGCGTAACTCTACAGCTATATAAAGTCCCTCTCTTAAAAACCCTTAGAGACTGATCATAAAAACTGAAGAAGTATCTCAGGATGAAAACCTTGTACAAACAGCAGGACCTAGAACTTGCTGTATTCTAGTCTGCTTATTTGAAGTTGGGTAAAGTGAGATTCATTTCAGTGCAGATGTCAGCTAGCCACAGGGAGTGCAGCAAAGGAGAGCAGTGAAATGGGGATTAATCTTACTGAATTTTACTTCTCTTAGAGAGATTTAGAAAGCGTCAGTAGTCTGGACTATCTCCCTACCTAGTCTAGAGAGAGACACCTCTGGAGGGTCTCCCAAACCCTCAGCCTTGGATTTAATGGGCTGCTTTGGGGTTGCATGTCTTTTCCCTCTCACCACAAACAGCCAACCTGATTTTCTTAGACTAGATTTATAACAGATTACTCTTTTAACTTTTCCTAATGACTGATGTCAGTGAGGTGAATCTCATATCTATTTTATCTATTTTTCTGTTTCTAAAGGAACAGAACTTGTCTTACACAGCTCACAAATGAATTCAGTGAGATTTTGGGGAGGTGCTTTGAGCATAAAAATCACAATATAAGTATCAAGTATACTGTATCTGGATTGGGTGCCTCAGTGTATTAGGGAAAGATTCTGTCATCCTTTTGATTATTTCTCAGATACTTTTAAACACTTATCCATGCCCATTTTTATTTCTGGTGTACCTCAATCTGTTGGGCCCACCAGGGTTTGTGTACCACAAAACACACAGGTTTCTGTAGCCAGTTGCTACAGAAGGAGCCATATTGTGAACATTCCCATCCATGTGTGCTTCCCTCCACTCCCTGAGTGACCAGGTAGCTCTCACAGCTGCCAGGGCTGCAAGCTCCCTCTGGCACAGGTCCAGAGACTGCATCTTTGATTTCTAGAGAAAAGTCCCTAATCTATCTATAACTATCCTAATCCTTCTTCTAAAGCACACACAAAGCAATATCAAACATGTGAAGCAGCAGCTGTTTCTTTTTGAATCACCAAACTAATTCTGGGTAGGACTTACTGTAAACTTTTTCAACATTTTAGTCACTCTCTCTTACTCCTGTTTATTTTTCTGGAACTGTAGCATTGTTCAAAAGGCCAGGGTAGTCTCTCTGTTAGAGCACAGGAATGAAGTCAGATTTCCAGGATCTATTTCTGACCTTGCCAACAAGCCACTACGCAACAATGGGTTAAAATGGACAGTTTTAAATTCTACACTTGAAGTCAATGGTTCCTTCTAATTGCATTTACTTACTAACAGAGTAACAGAATTAGAAGAAACTATTTTTTTTTTCTAAAAGGTCTCCTTCCAGTTACCAGTGGTACTCACCAGGTCCAGCCATGTTTGTTTGACATGGAGTACTTTTCCATGATGGCAGTGAGACGAAGCAGAGAGAATTTTTGCAGTAGATTCAGCTGGGCTGCTGACTGGTTGCTGATGTGAAGCGATGCAATGGAGCGGCTCAGCCCATGAGAGATTTGGAAACTGTGCCATCGTAATTGCCTTTAGCAAAAGAAACGAGAGAAAAATCAGAGAACTGCTTTAGTTGGGCAGAAAAGATGGTGTTCTGTGAGATAGGGCTGGGCAATATATAAAACATACATAAACACATACGTGATGGCTTGTGGTGTGTCAACTGAAAGAAAATGTACCTTGGAGATAAATAAAACAATTTAGTCAATCTCTTTAATTTTGGAAATGCCCAAGTTTTGTCTTTTTAAGATTAGATTCACAAGTGGGTGTGGGTCCTGTCCCTATACTTGGGGAAGTAGTGCTGCCTGCTTTGGTCTTTAGCCCACACACTTCCAACAGGATGTGGGAGATTTAGATACAAATGTTCTTTGCCTGACTCAGAATTGGTATTTGATGCCTAGTCCCTCACCTCCCAGGGGACTGACTTGACCACTGAGGTATTTGGAGATGAGTTCTCCAAATATCTCTGTTATTAAATGTTGAAGGATTTTTTCTGAAAAAGGATTAAACCTGTGTCACCTTAGCTAGAGCTATAACCACGGAGCTATTGAACTACTCATATCTTTTTACTCCAATGCACATTCTCTATATACTGGATCCATCAGAAAAAAAACCCCTAATTTTATTTTCTTGTTTCACTAAATGTAAGTTCTGGCTCAAATCCTAAAAACTTTGGCATTGCACATTTACTCAATAGTTGCCTCCAGTTCACTTTCACCTTTGTGGTGGTGGTGAGCAAGCACAGTCAGCAGCAAACCATGGCATGGCAGAGTCCTCTGTGAGGGTGTGACAAGACTGTCAGCAGATCAGAAAATACCAGTATTATCAGAAATACCAGAAAATATCAGAAAATCAGAAAATACTAGGTATGTTCTCCCTGCTTTTGCACTTACAAAGCCACCCTATATTCAACAGTTTAGACCCACAAAATCTTTTGCCCGGGACTACTGGTACTTGGCTCAACAGGAGCTCATCACTCTGACTTAAAACAGATCTGTAAACTATTAACAAAATTCCACTTTTCACTTTATTAAGAAGTCAATCACTCACCATCATTTCATCCCACCCATGTAAGGGGCTGAGGCAGAGTAGCAAAGTTCTCTTTGAGCACAAAGGAACACATTTTTAAAGCAGATCAGTGCATTAAAAAAGTGCATAAATCTACAAATTCATAAACATGGGTGCCTAACTTAGAAGACAAATTAGAAATACATCCTACAACATATATGGGGTCCTACTATGTAATCAATGAGTCAAGGGATTAAAAAATGCCTTAGTTTGCTCTATTAAACCAATTCTGCATCAATTCCATGTAAGAATCTCCACAGCAGAATGTCCCTTACCTCAAAGTCCCACCTTTCCCTGGAAGTCCCCATCTCCATACAGGATGAGCACTACTGTCATGGTACTCTGTGTCTTCTGACTCCTAAGCTGAGAACCTCTGCTTCATTATATTGTATTTCATAGTCTGTGCATTTGTATACAAAATTTTGCTACTTACCTGCTTGGCCTTGTGAGCGATGCTCCCACTCCAGAGTCTCTCCTCTCCCTAACACCAGTGGCTTCGGATTCATTCAGGGATGTTCCATCTCTGTCCATGTCGCTCGGGGTGGTCCGGCCATCAGACACAGAGTTTCCTTCAAAATCCAGAGTGATCTGTGTAGGCGACTGGAAAGGCAATGATGGGGGCTCCCTGACTGACACATCACCAACTGGCAGACCTGGCAACACCTTCTTTGACCAGCCATCTACCACCTCCTGCAGTCCATTGACATGTTGCAAAATGTCATCTAACTGAGGGAAAAGGACATCTTTCTCTATGTCCAGGAGGTCCCCAGTACTAGCATACAAGTGGGAACCTGGTACGTTGTCATAAATACTAATCCTGCTCTCTTTAGGACAGCCAGTCATCAGTCCAGATTCCTTCGGAGTGGAGCAGTTCTGCTTTCCCAAAGAGATGCTGCCTGTCCTCCAGTTTACATTGCTACTGTTGTCTGTAGGTGAGAGGCTTTCGATAGAAAGTGCCTTTGGGAAGGTCCCTGGTTTGTGATCCTTGGGAATGTGCACAACCAAGTTCTCTTGGGAATGAAATTCATTTTTGCGGTTTTGGTCCACCACCTGCCGTAAGGCCGTTCCTGTCAGAACATCCAGGTCCTCCAGGTACATCCCACCTCTCTTGTTTGCTTCATGGCATTTGCGTTCCTTCAAACACGGCGTGCTCACCCCACTGCTGCTGTTTTCGGACTGACTGCTGTCACTGCTGGATTTGGCAGAAAAAGGAAGCCCTCGTTTGACTGAATCTTGCCCCAGATTTTGGAGATCTCCATTCACTATCTGTACACAGTGCATGTCTTTCAAGGATTTCGGCTCAAACTGGAGAACCGGTCCACTGATCTCTAAAGGACCTGTTCTTCCTGAGCCTTTTAGTTTTCCATGCACAGCTTTTGCTTTTAGTGTCTCCATGCGTTTTAGAAAGGTTTTTGCTCTGGCTCGTGTTGGATTCTCATTCTTCAGGCTGTCTTTGGGGGACAGGGCTGTGTTTATTGCAGTGGAGTCCTGCAGCAGGGTGCTTTCCACATCATGATGGGCAGAGCAGTCGCAGGCCTTCCTGCCAGCGCTGGTGGTGCCAGACTGACTCCTGTTGTCACTGCCCCCACTGCTCTCGCTGTGGATCGATGAGACCTCAGGCTCACTCAGGTCTGTAAGGACACTCTCACTGCTCGTCGTGTTTTTCATTTTAATGTCCCCAGAAGAGCCATGTCTGTCAGATCGGTGAAGCAAAGCGTCAATGTCGTCCACCCGAGACCATCGTCTGCTGGTTCTTTGGAAAGTCCATTTATTACTGATAGCACAGAGGTCTTCTTCATCTGAATCTTCACTCTGGAAAAAAAAACAAGTGGCACTTGTTAAAATTGTGTGCTTTAACGTGATATTTGAATTAACATGACTGGGCTGCTCCAGGTGAGTCACAGGCAACAAAGTCTCTCTGAACCAAGTTTATGGAAGACTGGTCATCAGTCCTTTCATAACACCCTCTTTCATTTAATTGTAAAGTCCAAAAACATCTTAACAAGAAAGGAATAAAAGCCTTCTCCATGTTAGGAGTTCCACTGATACTTCTAGGCTTCCATGGACTGCGTGGGAACTGAATTGCGTAGGGTTGATGCCCACAGCGACTGTTTAGGGAAAAAAAAAATGTTTTGAAAGGCCAAAGTAAAGGATTCCTGATTTGCAGGGGTGGTGTTAAGATACACGTGTAAAGACAGAAGTAGCTGGGTACTACATCGATGTGAGCTATTTAAAAATCCAAGACAGCAAATATCTGGTGCTGCACGTAGTTTTGCAGTGAGAACTAAATAAACATCTATAAACTTCACAGGCCAGATACATCTAACAAGATTTATGTTTCAGGAACATAACTACAGATAAATAACAGTGATGCATAAAAGAACAATAAAAAAAATATTTGGCAGTATTGCTTAGGGTGTGTCTGAGTGCAGGCAAAGGAAAGCAGAGATGGCAGCCATGGGGTGTG
Organism: Trochalopteron elliotii; assembly: GCA_024734555.1. Classification (NCBI taxonomy): domain Eukaryota; kingdom Metazoa; phylum Chordata; class Aves; order Passeriformes; family Leiothrichidae; genus Trochalopteron; species Trochalopteron elliotii. The sequence continues at coordinate 4,628,761 of JANPWX010000134.1, read as the reverse complement.
GGCAGGAGGAGCAGCCAGGCTCAGGCTGGGATTGGGCAGCACCTGCAGCTGAGGTGAGCTTTCCTACAGTGGGAACCACTGTCTTCACTGCTGTCATCATCAGAGGCACCCCAAACTTGGTGACCTGAGCATGCTGCACTTTCTCTGGCTTCCTCCAATCTCCCAAGGTAGCAGCAGCCCCACAGCCCTTCCTGGTCTCATCCATCAGCTGGAGGTGTGCAGAGCTGTGCTTACGTTTAGGCAGCTCCAGGAGCTACTCTGCAACGCAGAGAACGTGTGCCTTGAAAAAGAATTTAGATAAAAAGCTCCCCCTACGACATTTTTTCTCATCTGTTTGCTCAAACAAAAAAGATTCATCTTTAGCACGAAGCCCACTCTTGCTAATGAGTACTCTTTTCCTGACTTTGAACTGGACTTATACTGCATTATTCTTGTGCATTTGTTTTAAAGCAGAACAAACTAACTTCACCTACATGACATCCAAACAGCTCTTCACATTCCTGGAAGCAGTATGAAGGCAGTAAAATATGACAGGCTGTCAGACTAAAATGAGGTGCTAAACCAGAAAGACTATTTTGGGACTGGAAAAATTCTCATTTTAAAAGTCTATTATTAGAAGTATTTTTATATGAAGTTTCAATGGTAAAGTTATCTCCAATCTCTGACTAGATCTTTGCTGGCCTGTCTAATTGAAAAATGTAAACCAAATTTTACAAGAGCACCCAAAACCTTAAATAATGTGAAACCTCAAAAGCTGGAGATTGGGATCAGTAGCGTGCCAAGTCTCACTGATGCCATAAACTTTTGCCAGTTTATCACTTCAAGTCAGCCAGATGTTTTAGATTATGTCCAAACCATAAAATATAGCTGTGAAATTTTGGGTTTAGGCATTCTTTCTTTTGTTAACGTTGACGTGTGCAGTGCTCCTGTGAGTTTACAGGAATGAATGGAGATCCTCATTCTGTGGCTTGTTACAGAGAAAAATTGAGCACCTAGTGAAGTATGAGGGAAGAGGCTAGAAAAAAATATAAGATTGCTTTGGCCATTTTGTCTGCAGGGAAGAAATGGCATATCAGACAGTTCTACCTTTGTTTTAACTCCACAGCTTGCTGTATGCATATATGGACTAAAGGACTCCACAGCCTGAGGAACTTAAAAATCCATTTATTGTGGTCTTAGTAGTGCCACAAAGTGGATACTTTAAAAACCACAAGGGTACGTACTTTTAAATATTTAGCAATGGTAATTATATCTACAAAGCATACCACTGTTGAAGCATTGGTGGCACCAGCCAATAGGATAAACATATTTTTAAAATTTGTTCTACATTGCAATATGCCAAAGGGACCTTAAAGAAGATTCTTGGCTGAAACAAATCCCTGTAGCTGCACTGACATTACTGTATGAGCTGACAGGATTTAGCCTGAATTTTCTACAAGCTGGAATCGATTAAAGTAGCCAGAGTGGTAGAGACATTGCAAAAAACACTGAGAGCACAAAACAGAAGACAGAAATAAAAATAAATTCAGTGGTAAATATACTTTAAATCAAAAGTTTGTGGGATTTTTGGTTTTGTTTTGTTTGTTTGTTTGAGTTTGTTTTTTGTTTTTTTTTTTTTTTTGGACAAAGCAGAGATGAACAGAAATGGATACTGGTAGTAAACAAGTTTTGCCTCTAACCACAGCAAAAACAGGATTACATTCTACCCAAGAGTCACTTAGGAAATACAGAGGCTTTTCAGTGTCAAAATTTTCAGCTCAATTAACTAAAGGCCTAGTTTTGTGTTCTTTTTAATTGATAAAGAAACATGCTTGTGTTTCATCAGAAGCAAAATCAGGCAAATATGAAATGAAATATCTGGATGCTGAAATACTGCCATGATGACTCACTACAAATTCAGCTGCACTGTGAGTCCTATGACATACTGTGCTTTTCTTTTGATGAAATCAGTAGAAATTCTGGAAGCCACGAAGATCCTGAATGACCCACTGTTCTTGTCAGACATCTGAGTCTCCTGACTAATGAAACTGTCCCCAAAAAAATGTTGAGAGCACTTAGCCCACCCACATGTCACCAGCTAGGGGGATGGCGGATCAGGAGAAGGTCTGAAAGCAATGATTCATCTGACACAGGCAGAGCAGACATTTTGGAGCAGTGACTGTATATTTCTACTGACCTGGGGTGAAATCAAGTGCATGGCATTGGAGCATATTCAAAAGTCCAGTTAATACCATTATGTTTGGGAAGATGAGAAGGGGCAAGTTTCTTGAGGAGTGACTGGTAACATTTGCCAAAGAGAAAGAGGTTTTGATTCACAGATTTGTCACAGCTGATTTAAAATAGTACAGCTTTTTGACTGAGGGTGAACTTGCCTGAAATACAGAGGGATGCTAACAAAAGGCAAATAGTGGATTTATTTGCGGTGGAATTCTGCCACATTTTTCCAGCTGGGGGCAGGAATTCTCATAAATCGACAGCTGCAGAAAGCAGTTAATCCAAAGGCTAATCTCTGTCTGTCCAAATCGCTTACGGACATATTTGCAACACATACATGAGGATTTCTGTTTGCATCTTGACGAAGCCAAGGGAAGACAGCAGCCCGCAGTGGGAATGGGCTGGGTGGGAGAGTGGGCAGTGAGGAAGGCTCATGCTGTGCTGGCTTTCACAGGAACCTTCCCTGGCAGCTTTCTTGGCCATATTTTGGTGAATTACTCAAGCAGCTGGGCTAGTCCTGTGCATACCTGTAATGCTGAAGCTCCAAAGCAGGCTGAGTTTGCATTTCATTGTTCAGATCACCAGAGAGACTATTAGGAAAGGCAGTATGTACAGCAAAAGATTAATTTAGTTCGGTGATCAAGTTCAGACCCAGTCTCTGGCTTTTACACTTGCATTTACATTTCCTCCTGTCAGCAGGCTCTCCTCCCTCTTCTTCTCTCACCCACATTCTCTTCTACTTTCAGTTGCTGTGTATCTGTGGACTAAAATCTCCTCCAACTCCTCTCTGACTACATTTTTCTGTGCTCAGCTCCTCTGAGGCCTTGTGCAGGTATGGACCCAACTAGCTTCTGTCCCCTTGAAAGAGTACCAAGTCGGGCCATGTCTCTTCCACCACAAATTAATGGTCGTCTGCAAGGAGAGCAGCTGAGGACTTCAGTCCATTCGGAACAGGGAGGAGTGGCAGCAAAAAATTAATGAAAAACAAACATAACAAAAAAAAAATCCTCCCTTTTTAACACAACATAAAACCCAAGACAAGAAAAAACCCTGATGCAGTGAAAAGAAGTCCGTGCAGCTCCAGGAAATGGACAAAATAGAAGCTAAAGAGGCTAGTACACAGAGAAACAGGCAGACATGTGCCAAGGCAGGATATCTGGACATTAAAACCATCCTCTGTTCAGGTTCCCTCAAACACTGAATAGAGTATGATGAGACTGAATTTGCAAAGACATCAAAAATGCAGCTCTCAGAGGCAGTTTTAAAAAAGCACCAGACAAACACTCCAGGAAGGAAAAACAGAAACCAAGATTTCTCAGAGCTGACAACTACCATTGTACAATACTCAAGGACTTTGGGGAATTTGTGACCAGAAAAACCAAACGTTCAACAGTTAATGCTGGACATGTTACGAAACTCAAAATCAACAAGCTGTTTCTGCAGCCCTCACTGAAACCCTTTATGCTCAGATAATTGCCATGTTACACAGGAGCTTGTAAGGATGACAGAGTTTATTTTCATATTCTTAACTGGGAAGAAGTCAGTACAAGAAACAAAGAAAAGATGTTATTTTCATCTTCCATTTTTTCTGAGCAAGATTTTCCACTGTGTACTCATATGGCATTGGCAAACAAACCAGTCTAATAAAGCTTTACTGTCTTCTCACCCACTAACTTTAATTGCACACATGTAGAATTTAAGTACTGTGTGAGCTCTTCTAACACACGTAGCATTTACTCACAATTTATGTTCTATTTGTGATTTCAAGATTCAGCAATTCACATTGTCATGCATCCGGATAATGTTGACATTCATGTTCAAGGTAAAATAAACTTAACTTACTTTTAAGAGCATTACTGAATTAAAGGCTAAATTGGGGTGGTCTTATCACAAAAGCCAGGGTATATTTAATGAAGTTCCCTTACCTTTTTTCTTTGGAAGTTCACATCGAGTTTCATTGAGGCGCACTTGTTCAGTGTGTTCAGTCGTCTACAGGGCAAAGCAAATGCAAAAGATTAGCAGGCTCTGACTAAAGGGCATGATTTTTTGCAAGTTGAAAACATTTTCTCTGATCTTACTGTAGGGTGCCAACTGCATATAACAGCTTCAGAAAGGATACTGCTCATCTATTCCAGCTATATAAGCCCTGCATGAAAAGGCACCCTTAGTTTCACTTTACTTGATAACCAGGTTTGATAGATTGCTTTTTAATTCATAGACATTTCTGTACTTAGCACAGGAAACAACTATAATCAAACACCTGTGATAGCTGGGGGAATGACAAGAGAAGGAGGTCAGTTGCCTTATGCAGGACTGTAACATAATTGGTCTAAAATGGGGATTTCAAAGCACCGGTGAAAGACCAAACAAAAAACCAGCTGCAGTTCCTCACTTCTGGCAGTTGGCATCTCCTTTAAAAAGTTGATATGAAAACCTTCTAGTTTAAAAGTTTCTCCAAAGCCAATAGTTTCTTTTCTCCTATCTGTGGATCTTATACACAGGTTAACACACCCAACATGTAAAAAATCTAACATCTTTAAATAAATATTTTTAGCTATTTTTGACCATATTCATACTGACGTTACCAGAGTCTCTGTAAGGCTTCTGCTCCTTAAATCCAAGGCTATCCTGTGATGACAGTGAGTTGAAATAACAATCCGTGTGTCTGTGTGTCCATGTGCAAGGACAGCCAGAGGACAAGTAAACATGCTCTTTCAATAGAGAACCTACTGTGGTAATGATAATTGATTTGGGTTTATTTATACTTAAAGATCCTGATCCATGAAACCATCCAACTTCTAAAAGCAGAGGCTCAAAGTTAAATATGTTGGACTTTGAAAATTTTCCATATCTAAGACTGAATTTCAAAATACAGGAAGGCAGAGTGAGAGAGCCATGTGCCCACAGTACTCCTCTGTTGGCTGCCTGTATCTCCTGTGTCTTTATAGCAAGACCTGTCACTGTTGCTTTTGGGTTGCAGAGAGAGTTCTCCAATTTCCAGAACTTAACATTTGAAATGCATGTGGTAAGTTACAAGGACACATGAAAAAAGTATCAGATCAATAATATAATCTCTCACATAACATAAGAAGATTATGGCATTAGCATATTCCTCTGCAGAACTTCTAATATTAGAATACCTTCCAAATTGCCATCACTAACAAAGAACCAACCCACCAAATGTGGATCTTCCTTAAAAAAAAATCCCTCGCAAAATATCACCTGCTCATTTGTAGATCAAATATTCTTTCCTAACTCAAGCCAATAAATCTGTTATGCTGCATCAGAAAAGTCCTGTGCTCACGGTATTAATTTGGGTATAATGTATGCACAAGCACAACCTGCATGCATGATAGCAATGCTGAAATAAATTCCAGAGTTTGTGGCTGTGTAGCTATATCTGCAGCCCTCTGCCCACAAATCTTCTTCTAGGATTACATCTATTATTGCAAAACTCCTCTTTTGCCCAAACACAGAATTTCTCAACCCAAAGTGGCATATTCTTGGGGGCCTGGGGCTGAATAATGTTCAGGGCTTCTTTTGAGCACAAAATGTTTAAATGTGTGTATTGATATCAATTCCAAGTACACAGAGGCACAGACACATTTTCAAAGGATTCCAGCCCAGCTTTCAATCTCTGGGGACAGCTTCCTCTGAGTGGTGAATATTGGCTAATATTGGAGTCCCTGAACCTCTTTGTCAGCTGCCCTGTGCTGAAGGGAAAAGTCTGTAGCTACATTTCCACACTTGCTCCACCAAAACCAAAACTACTTTTTACTGGGTGCCAGGGAGTTCAAACCCCAGGTTTTAAATTCACCCCTCTACAAAACACTGGTATTTTTTTGGGGATCTTCCAGGGCTGTGGAAAGATTTCCCAGTGAAATGAGAGAACTAATGATCATATTTGTGAGTTTGTCTGGTACTAACAGCTCAAATCCAAGTCAGTCTGTTTCAGCTTCTTTTGCCTTGTTGATGCTGCCAGTGGTGGCAGAAAGCTTTTCTCATCAGTTTAAAGTTGTCAGATGACTGACAGCCAACTCCTCAGCAAGTCTTTTGAAAAGAAAATAAACCCAGAAGTTTCTGGCTACAAAGGCTGTCACCAATGTCCCAGCTGAAGTGAGAGGAGCACTGCACTTTTATGCCACTACTTAAAAACGTGGGAAAAGAATGCCTGTTTATAATGTTAACAAAACACAAAGTCTGGACTTGAGAAAAGGCAGGGAAAAACACATTAAATAAACACAAGAGAGGTGGCTATATAAACCCAAATACTCTAGGATGCATTTGAAGGTGTATTTGGAAATTTCTGCATTGTTCAGGGAAAGATTGCAAAACATGTACTACAGCAAGTGTTTCAGTGATGTTAATTTCATTTCTTCTCCAGAGCATCACAGGTGGTTTAACACTTTAAAATAATTCTTAAAAAGTCAGCAGAGATTTTCAGGTGCCCAAACAGATGTTTCTGGTGCTACTTTAGATCCCCTGGAGTATCAAGCCTGGCCTTCAGCTGCTGCAGGTACCTTGGTCCAGACAACACATGGAGAAGTCTGGGCTATCTGAGGAGGTTTAAGATGGCCATAGACACGAGTCCTTAGGGCTCTGAATCCCAATCCCAGGACTGTAATTAAATCTTATGATAGATGTTCTTCAGAAGCAGGAAATCTTTTTTTTTATTTTTTGCATCCTTTACAGCACTGAACTGTGTTTACAAATAAATACAAGCTTGTAGCTATGCAGGCTCAGGCCAGCTGAAAATCCTTGTGGGGGACCTGTTGTCCTGCTCTAAGAGCTATCCAAGTAATAGGGAGACAGCTCTGAAGTGAGTTGGAGTTCCAGGAGAATTCCTGGACCTGTTCTGCAGCTGCTTTCGAGCAGGTGCTTTGGAATGCAGCCAGGGCCATGGGCCAGTCATGAAGGAGAGGCATCATGGGGAGGACAAGCATGGACAGCAGAGTGTCTCCCGCATCAGCAGATCTGCAAATGACCTCTCTTATGGATTCTGACCAGGAAAACACACTATATGGTGTAAATGCCTCTCTGAGGGAACTACAACACTATTTCTTTGCTTTATTGTTATTCCTAGCCAAGTTTAGGTGCTGTGGACACATGTCCCTGCCTGGCTTCTTCTGGCGCTGTCAACGTTGGGAAGAGGACATCAAGCTTCTGATGCTGGGCTTTGCTGAGGTTTCAACACTGAATAAGAGTCCTCCCAGCACCATTAGGGCTGGTGTGCAAGGCTGACACAGGCATGTCGCTGCTCCACCAGTTTTGTGCATGAAAAGAATACACTGTTTTCCAGTCCTATCACCTTTTCATCATGGTTGCCACTGAGGGAGTTAACCTCGTAGGCTCCAGGCTCCCATGAGATGAGTGATCTCTCCTGGAGCCACTCTACTGCCTCCAGAGCAGGGCTTTCTGTCCTGCATGTGGAGGGCCAGGCTTATCCCCCAACAGCACCTAGAGCAAGATAACTCAGCAGATGGTACTGCCTGTACACTCAGCATTTCAGAACTCTGGTGGGAGGATATCCCATCACATACAGCAACCTCCACTTTGTTTATGAGCTGTCTAAGAGACAACAGCTATGAAAAAAAAGGCTGCTGACTGGTTGGCACAGCTCAAATTTTAAGAGCTTGGTTTAGAGAACTATGTAGCAGACTGTTATATACTTGTTCTTCATGTTCTTAGTCACTTTATTTACGTGTATACAAAAAGTACAATGTGGCTTGGCTTCTCCTCCTCACCCTCTTATCACAGCAGCCACAAAAGTTCTCAGAGCAGAGTTGGTTGCTGCTATTTTGGAAGCGACACAGCTATAAAATTTTCATGCTCAATTATTGTTTTGGCAGGCTGACAGCATTTGCCTGCAGATTGCCTGGCAATTCTCTATTGTTCATTACTCAATAAAATCTGAGTGGAATGTCTTGATAGATATGCCTCTAACCCAAAGGCCTCAAATTTGGTTTTTACTCTGCCAGATTTTCAAATTATATTGTAAGCAGGAATGTTAGAATATCTCAAAAAGGTCACTGAAATCTTTTACAACAGGGAGTCAGACTTTCTGACTAAAATACTACCAGCTGCCTTAAAAAAAGCTTCCTCCTCATTTGTGCCTCATGTTGTCTAGTATACTTCAATGCCAGAAGAAAACTGATTATAAAATGAGATTGAGGGTCTGATTTCAACCCACAAGAGCAAAGAAATTCAGTGTTTATGCTATTACTATTCAGAGCTAAAACTCCTCAAACTGATTATCCATGCTGGCATTTCAGCTTTAAAATTATCTTCCCCAAAAAAATGAGAAGCCCATTTTGTTCAGCACTATGTGCTGAATGCACTATTAGTCAGTGTGATGGCTTGGTCACGCATAGCTTTAAGGGCAGCTTTGAATGTTTGAAGAATGGGAGTTTGACTGCCAACCTGGGAATCTGTGCACACAGAAATAATAACCAGCCTTTTTTAACTTCCTCTTTCCTCCAAGTGCATCACAGACTACAGCTCTCATGTGGTACCTTGGCATGCACCTTGAGTAACGCCATGGCAGAGCAAAGGAAGGGCAGAGAACTGGCCATAGTGGACAGCTGAGCTGTGAGGATTTCCACTGGAAACTTGGAAGATGCTGGTTTGATAGCTCATAGAGTAACAAAGCTGGCACTGGGGCAGCAGCTGACACTGTTCACTGTTTCTGATGAATCTGAATCTTGGCATTTGGTACAGTGGCTTTTTACGGCTCGCTTCCTGAAGCTGCTGAATTACATCAAATTAAATGTCTGCAATCTGAAAACATAACCTGTACATACTGCTTGTATTTCTAATATTACGAGGAGAATATTTTAAACAGCTTAGATCTTATTTTTTTTAAGATCTAAGCTGTTTAAAAACTACCAACAAAAATTCAAGTAAACAGGCATTGTCTCCTGAATAAAACAATTACAGAAAAAGTTGTTAGAGAGTGATAAACTCATTTATATTTAAAGAGTGGAAATATCTGTATCTCTGCTTTTTTCTGTAGGTCTCATCATTGTCCCTTGATTTAGGCTAATGTAAAGCATTTTTTCCCATGAGTGCATCTATCTAGCTGCTAGTTAATTTTCCAAACTCTCATATTTTAATAAAAGAGAAAAAAACCCAACCCAACCAAGTCTCTAGCTTCTCAGCTTGCAAAATAATCCTCATAAATATATCAATGTAGTGTAACTGTAGGTGTATCTATGAGTCTACAGAGCGGCTGGAGGAGCAAGAGATGAGCTACTCCCATTTTTAGCTGTGTAGGTATTGGATGCCTGGTGACCATGCCTGTAGCAACATCATTGCCAATTATTCCAGAGAAGAATGATTAGGGAGAGTCACAGAGCTATGAAATGACTATATCTCACTGTTCTCTCTCACAAGAAAGTGGCAAGAACAGACATCATTCTTGCATTTTTTAATGGTCCTTTCAACTTTGTGGTAAAGGGTAGAGGGGAAGAGATCTCAATCTCTTCTATCACTTTCCAGTTCCCAAACTGCAACAAAGTATGTCTTCCATCATGCCAGACTGAAGCAGGGGGATGTACATATGTATGAGAACAGGGTTTCTCAGGTGTGGGCATAGCAATCTTTCTCAGAAAGCAGCACAGAACAGCAGTGGTTCAAGTCTGCAGTCAATTCTGTTCTCAGGCATCTGTGAGAGAGATCACTGGAGAATCCAAGTGTTTCCTACTGGTTTATCTTCAGACACAAAGGCTATTACGCAGGGAAAGAGAATATTCTGTTCCCCATAGCCATAATAGACAGCATGAGAAGCAACAGGTCTCGTTTGCAGCAGGGGTGATTGGTAAAGCAATCTTACAGGTATGCCCAGAAACTACCCGGATCTGCCAAGAAGGGGGGCATAGCCTGGGATGGAGAGGTGGACTAGGTGAAGTCTCTTCCAGCTCTATTTTTGGTGATTCTCAGAAACCTTCTCTGCATTCCTCCACCACAAACTCATTAATCCTTGCAATGTACAGTGTGATGTGGAAGAGCATCTCCTAAAGCCATCTCTGCTGACTTTAGCCACAGTGGCAAAAGAGGAAATAAGAGTCTTGTCCAACTATCTTGATGTTGGTGTTGTGAAAGTTTCCACAAAATGTAATGAAGCCTGCTTGGTTAAGGGCCAGATGCTCCTTTGTCCTGACTTGAAGAGGAGAGGAGCAGAACCCAGCTTGAGCTGAGCACAGGGGAAAGAAGAGGGGAAGAATGTCTCTCAATGCGGTTTTGCAAAACTGCCACAGAATTGCTGTGTCTTGAGTCCTGGGGGACAGGACTTGAGCAATGCAGTATGGTATATTTATCACAGAGCACAAAAAGCAAGATAAACAGCAAACACAGGACTCCTGGGAGGGGCAAAGCACTGATCAGTTGTATCATTTGTAGTACTGGAGGGTCTGTAGTACTGGGCCTGGTCCCACTTCTGTTACTGGTGCCAAATGAGAGCACCAAGGGAATCACAGCAGCATGGAAAGCATGCCTGCTGCCAGAGAAAAGGGCTTGCTGAATTCTCTGCAATGAAGTTTCATCTTTTTTGCTGGACTTAGACATAGGAGTTATTAATGTGCAACTCAAATGTGACTCTCATTTATTCAGTGTTTGCTTGCACTACTGCTAGTTCTTAGAAAGCATCTGTTTCAAATCCAATGGATTTGGGTCTTCTCAAATCATGTGATGCTTTCTGTGAGTGTAGTGGGTCTCCTAATGCAGCATCTTCTGTAAGAGAAATTAACTCAGAATGGTGGCATTATAGATCTCATCACTTAATGCACCTGGACAAGCACACATCTCTACTGCTGCTATGCCAACAGTTAAAAATCAGCTCATGCTTTTAAATTATCAGAAAAAAAACTTTGAGTGTTATTTACCTGCAAAGAGGTTCTACAAGGTCCTTGTCAAGAAAATCATGATCTTTCTTTACTGCAGCAATGTCAATGGGAAACTGGGAGTCTGTAAAATGAGACACAATATTAAGATGACTGCTTGCTACTCAAATGAAAATACATTGTCTATATCTAAATTGCTTTGAATGTGCTTGCTCACTGAAATCTAGTATGACCAATTTCACTCAGCTCTGGTTCCCTTCCAGCTGTACCTGTGACTCTTTCTGACAGCATATCGGGTTTTTTTCTGTTAAAGGTATAGCTGAAAGTCCAGTGTATTAGAGTGACAGCAAAATTATTTCATTTTGGCTTTGAAAAATGCTCAGCTGTTAGCTGTTCATTTTCACCTTACACAAATGGGTGAGATCAGGGAGTTACCACCACACTTACTTTATCTACATGAGCAACAAGGTTTTCCTTTCTCATTACAGTGACTTAATGAGTTATTTGTTAGACAGGCTTTGCCCAAGTCCCAGAAATGTTCTGTGCTTTTTTTTTTTTTTTTAACAGATCCAAATAACAATGATTTCAGACAGAGGGTTACTCAAATAACAGACAAAAAAACCCAAACCAAAACAAACGAAACCAAACAAACCCCAACTGAATTATAATCCCCAATATTAGCTAAAAAGAATAGTATGCTGAAAGCTGACATTTGTAATGAAAAGTGACACAGCTCTGTAACAGTGGGACCCGTTCCAGTGCTGTGGCTGCTCTCCAGACTGTTCTGCCATGCTTAGGTACCTCAGCAGGATGCTGGGATACAGGAACTTCAGCCAGCATTTTCAGACACTACAGTTCAACACTGACATAACAGACGCCGGTGAAAAGCACCCTGTTTTCAGAGACATAGGCTGTCTAGAGCACATATTGACTGCAGGGGAATGGCTGGAGCCCAGCACAGGTTGTTTTTTGGTGAGAACATCCCTTTGAGTTAAGCAGGCAGCAGCCACTCCTTTCTCTGGTGGAGTCAGTATCTGCCATACTTCAAGTACAAGGCAGACACAAAAGCATTACTGGCTACCCAGAGAGTGTGGTGGATACACATTTGTGTCAGTTTTGGTCCGGCAGGCTTATTAGTCTTAGTTCCTTGCTGGATTTAAGTCTGCCTGCCTCCTGTGGGGCCACCTGAGCATCTCTGAATGGTGCTCCTGTCCCCAGGCACCTGAGCAGCACAACAGGACCCAGCACCTGACCCCTGATGGAGCTCAGCTGGCATTAAGGTGTCCTCACCATCCCACTCCCTGCCATCCCCAGCCCCGCATGAGGGGAGGGATGGTGTCCGAGCTGACTCCCTGCAGACTTGGCTCTGACCCATGAGGCTCCTTGGCCCTCATTCCATGCATGGATCTGTGCTGCCTCCAGACTCATGCTGACCCTGGAAGGTGTCCAGAGGTGTTTGGCAGAGCTGCCTTTCAGCTAATAAGCCTGAGTGGGTCTGAGCTGGCTCCGTCTCTGGCAGGGAGAACACACATTTTGGGAAAAATTAGGCTCAGCCACAGTTTCCCTCTCAGCCTTGAGTCTGGGGAGAGCAAGAAAAACCCAGTTCCAGTCCCCAAGGTACTACTGAACACAGCAGCAGTGCAACCACTCGCCCTGCCCTTGGGGGACACTGCTGCCCTGGGCATGAACTTTACACCTAGGAAGGGGACACCACCATTTGCACTGAGTTACCACTGAACTATCAGCTTTTCTTACTTTGCAAATGTGAAGTGCAAGTCAGATTATTCACTTTTGGTAACTCTGAAGAGTTTTTCAGTCTTACTTTTGGCATGATTGAAATTTTCAACATCTTCTAGTGTTTTAATCTTATTTCAGGCACAGTTCAGAAAGTTTTTAGAAAATAGACTCATGTTTTAGATATTTTGTAGTTGTTTTTATTAACATTTGAGGTTTACACAAGCTATGTCCCTCTTTTTTTTTTTTTTTTTTTTAACTTCCCATGGCTACAAGGGTAAGAATCTTGCTTTTCTTTATGCACTGGTATGACTCCAGCAGCTGAGGCTTTGTGAAGCATCCAGCCATGGCCATAACTCAGTCAAATGTGGAGTTGGCTGACTGCAAGCTCTCCTGGCGAGGGCCCAGTGCACTTTCAGAACCGCACAAAGAGGAGAAAGACCTACTTACCCTCATAGAACTGAGCATATTGGGGAAATCCAGCTGCACGTAACCAGTCACACGCTTCCTTTGCCTCGATTTCTGGGTAAAAAGAGGAAAGAGAAAAAGGTTTGTTATTTTGAATTAAAAGTTCTTTCAATTACAAGGAAAAAACAAAGAAATTTGGATCTATTTGCTGCTAAAATGCTGTCATCTCTCTGAATCAGAGTTTATAGCATCAGAAGAGAGTCACTGTAGGAAATCTGCCTATCTCCACAGGACCCCAGGGTGCACAAAGCCACTTGGAGGCTGGGATGAAGAGTTAGCCATCTCCTTGCAGCAGAAGTTGCTCAGCCAGGTTTGTGGCTCTGTGATCTACCCTCCCCCAAGGGTAAGTTGCTGGTAAGAGGTGAAGATGGAGCAGGGTGGAAATGGGGTGACAGGGAGCAGGCACTGTGTTCTTTCCTGTTCTGACATTTCTTGCAGAGCAGAATGCCAGGTGAAATCCATGGTAAGCTCTGCCAGGAATACCCCAGTGCAGGTGTCATGATGCTGAAGGGACAATTGCAGGGGCACCTCTGTTTTTACCAAGCTCCATGGGCTCATATTCTGGAAAGTGGTGTGCTGGGTCCAGCTCTGCCCAGCACCTGCACTGCCTGCATGTGCAGCTGCTCCCAGACCAGCTGGGTGAACAACTGAAAACAGGCTCATCCACACAAATGTGTGTTTCAGGGGAAACCTGGGAAACATCTCTTTGCTATCCAAACCTAGATCAGGATCTACCACTTGAACAGTTTTGGTTTACAGGATCAAAGTCAAAGCACGTATCTGTACTTCTTACATTTGCAAAACACGAAGAAACAGAGTGTGCAGGTGTTGAAGAAAGTAGACATTTTATGTTGCTTATTAATCAATCTGAATGAACCAGTCAAGGGCTTTGGCACATTTGTGGTTGTAAAATCTAGACAGCCATAATACAACACTCTAACTATAAAGCAAACTATGAAACTGGAACAAGATGATCAGCCTCAGTTGCTCTTCTGCATATTTTGCCTTGCATGTGAAAAAAATTCCAATTGTAAATCAATTTTCTACTAAAATGCATTTTTATAGGTAAGAGAAGTTGGTGTGAACTTTTGCCCATGTAATTCTGTTCAGATCACTCATCATACCCTTAATGACTTTACTCACTGAAGCTCACTATAAAATCTGCTTTGAATATACTCTGCAGTGTGTGACCTGCACACCTTTCTGATCCCCTAAATAATGAATCACACCAGCAAATTTTGTAGCAGAAATCAAAATTCAGAATACAAGGTCTATGTATCAAAAGCTCAATTTCCCAAAGACGATTAGACAGCCAGGAACAGCTCCACAATGGTCACATTCATTAGCAGTGCTGAAAAGGATTTACCACCAGGTCTTCATTTGCTTTGACATTAGTTCATGTCAAGGCCAAAAAATGGAGTATGAAAGTACATTCAGTTCTTGACACTGCACAAAAGAATAAGCAGCTTACATAAAACGTGGCTCTCACTACAGCACATCTGTGTGCTGAAAGCACATCTCTATTATGTTCCAGTTAGACTATTCCTATGAAATGCTTGGAAAAAAGACAAGTCTTTATACTTTTTTTCCCTTTTGCTTAATTCAATCTCATGAAACACAGACAAATCAATCCCATTTCAAAATGTATTTTACAACTCAGAACAGCTGTACGTACATTCTAGCTTCATCTGGCCTAGAAACACAACTGACAGAGGCTGTGGGTTATGGAGAATGCTACCATTTAATGCTCTTATACGCTTATCATATTTCAATTTTTTTTTTTTTGCAGTTGGCTACTCAGAGGAGCTTGCTGAGAAACATTCCTGCACCCCAAATGAGATCTAAAAAATCTCAGGTTGGAATGGGTGAGTAAATATAAGGAATAACCAAGAAAGTAGATCTCACTTTTTTCTGAGGTTTTGTTTTTAGTTTTTTGTGGTGTTTTTAGTTTGTTTTTTACTTTTTTTTGATGAGGTTGTTTGAAATGCACTGTGTTCTGTTAAACATCGTTGACTGATTAACTTCTGCCTTCAAAACTCTGACTCTATATCCTTCATTAAGGCATTTCTGGGGAGTATTCTTCTTTTCTGAATGACTACCTCAGCCTTGAGTAAGATTTGCTAAGGTTCCAGGATACTGAGTCTCAAGACACGTATCATTCCCAGTTCCCTCCCATACCTCTCTTTCTGGTCTTACTCAGAGGACAGCAGGAGAAGTGCACAAGGCTGCTGGCACAGCCCAAAATATGACTTTGCTCATACAAGTGTGTTCCCACTGGCTAAGGGCACCTGTTCCAGTCATTCCCCTCTTGGTCCCTCCTACAGTTTAGGTGAAAAGGCACAACAAAGGATTCACTCCTTAGCAGACATCAAAGGTGATTTCTACTATTATGCCTTGGGCATGTAATCCAAGTTAAAGTTCAGAACGTAATATAGGTGCTTTTATTGCTGCACACTGCAATGTTTGAACAATAATTTGACATGCTAAGTTTAACCTTCTCTTTTTGTGCCCATATCCTAATATTTGCCTTTTCTTACTTCGTAGTGAAACATTAGTGAAGACTCCTTTGGGAAGAGATGTGCAGCACCAAAAAGCTCCCAGTGGAGGTGTCAATGAAGGGTGGTAGAAATAATTTTGGTAGTGTTGTCCCAGTTCTGCTCCCATGTCCAGGCTAATACAGGGGTTTGATCCTGCCTGCAGCAGATGGACTGTCTTGGTGCAACACTGAAAGACGTGGAAACCCACATGTGTTCATAGGTGGCACCAAGGCAGTTTGTCAACAGCACAGAGAAGGGCTGTCATGGTGAGAAGAACAATTTCAGAGAGGTCATGGCTCAGGGCTGGCAGGAGGCACAATTCCTCCAGTTCCTACCAGAAGCATGTGAGCTACCACTGACCCACAGGCAGCATCTCTCTTGGCAGGACCAAAAAGTCTGCTTGCCGCAGCACACCTGATGGAGGGTTTGTCCTTAAGCACTACTGTTCTGCCTGGAGCTGGAAAAAAAATTAGGGATAATTTGCTTACTGCTTTCCATCTGCTTGGGCAGCAGTTAACAACAATCATTAATTATTAAGGCTAGATAATAATTCAGTCCCAAATATTGACAACTGTCAGTATGTCTCACAGGACTTCAATTCTAAGGAGTTTTTCAGTTTCTATTTGAAGCTTGGAAGAAAATCAATTTCTCTTTTCCATTTCATTTCTTCTACTAGTTGTGAGCTATAATTTAGAGCAAAATAAGGAGAGGGGTTCACTCAGGAAATGTGACAAGTATTCAGAGTACAGCTGGGTCTTGGCTTTGAGTCCATCTCTAGCATTAAACAGGTTTGAGTTGTCTACCACAAACCATGTGGGTGGCTCTGGCTGTTCTGGGACTGAAATGGAGACAGTTGTTTGCCATCTCTCCTGCTCTTCCAACACTTTCTCTGATTCTTCACAAACTGCTTTGTTTCTGCCCAACACCAGACAAACAGTTTAGCAGCCAGCTGCCACTGAAGGGTACATCCTTGCCCTGCCTATCCAACGCCAGCTTGCTGCTTCTCCTGCTTCCCTTACATGCCACACCAGCTCCTGGCCAACCCTTCAGAGACCCAGCTCAACCCCCTAAGCTGGTAGAAAACTAACCCTGCAAAAGTGGGAATGGTCTGCTGTTGGGTTAGCAAACTGACTCAAATCCTTTAAGGGTTCTGTTTAATCTACATTAGTTGCATTTTAACAAGCCCAAGAAAGTCAAACCACTGGAACAGTCCTTCCCTCACATGAAGGAGCACAGGAACTGTCTAAAAAGTTGTTTGGAGAAAACCTCTGTCAAGAGAAACTCATGTAAATAAATTAATTTTCTGGCTTGGAATCTTATCACCATCTATAAATATCAATGCTATGACCTAGTTACTATAGTCCTTTCCCTCTTCCTGTCTAGATATCAGTATTTCATCTTATTTCTGCCTTTCTGCCATTGTCCCTGTCTCTTCTGTCTTCTGTTTTGGTGTTTCTCCTTTTTTTTTAAACTACATTTTTATTTAAAATGCAGATGTCCCTTTGCACAGTGCAGTGAAAGGTTTAGCAACTAGAATAAATAAGGTACATAATTACCCCATCTATTGTGTTTATGTCAACTTTATGTGATAACTTTTGTTGTTCATCTTCTGTAACAAATCACTGTTAATGCTCACTTTAGTATTCCCACTGTATTGCTCACCACTTAAATCTAATTTACTAGATTCAGATAAAATATCTGGGAATGTTAGAGAAAATGATTAATCAATTAATTGGAAAAAAGTGCTTTTTACTGTGGAACCACATCAGTGAGCAAGTGATTAGTCTGGTGTTACTAACCAAAGGTCACATCAACTTTTGGTTCTTGTTTTACTTTTTCCTGCAAGAGGAGGAAAACTGTTGGGATGAGTTTGTGCTGCAACTTCCAGAACAAAATCTACCTGGCATTCTAAGGTTAGTTTGGAGGCTCAGGTCAACCCAAGGTTATAAAATGCCTTTTACTCTCAGGAATTGCTGCAGACCGCTATGAAAGGTAAACCAGAGAAGAGTCCTGGAGAGGAAACACTGATGGTGTTTTAGACCTGAGGCTTGCTCCAGGCAGCTGTAGACACTGAGTCAGCCTTGTCTCACAGGTCCTGCTACATCCCTTGTGTCCCATAAACCTGTCAAGTCACCAACAAGCAATGTCACCCCCTGATGTCTTCCCAGAAGAGTGCTAACGAGGGAAGATGGGTTCTTTAGAGAAGTTCAGTTCAGGCTGACAACAGCTCTAGCATGTTTCAGCTTCTTCTTGCAGCTCTGTCTGAGATACTGCAATGGCTGCCATTACTTTCCTGGCCCTATATCTCACAGTCTTTAGGATATTTATCTATGTTACTCTTCTTATTTTATGGATGGGGATTTAAAGCACTTCAGAAATACATAAGCAGGTTAGAGGTAAGGGTGATGGGAATTAGATGCCTGACACTTATCTGGCCATAAAAATAGGGTTAATGCCACTCCTCAGGTACCCTTAGAAATCTAGTCTGGACAACCCAAATTCTGAATTTCTGATACTTAAATGCGTCACTCTACCATCCCTAGGCTACAATGTAACATTAAGGGGTGATAGGTTTCCACTGAGTGGCATTTGCAAAGCTTCTTCAGAGCTCAGAAATTAGATTACAGTAGGGTATAAGGGTGCCAAATTGGAAAGAACAGCAATATATTTGTAAATCTGAGACAAGATGACTTTTCAACTCACATAGGAAATTCACAGTAAAACAAGAGCTCACATGTGAGCAACCTAGTCTAGTGAAAGGTGTTCCTGCCCACTGCAGGGGGGTTGTAACCTTAAGGTCCCTTCCAACCAACGCTGTTCTATGATTTTATGATTCCATGATCTACAGCTTGCAAGGAGTAGGTTAATACCTTAATTACTGTATTATCATCTCACTTCACTAGTGCAAGCAGTTGGTGCAGAGTATGGAAAAATTAAAAACTTGTCATATTCCCTAAGGAAAAATCCCCGTGCAATTAAATAAAGACAGACACAATTTTCAGTAATCTTTCATGATTTTAGGTAGAGGTCTAATGGTTTACACCATTCCCACACACTCTGCAGGACTTTTCCAGAATAATTCCAATAATAACGCAACAGCAATTGTACCGTGCAGCCGTAAAATTACCATTTATAGTACAAATATATAATAAATAAAAGAAACCATAAGCATACAATGAATTTATATGTTTTACTGCACTATGGTGCATACTTGTCAATAAATCTTGATAATAAGGTTTTCAAAAGTGGAATTTCATTGGAGTTATTTTATATCATGCCATATAATTAGTATTAGAGACAAGGTTATGTTTTGCAAGGAAGGGACAAATAAAACTGTCAAAGTGTTATTTTAGTAGTCCTAAACCTTTCGTGGAATATTGTGGTACTAGTAATATTACAATAAAATATGGACCTTTTAAACTTCTGTGGCTGAATATAATTTAAAGTCAATAGAAAAAGATCTTTCATGAGTAGTTCCTTTATGTGTAATTCTTTACCCTCAAGGAGTAATAGTCAAATGATGTCCATTCATGGTCTGACTTCTTAGGTTGAAAGTGAGAGGCCTGATTATTTATGGACCTGAAAAAAAAATAAATCTTGTATGCTGAGAGATTAAAAGAGTGTGACTGTTTACCTTGGAGAGCAGATGAATAAGGAAGGGTTATGCTAAAAGGGTATAAAATCAGGGGTAATACAAAAATAGGAAATTTAGGAAATTGGGAACTACTATTCACTCTACACACAGTACAAGAGCAGGGAGATTAATAAAAAAGAAGGAATAAGAAAGAATGAACTGATATTGCCACAGGACACTGGCATCAGGAGATGAGTTGGAGCTGGAACCTCATCTGACTATTCACTGCTACCACCACAGATTTGGAAAAGAATTCTCCAGAATGGAATAAATGAAACCAAGCTAAAGACAGTGTTATGAAAAGGCTTTTCCCTGGTTAGACGATCAGCTTATACAGCTTTTCCTTCTGAGCTACTGACACTTCTCGTACTCAGACATAGGCCGGGACTGTAAAAAATATGTCTTTCAATGACTACAACAGTTGTTTTGTTTTCTACTGCAACCGAATTCTGCACAGCCCAGCTGGAAGACTTCTCATCAGACTTTTATCTTCAGCAAGGCTGCATTTCGCATGAAAAAAAGGTGTGTTATTCCAGCAAGGAATTAGGAAGCTACGACCCCCTTGGGTGAAAGGATTATGCTGAATTGCTTTCCCAAATTAATGGGACACTGGTAAAACTGGTAGATCTGAGATTTACAGCAGGTTCATTAAGCACAAAACTTTACAGGTCTGGGAACAGTGTCTGTATCACTGTTTTTTACATCTAGGCATCATCAGAGCTAGGTGTACAACACAATGAGTTCCCTCAAGTAAATAACCAGAAGGTGGCTGTGCAAACAGCAGCAGGGAAATCAAAGTTTGCAGTGCAGAGGAGACCTTTGTGCAATGTCCATGCTCTCCATATGCTCTTTAAGCTGAGAGGTGACTTGCAGGGGCCACTGAAGCAGCCAGCACACCAAGACAGCAGGCATGCAGGGACACAATAAGGACTTTAGGAGCAGGAATGTCCTGAGGGACTCCCACTTCAGAGCCATTAATGGCTGCCACTCTACCAGGCAGCCATTACTGTTCCTGAAAGTCCATAAAATCGACTCCCTGGGGAATTCTCCCATTATATATACCTTCAAGGAACTCCTTCTGGTAACAGCACAATCAAGCATCTAAACATAAGAATGCAATGAGATTTGGACACCAAGTGGTTTAAACATTTGAAAGTTTTAGACATAACACTAATACCACTGCAAAGATGTTTAACAGACCCAACCAATGCTGAAAATCCCATCCATATTATATGGTCCAGTAATGTGATAAAAACAAGAGATTCAGGTCTTCCTTTGAGCATACCCTTGAGATTTTTGGTTGCTCCTTATCATCATCATAATTCCTATTTACTGCTGGTTTCCTTTTCTCCTTTCTTTTCCATATTTTCCACTCTGAAATCACTTTAACCTTCTGTCATTCATTTCTCTGATATCTTTGCTACCCACTGTCCCACATGCCCACTCAGTTTATACAACATTACTCCACAATAGTTTGTTTCCCATTTTTTGCCATCTTCCTTTCAGATTCCTGAAATAGGATTTTAAATCCCTCCTAACCCAAAAAATCTCTCTCTATCTTCAAGTATCACTTCGAAGTCACTTTTCTTCTTAGTTTACAACTGATTTGTACAATGCAGCACTTCGTGATGACACTAATAAAACAATAGCTTGCAACCCACATCTCATCTTGAGGCACTTTAAATGGTTATAAAAACTGAAGAGAAAGTTATATTTAGGGATCACTTCATCCCTGGGTGAAATGCAGCTGCATTAGGATGAAATGCGGCAGCTGCACAAAAGAATGCTGCAGCAGTTTATGACAAGAAACAAGGAGAATACTTTATCCAACTGAAACCACTGACAGGATTCATGAGATAGAATAAATTTATATTATATATATATATATATATATATGTAGGGAGCTGACAAGGACATCAGGCTTTCCTCCCTTTAGCCTTGAGAAAAATACCCTGGTACTGCTAATGGACAAAAGTGATTAAGAACTTGGTTCCCTTCACATCCTCCTCCTTCCCCATTAGGATTTATATTATTTTTCTTGCCTTCTGACAGCCCCCATGAGTCTTGACTTCATATAGACTTGGAGGACAGAGTAACACCCATCCATTCTTCTGTACCACACTGCCCATCCCACCTATTTGGCCTGTCATTCAAAAGCTGAGAACTGCTGAATTGAGAATTAACCAAGTGCTCTTATACGTGAGCACTGTACGCCAACTGAAAAACGTGTTTTGATAATGGTCTGGAAAATGCAAGTCTTTAGGGACTCTAACATAAAGTATATAGTATTTTTAATGTGGAAGAAACACTATCAAATAGGTAGAGAAGAGGTAAAAATCCCATCCCTTGGGATCTATTTCAAAACTTCTGGTGACTCCTAGAGTCACTATAGGACAAATTTTGAAAACAGACTCTTCTTTTACAAGTTTCTGCCTTTGGGTTCCCAAGCTAAGAGCTCTAGGCCACATCTCAACTTCCATATGTTATGGACCAAAGAATGACCTGAAGACTGGAATAGCTGCTGAGCTCACATTGAAAGAGAAATGTTGAGTCCAACTGGTATTTAGAAAACTTCTTGCTCCCTGGATATGTTATAAAGTGATTTTTGCAATGTACCACTGCTAGTCCAGTACCTACAGACATTATTAATAAGTAGTCAGTGAAAGAGCAGCTATATGTGCCTATTCATGCTATATATTTCTGTTATATGTTATTGTCACGTATCTTTTACTGAATCACTATTGCTGAAGAGTGAAGAGCCCAAAGACTACAAAGCAGCTTTGCAGAAAACAAGCTGGGTGCCTGGTTGGACACCAACAGAACACGAAGTAGCCACGTGCCCTTCTGCCAAGAAAGGCAGAGAGCACACTGGGCTGCACTAGGAGGGGTGACAGCAGGCAAAGGCAGGTGATTCTTCCCCTCTTCTGACCACTAGTGAGGCCACATCTGGTGTGCTGGCTCCAGTTGTGGGTTCCCCAGCAAAAAGAAAATACAGATTTACTGGAGTAAGTCCAGCACACGGCTATGAAAACGATTAAGGGCCTGGAGCACCTGAGAGATGAAAAAAGGCTGAGAAAGCTGCAACTGTTCAGCCTGGGAAAGAGAAGCCTTAGTGGACTCTCCTCTGTGAGTATAAATATCTGAAGGGAGGGTGCAAAGACGGCACAGTCAGGATGTTCTCAGTGGTGCCCAGTGACAGGGAATGGGCACACACTGACACACAGAAGGCTCTGTACATCATGAAACACTTTCTTCCTGTAAGGGTAACCAGTACTGATACACATTCCTCAGGGAGCTGGTGGAGGCTTCATCCTTGGAGAAATTCAAAAGCCACCTGAACACAGCTTGCCATAGGTGGCCTTGCTTGAGCAATTGGGTTGGACAAGATTACTTCCAGATGTGCTTTCCTACCTCAACCATCAGTGACTACCTCAACCATTCAGTGACTCTGACTATTTCAAGAAGTGTGTAAAAATAACCCTGAACTGACCCAACAGCAAGGAGGTTAGATATCTCCATCAGCAACATCATGCTTCCCTTAATGAAGAATTTCAAATAAAGACTCACTGTAAACTCCTCTACACCTCTCTTCATCTTGAGGAAAACTAGCACTATTGATTTTTGAACCCAGAAAGTCACAGGAAGGGCAAGAATAACATCAAGGAGAGGAACAGATAATAGGAAGTATATATGTATAAATTCCAACTGTGCCACTACTGGAAACTTGCCATAACTTTATACTTGGAATTATAAGTGCTATTATATTTGTAGCTGGAGCAACTTTTTATTAGATTGCTAATACTTTAATCATTAGAGCAGTAAATTCTTCAATCTGTACACAAGGTGTTTCTTCACCGCTCATAAAGTGCCAAGGTGTTTTGTCTGGTACCCTGCCCTTGAGATCTGGTTTGAATTTGGATGCAGCAGATGGACGCCACTACATGTAGCTTGCAGCTACCCTCTGTCCTTGCAAGGTTTTGAAAATGTCATCTCTTGCAAGGCTAGGGGAGACTTCTAGACAGCCTGAACTCAACCAGCATACAAGATGTCTCTGGAGTGCCGTGACATTCAGAGGCCTCCCAAGAGGATGTAGTCCTGGTCTGACCATTAGTTTTGACTCTTGCGTGCATTCCTAACTCCAATTAAATACAAAGATTTAATGTCTCTGGAAGTCAGGGTTTTCAAGCTCAGTATCCTAAACTGGAGGTCAAGTTTAAGACTTCAATGCTTTGCTTAGATTTTCCACAATACCCAATGTGGTTTGCATGTGTGGGGTACTGAAGATAATTGGTCAGACAGTAATTGGAGCTCGGCAGATGAAAGGCACTATGGAATGCAGGAGAATGCTTCATGTTATAATTTGAGTGAAAATGTAAACAATACCCCAAAAGATAGATGTTGTCATCATAAGCTTTCTCTCTGAATTATGCAAATAAGTAGAACAAAACATAATCCCTTATCAACATATTAGTTATTCTTTGATTATGCCCTTCATGTTCTGTAGATGTTCAAATTACATATGGGCAATCAGATATACATCAGAGAAACTCTACCCATCTGAGGTGGTCTTCATGCTGTGAATTTATATTAAACACTGAACATTAATATGAAAGTAACTCCCCTTGGAGATAGTACTTTGATGTATTAATAAAAAAGACTTCACAGTTCTTGTTTATATCATAAATTAAGATTAAAACGCTTCCTTTTGCAGTTCTGTGTGAGATGAGTAATTTGTAGTGCAAGGAACATTAATAAAACATGGCACATACAGCAGAGTTCAAATATTCAAAACTGAGGTCCAAATTCATGTCTTGTGCAGAGCGAATGCAATGCAAAGTGCTGAATGCTCCCCTGGTGTTATCAGTGTTATCAGTGTTATCTGCTGTTATCAGCTGATTAACACTACAAGCAGATCTGTCTTTAGGTCCCAGAAAGTGTTTCCTTATTACCTCTTTTAATGCAATGGCCTATGGAGAAAGATGTCCTGTGTATTTCTTCCGAAAGAGAAGAACCCCAAACAGCAGATGGTGACTTATTCACACAGTTTGTAAGAAGCTGTCACCTATATAAAATCCAGGAGCAGGAGGCTCCTGACATTATCCTGAAAGTACAGACAAGGCCTGTACCTATAGACCCAGCGTCCTTCTCTGATTCACAACCACACCACTACTGTTGCCATTGAAGTATATCAACATTATTAACATTTCGTCATGTCTCGAGACTGCAGCGAAAAATCATTTCTAAAATGAAGGTTAACTTTATTTGTGAATAGCTACTGTTTTATTATGATTATTTCTGAGAGGATCAAGCACCCATATCTGTTTAATGCTTTATTCCAGTTGCTATTTTCTGTAAGAACATAACTACCATGGAAAATTACCATAGTGTCTTTTATGACACTATGAAGAAATGAAATATCAGTAAATTAATACTTAGCACAAACTATTATTTTCTTTTATTGGACATTCTGAACTTAGTCTACCTTCCTTTTTGGAGCTGGACTGATCCTGTGTCAGTGCCAAATGTGATGTGATAAGCTGGCTCTGCCATGGGCAGGGCTTGGGGCAGATGACCTCCATTGTTTGATGGTTCCACTAATTTTTAAAATTATTTCAGTGATGAAAGAAATAACATATGCTTACGGAAAGATGTTATTGTGAACCAAATTTTGCCCTCTGCTTTGACTATGCAGTGCTGTAAGAACACTGGAGTCACACCAGTGTGTGTTTCAGCATGATCTAGTCCAGAGCCACTAATTACATGGCTGTGTACTAATCTTTGTAGAGTCATGAGAAAAAACAAAAGATTAAAGGAAATAATTACTCACCTACTAAAAAAAGAACATCTTTCCTCACTCTGTTTTCCTAAAAGCACCCAATTTGTACAAAAGTGCCTTTCAAACACTTTTCTCCAACACGTAAACAGTATTAACGTGGGAAAGTCAAATTATGGTTCTTTTTCAGAAAGCAGTGGCGCTACTGCTCAGACAGCTGTTCAGTTTCCAACATCCATCATGTGATAAATATTTTATTTAATTTTACTGAAGAGATACAGATAACTTTCAATATCCAAGGCCAGAATTTTAAGGGTATTTAAATTTCTGAACTGGTAGGGTGCAGATTTTCAAAGATGTTCAAAGTATTTAACTGTCATTTACCTCCTCAAGCACACTGGATTATGATTTACCCAGTCCTGTCATCTACTATCAGGTGGCTGCAGACTTTTTTTGTGCAGTCCAGCACATGCACATCTAAATGTTTTTTGAACAACCAAAGGGATGATGCAGAGCCAGCAGTTTTGCCAGCAGACTCAAATGTTTTGGATGTGTGAACTAGCAAACTTCCATGATTTTTCTTCACACAAATACTTAGATTTTTTTGTTCATTCCCCTTTACAATGAAAGCTGCAATCCATATGGGTACAGAGCAACACACAGAAAACAGGCAAAAACAATTCTTACATGATAGCTGTCCCTAAACGTTTATTCATTCATACCGGAGGAAAGAAGGAACAGACAACTTGGCTATGATGGTATAGTTATTATTTTTAGCCTTTTGGCTGAAGTCTTTAGTTTCCTTTCCATATATTTTTAAATAGAAGGCTGTAGGGGTTTTATGTGCTCCTCCAAGTAGAGAACAGACTTTTAATGTAGCAAAAATACTGATTTTCCATTCTGCACCTCACCTAGGTCTGTTTCCATCTAATAAGCCATTGTACAAAATAACTATTTCCTATAACATGAAATTCTGCTATGGCAGAAGTAACACTGGGTATCCATAGTACTGACACTTCTCATTTCCGTACCCTTGTAACACTGCAGAGCAAATGGGAGCCAGATCCATAGGAACCCTGTAACTACTTGACAATAATCATTGCCAGCAATGAAACAGAGTTAGCAAAGAATTAGCACACCACCCAGAACTAACAACACCCTACACTTCCTTCCTGTTATTTTTAGCTACAAGCAGGAAAGACATAAATTGCTCTTTTATCAAATAGGTAGATAAGGTAGATGTTTGCAGTTATCACTCTATAAAGCTGGACTCTGGCCTTCAGCTATGTTCCATGTATTAGCCTGTAAGAAGACAACAGGAAGTCTGGAGACCTACCAGTGCCTGTTCCCTGCTGGTGCCAGAGAGTAGATCTGTGGGGTACCCGTGAGGAGACACCAAAGCTACGAAAGAAACACAAGCCTCCTATTTTCATGTCAATGTCTCTTGCTGGATAACAGGAAGGAATACAGAGGGGTTGGCTTTGCAAATGTCAGTGAAATACAGACCCTGTCACTTTTTAACTTGCTGGATGAATTTCAACTATTTCTTAATCTTCTCATAGTTGATGGGAAATCACTTGGATAGTTTCAGTTGCCATCTCATGGACAGAGTCCCTTTGCTCTAACTGCTGGAGAGCACATTCCCACTCGCCTGAATCATTACTGGCCTGACTGTGGGCAAAGATGGTTTGTCCTCTAGACAGTGCTAGCAGCTAGATATTTGGAAAGTAAATGACTAATCCCTTGCCCTGCTCTGGGTGGGAAGGAAGACACATCACTTAACACTTTCACTTCAGTTTAAAAATGGAAAAATTATCCTTCCCTCCTTAGGAAGCAAAATTGTTAGACTACATATGCTGAAGTGCGTACTATGCTCAAAATATACTCCAGATCCATGAGGACCACATAGTTAGCTTGCATGAGCTCCTCTTCTTTTAACACTTTAACAAACAGATGGCCTCTTAAACTGGAGATTTTTTTTAGTGCTACTAAAGATTTAGTCCAGCCATTGGCTGATCTCTAAATTAACTTATTTCACAGTATCCTCTGCCCACAGACAGACACAAAACACTTGCTTTTCCAGCATATATTACCCAGTTAGAGTCAGAAGTTGCCTTAAACCATGACCTGATTCTGGATCAGAGAGCATTCACCAGGAGATCAATGAATAAAAGTCCATGCTATAATTTAAGGTCAGTTTAGTCCAAGAGAGAGAGGCTAGCTAAGTAAAAATAAACAAATACAGATCGTGGGTTTTTATAAAAATCTGGGAAGAGTGCTGAAGCGCATACTTGAAATACTTCCTCTGAACTCCACAGCGTGGCTGGCACACCACGAGTTTAACACTTGGTGCCTCTTCAACGTGTGCTACGTGGATGCACCAGGCCTGCACACACACACTTGCCAAGAAGAATGACAGAGGTAATGTGACTGTTTCTGAAAAATGAAGTGCTTACGACTTGCTCAGTTTGAGTGTGTTTCATAATCTTCAACACTCCCAATGTGTCACTCATGGGTTTGCAACATATTCCCTCTGAACAGAAGCTGCTTTGTGCTCATCACTGAAGAAGCATGTACTGTGCGAGTGCCATACTGTATTTTGGCAGTAGCTGTTAGAAGTAAATTTACAGAGGATTAAGGAGATGGAAGGCAGCATGCCTCACACTGTAATTCTGCAAAGCATTAAAACACCCTATTTAAAGAAGAGATGAGAGATGGCTGCTATTCAGAATCTTGAGGCCTGAGGGTCAATTTGTTTTGACCAAATTTGCATTTGGTCCTTGAGAAGTCTCTGAACAACTACATCTGCCCTTGCCCAGGAGGAGTGTGTGAGGACACCTCCCTTCTTTGGAAATCACCTTCAGCACAAGGTGGGAGCTGTCCCCAGGGGCACAGGGCCACTCAGACCTGCTTCAGAGGGAAGCTACCACCAGCTGCTATGCTGCCTCTGGGATCAGCCCTTTCCCATCTCCAGATGTGCTCAATGAAGTACAGGATTCCAGGGCTGCCCTGGGTTTATGTCCCTTCAAGGCCAGGAGAATGAAAGTATGTGCTGAGGACATGAGACATTTTTGGCTGTCCAGAGCTACAATAATGACATACAGATAATGCAGATAAACACAAAGATTGAAATTTGGTTGTGTATGCTTTGAAGGAAACTTTTTTTTCCAAGCATATTCTTTTTCTAGACTTGACCTTGGTCTGCACTTTCAAGAATCTGACATTTTTTGATGGTTTATTTCACTTTCAGATTTTGGCAGGGTGTAGCCTCAGATATGCCAGAAGTATGATGAGATAAGTTATTCTCCAGACAGAAACAGAAGCAGAAAGCAGGCCCTTGCCTACAAAAGATGGTCTTTCCTATAGATTTTACCATAAAAAAATGCCCGGCTCAATTTTTGAAAGGCGAAGACTAAATCTGACTATGAAATCTCAGCAAAATGGCAGTTAAAGATTTCAAATAACCACCTTAGAGCACACATGTTGCTCTGAAACCACTGGTTAAAACAGAAGACATGATAAAGGTATTTTGATTTAAGACATAGGCTGTATTTTGCAGGGAGTGTTGGAGTTTCAAAGTTTCTCATGTTGTTTTGCCTGATGCTTTGCATTTTGTAGCATTTTTTTACACTGTAATGGTAGTTAGAAATTCACAACCCACAGTATTCTGTGGCCATGGCATTAGGCTCTCAAAGCTTATTTATTGCTAAGGAATCACACTGGTGTACTGAAAATTACAGTCCCATATTTTCTGGTACAGCTTCATCTTTAAAAACAAACAATAAGCCAAAAAAAAATCAGCCTGGAAGCCACTGTTTTACCGGAACTGGAGAATGTGCAGAGAAGGCAACACTGTCAAAAGGTGAAAATTATAATTGTGATGCTCCATTGGCTGACTCTGATTTTGGGAAGAGAGCTGGGGCTGTCATTAATCTTTCCATAACTCCAAGCCAAAGCCAATTTGAGGCTGCTAAAAGTAGCCTCAAAACTGAGACTACAAAGCTCCTATTTGTTGAATGTATTTCAAAGATTTCCTTCATTCATTGTTTACTAATCTGGCCTTTCCTCACCGGGGTAGAAAAACATAATGAACACTTTTCACCTGCAAGCTCAAATCCCACTGGAAAGAACTTTTTCAGGAAAATGTTATTGTGGTGAGGACTTTCAGGGAGTGTTGGAGTCTTAAAGTTTCACATGATGTTTTGCATTTTTCTTCTAAATGAACAGGAAAAAACTCATCTGGCTCTCATTTGAATTCTCAATAGACTTTAGAGAGGAAATTCCAAGCAGAACCGTATTCCTGCACCTAAGATCTATGTGGGAATGATGCAGCATGCTTGTTTCAAATCAACAGCAGACAGAAGAAGCAGAGCTCGGTCAGTGACACACCCGCATGTTCCACACAACGGGAATGGTCTCAGCAGAGGGGCTGGTTATATAAAACAGCCTTCAACAGGGCATATCAGAACTTGAATATCTAGATGACCTGTTTTCACAGCAGCCATTCCCTCATGCATGCAGAATATTTATTAACATACATGGGGTTTTTTGTATATAAAGAATGGAAATCATCTCACCCATCTGCAACTGCATTGGAACTATTAATCCTAGGTGCTACTGAAATCTAGGGAGAGAGGGAGGTACTTCCTCTAAAATATTTATCTAATCTTAAGGTTACTGTCTGAAAGAGGTAAAATGGCTTGTACACAGAAAGAGCTTATTCTTCTCTATGGACTATACAGAGAATTTGGGAGGAAAAGGCAGGTGAAGCTAAAGACATTTCCAGTGAGATTCTTCTTCGAGGCACATCCTGTCAATGTACTGTGTGACTTAAGGTCCCTAATTTCACTTATTTGCACCATTTGCAGCGGTGGCATAGTGATGTGTGATCCCATGTTTGCAATGAGATTTTAGATTTATGTAGGAACATTCCTCTGTAGGTGCCCAGTGTTTACCACAAACAGCATGTATTTCCCACACAAAGCATATCATGGAATTAGCTATCTGACCTCAAAATCCACTAATCTGAAACATAAACAACCAAATAAGTACTTTTGTTGTTCACTCCCTAATCACCACAATGCCTTATTGATGAACAATTCATCTGCTGATTTCCATATACATCTCTATGTATATATTCCATACATATGTATGTGTATATACATATGTTACGTGTATATCTCACCAGAATGCAGCTCAGATTATCAAGATTCCCCTCCTGCAGTTGATACTATACATTCTTGGTATCCAGGTTTTCTTAATTGTTTTATAAGATGAAGTATTTCAAGCTTATAAACAACTCCCAGTACTTTTTAGAATTTGCCAGCAAAATGCTTTTCTTTCCCTAAAAATGTGGGCTGTCTCTGGACAAAGATGTTAGCTCAAAGCATGGGACGGGTTCCAAGTTAAAGTTAGGTTGAGGACAGGTCTGCCTAGACAGATGGGTAGGCATCTCCACTTTCCAGCTCCCCAAGAGCCTGTTCCTAGTTCTCCCTAGACATAACAAGTGAACTGATTGCTCAGTGCACAACAGAGACTAATGTGAGAATGTGATCCTGGCAGAGCCTCACCAGAGGATTCTTGTAATTGATGTGAAGACAATATAACTGATTTGTAGACACATCACTCTGCACCACGGTTGCTGCACTAGCTTCCTACAACTGTTGATTGCCTTCATCCCCAAGCATTTTTGTCTCTCTCAGTTTAGAAACTCTGGGAAGAAAGTCGCAATAGCAATTTGTTTGTGCCATGCCTATTTGGCATGCTGCACCACACTCTTACACAAATAAACAGGGAACACAATGTAACACTACAGCAGCAGATTTAACTAAGATCCAGTTGTGCTTGGTGCCATCTGAATATGGGAAGAATGTTCCCTTAAATGAAAAATTTTCCATAGAAAAACAAGTTCACCCTTCACAAGTATGTACCATAACGTGGGACCATGCACCATCTTTGCCTTATGACTTCACTGGTACAAAACTAGCCTATTGGAACATTTCTCCTCCAATAGGCAGCAGTGCTCTGTATTGTTCCTTCTGCACAGATCTGAATTTGGGGTGTCTTTTAGAGCTAGTACGGAGCCACTCTTTGCTAGGGAGTGGTAGCCTGTCCAAAATCACCTCTCAAATAAGTTACCTTTGGCTGAACCACCAGTGTTTGGATGCGGGAGGCTACTGGCTCTTGATTTATATTATGAGACTGTAAGCAACTAGAACAAATAGCTCTTATTTCAAGTTGCAATTTATGAATTTAACTGTCTCACATTTACTGGGTTCTTCACACCAAAAGCTCAGTGACAGCCTGAGTAAATGCTCTGACTTGAAACACAAGTCACCTAAAAAATTAATGATGAATTCTTTTCCCAAACGTCTTAAGGACAAACACATTTCTAGGGTCTCTGAAGAGGAAATACCTCAGGGAGAATATTGTTATTAGGTGACACTGAGCAAATGCTTAAGCAGGAGTGATTGAAGCAGACTGCGTACCCTAAGGATTTAGTGAGCAGCTTGAAGGAGTTGATGGCCTGAGGCATAGCCTCAGGTCATTAAATCTCAAATGGTTATTAATCCCTAGGAAATGCTTTCTGTCAAGGTCATTAGTGCTATTATA
The DNA here is from genome assembly GCA_024734555.1 of Trochalopteron elliotii. Lineage (NCBI taxonomy): Eukaryota > Metazoa > Chordata > Aves > Passeriformes > Leiothrichidae > Trochalopteron > Trochalopteron elliotii. The sequence continues at coordinate 4,596,952 of JANPWX010000134.1, read as the reverse complement.
CAGTGGAAATTGAGGGTGTATCAAGAAATTAGCATATAGTCTGTTTGCAGGAAAAATGTTCTCAGAGAGCATGGGCAGGTCATTTCCAGGAAATGCAGTGTCCACAAGCCACCTGGCTTGGCTGAACTTCCATGTCCCTCTCTGCACCACTTCTAAGCTGAGTTGCTCTTTTGCAGAGTGGCACTACAGGAACTTTATCATGTACTGAGCACTTGAATTAGCAGTTCGGCCTAACTCCAAGGGATAACATCTGCTGAAATCCCTCCTACTTCGCATATGATTTTAGGTTGGAGTCCTGCCCTACTGTTGTTTCTTAGAATAAATCCAGGAAATCTGACTCAGTTGATGTGTACACTAGTGACCATAGCATTTGACCGAAGGCTGAAACTGTACAGGTGTTGGGATCACTGCCCTTCTCTCAGAATTTCCTAGGATAAAGGAAACTTCACTGCCTTCAAGCAGAAATACCTGGAACCGGAACAAATACATCAATTGGCAAAGTAAGGTTTGTGGGGCCAAGAGACTGATCAGCAGCCAGGGAAGGGCAGGAGGTGGTGAGATCCCAGTCTGGGGTTTCCCTCTTAGATCCCATATCTGCATGGGGCACCTTGTGAACAAAGCCTCAGTTTCACAGTCACTGCTATCACCTTTCCATTAAGCATGGAAAGCATTGGTGCACAGATCCTGTGACTTTTAATAAACAGAGTCGAGAGTTCAGGTGCATTTTGCGTAACTAAAGTCATGATAAGGTGTCAGATTTAGTGATTATTTTTTTCCAGATTCTGATGCTGGTTTGTGATCTGAATCTGGCAAAACAAATCCTGTAATTCTGTCAAATTGTCTTTGTGGATCAGATCTTCCTACACTGTAACTATATTTACCACCGTGGTTATTCTGAATTTTGAATTAGGTTTATTTACAAGTGTCCTGGAGATCTTATACAATATAACTATTGTATTATAATGATCAATGCTTGACTTTTAAGGTAATGCAAGAGATTGCAATTACCTAAATCTCTTCCTTCTGCTCTAAACTAAGTAGAAAACCCAGAAAATTGTTACATAGTAGAATAATTTTGATTACATCCCCAAGGATGATGTAGCACCCCAATTACGCAGCTGTCAAAATTAAGTGAAGAGATCTTTCTTTATTAAAGACCCTGAGGAGGTTTAGAAAGCAACAGTACATTATACTAAATAAAGAGAAAGAACAAAAGGACATCATGATCTCTTTAATTCTTCTGACAATGTCTGCATTAACTGATCAATGCTTAGCCATGCATTCTTATTTACTGTTTAAGTGTCCTCACAGTCACTGGCATCAGCTAATGCATCCTTACTAAATGGAATTTATGCAAATCTTATTTCAATTATGCATTTCTACATAGGTGTCAGGAAAATGCTCATATAGGGGAAGCTGAGGGCAAATTCACTCTTTTTTTTGGTCTGATTGCTTTCCTGAGAGATATTCATTGAATGGAATTGGTAAATTATTGAAGTACAGAAAACTACTTTCACCATGATACTACGAAAAAAACCCTTGCCCTTGTAGGATACGACAATGTTTTTTGCATTTATTGGGTCCTTGATTTTGTTAAGCATATCAGAGATATGTTTGAGCACTGATACTGTAAGAAATGAAGTTACACTTTTAAAATGTAAAAGATGAAATTTCACTTCAAAAATATAAATATAGCTGAATATTTTTAGAGGGAAACATTTGCTTAATTTAAATGTTAGACATCATTCCAAATACCTTAAAAAGAACTGCATACATATCACAGTAAAGAAAATTTTATTTGGCACTACTGGCTTAGGCATGGCTGTAAAGCCATAAATCAGCTATCAGCTGAAGTATGTATTTGGACACTAAATTATTTTTGGACTTGGAAAATTCCAGTAATGCTATATTTTTACAGCAGTATATTCCTGTAACCTAGATCACAATCAAATGATACATGTAAAGTAATTTTCTTCTGAGGAAAAGATAAATTTAAACTCCTGTTGTAAGGGCTCCAATTGTGCCGTTTCACACTGTCTTAAGGAATAAGGTTGTTCTCCTGATCAAAATTTTCAACATATTTGTTGTCATTGAAATCACTGAAATCACTAAGTATGTCCAACATTTATTTCTATCCTTGCTTTGCTGGACTGTGCCATAAAGCACACATAGTGGCATGTACTATTGTACTATTTACATAAGAAGCAGATCTGAAAAAGAACCATACATCCTTCATCTCCCCCGCATTTTCAACAAAGTAAAGAATTCCTTACTGCTGGGGTCCTTTTTGCTTTTATTTTCACAAGTATCTTTTCCTTCTGGCTCTCCAACTGTGTTTTTTACTATCTTGGTTTTCAGAGCTATCCCACTAATGCTCAGGATACTTCAGTGAGTCTCTGTCAAATTTCATTCCTCCATGTGCTCTGTCACTGAATTTAGGAAAACGTTGAACTCCACTGCCTGTGAAGGCAGTCACATTTTCTTCACTGGATCTCATGCAAACAAAAAAGTAAGGAATAACTTGATAGTACTAGGACTGATAATAACTGCAGCCACATCCTGTAAAACGACCAGTTTAAAAAACATTAAAATAGAGTTGGCTTTTCCTCCTCCCAAGGATGGCCATGCTCATTTTTATTTTAAAAAGAGTTCATCTAAGAAGTTGAAATAAACCACGGAAAATAAGGCCAAAGTGGAGAGTGAAAGTTCATCTAATCCACTCTCTGTCAAAACCTGCAGGACTAATATTTACTCTTCCTTAGAGGAATCCTGGATTCAGGATAATTTCTGAGATACACCTGACTAAACAGGTTGTTTTGGTGTCAAACTGGCTAGGTGGCAAATTTACAACTCTTTGCTGAAGTCGATGTTTTGATGATACACTTCCAGCTCTGTTCTCAGGAGGAGACATTAACTTGAGCAGTGTGTGGCTGGAATGCAGTGCTTACTTTTCCAGACCTTGCATTTAACTGCCTCTGGATTGCCACACCTGTAGCAGAAACTCTGTAAACCTCCTCTCCTCTCCTCTCCTCTCCTCTCCTCTCCTCTCCTCTCCTCTCCTCTCCTCTCCTCTCCTCTCCAGCAGTATCTTATATTCCTGCCATGCTGGCATCTCAGCATGATTTGCATCCCTGCTTACAGAAATGGTGCCATTTCATGCAATGCTGCTTTCCATGTGTAAGGAGTGCTGGATGATAACCTCAGCTGCAGTGCTCAGATTTGTTAACCCTCACTTCTTCTGATGAATACAGCACTGCAGATCTGCCCAAACTATCACAGGTTTGTTTGGATCAGAGGTCTGCACAGCTGTGAGTTTCAGAAGGCAGAAGAGTGGATTCCAGGAAAGCAAAACCACCAGTGAATGAAAAGCTAAGAATATACTTTGGGTGAAGCATGGAAGAGGGGATTGCCAATTCCTCAAATAACATTGTTTATTTAACAGTATCCTGTTGGGTGGAACTACGTAACTGCAATGACTCTGAGTAACTGTGCGTACTTATGTCATGATAATGTGATGGATTATTGTGAAAGTCTACTCTCAAGGGAGCAATATTTGTGCCAGGCAAATACTGTCTTCTAAATAGCCTATGGTTATGCCTCACAGGGCACAATGAACAAAATGTGTGTCTGACCAGCCAGGAGTATGTTCTTCCAAAAAAAAAAAAAACCCTAAATTATAATCTCAGTGATAAATACCTCTCCAAAACAATATTTCACAATGAATATTTTATCAAACACCAGACACTCTCACTACTAATAAATAATGCGAAGACTACGTTCCTATTTAGTATCAGTAAAAATATCAGCATTTAGCCCTAAAAGCTTTTGCATTCAAAACTTTGTGAGTAGTTCACAGACAATGATAACTGTGTTTCTCTGCTTTGGCAAAGAAAGATATTCAGTCAAATGTATACTTGCTTATTTATAGCTCTTAGAAAAAATTGACAGAATTAGAAGAACAAAATCTCTCCATGCATAACCAAGTCTCTACATTTAGCTGGTGTTTGCATCTGCAGCACACATAAAGTAGTAAAGAAGCATTAATTAGTATTAATTTATTACTTTTTGTCAAATTATTGTTTTTCTTCAATCTCAGGGCCTGAGCACTAATATGCCCCAATAACCTTCCAGAGCATCAATGCAGAGACAGCACTCCTCAAAAAAGAGACTGCCTGCTCTTTTTTGCTTCCTTTCCTTCAGAATATTTGAAGGCTGAGGTAGTAGAACACAGGGAAGATGATATTTAGTCTCTCTTTGAATACAGACAGGCTTTGAAGGAAAGCAGTGTAGGCTTATCCCAAAAAAACAGATTATTTTTTGGAAAATGTTTCAACTTGCACACACTGAGTGTGAGCTCTACCAAAGACACCTCCTGAAGCACTAAACAGCAGCAGATCTCCTTCCTCACTTAATACCTCAGTTTCATGTTTCAGTTTACAGTCTGTCTTGATAGTTCATCCTATGTGTGATGAACAAAATCCAAACAGAACTTGCAGGGAAATGCATGAAAAAAGTCCTCAAATATTCTCTACTACTGTTTTTCATTTTTAATGCTAAGGAAGATGCCATTGTGGTTAGATGAGAGAAAAATACAGATGCAAAAAGAATTTAGAAAAGTAGTCTTAGAAAAAACTGTTACTTAAGTGTCTGTCAAGGGGATGAGGTACAATAGCTCTGTTTCATTAACTTTTAATCACATCTGGCAATTGGCCTCAAAATCCTCCAAGACTTTATGATGCCTTAGAATGAAAAGGGCAAAATGCTCTCCTCCATCACTTTGGAAGCCATCAGGGCATCTGTGGTAAAGGTAAAGCCACTTCCAAAGCAACCTTAAGGGTGGAATGCTAAGGGAGCTGCTCGAAGGACAGCAATTAGCCATGACACCAGTAGCACCAGCTCATTTTTATCACAATTATACCATACCCCTAGGGTAAATATTGCTTTAAGGAGATGAAAAAAAGAAGAAATGACAGCCTCACAAATGCGACCCCAGGAATGTTAAGATGGAAGATCCCTAACCGAAATATAATAAATTACTTTACTGTGGGGTTTTACCTTTATTTATTTAATATTTATTTAGCAATTGTTTCATCCATAAATATACAAAATTTGTAAGTTATTTAGATCCATTCTGCCAGACACCTCCTCAACTAATTTTCTACTGGAAAAACCTGCAGAAGCCACTAACTAAAAGTTTAAATCCTAACTACCGCCAAAATCTTCTTTTAAAAAGCAGACTCCAGACTTCCAAATCTGACTTTATCCATCTCTTTAATATTATTTAATAAAATGGGCACATAGAATTGATAACACTTCTAATAGTTTGCCACTTTTAAAGGTGGCAAAGTAGTAGATGACTACAACAACTGTCACTTCATAGGTGCAATGTACTGATATAATGTTAACCATCCGTGAGCTGTGTATAGGTGTTTACTATGCTTGATAAGTTCAGACCAAATTTATCACTGGCTGGGCTGGAACACATTAGGGATGAACTGGTAGGGTGAGTCCCACATTTTCCTCATGATGGAGAAGCAACTCAATTGTCGGATTGCTCAACAATTTTTCACCATAATAATTTTAAAAATTTACAGCAAATCTAAAAATACATAAAATATTTATGTCTTCCTTCACAACAAAACTCACAGAGCCTCACCCACTAATTTCTTCATAAGTCTTTTAATTTCTGCATGCATTACAGAATATTTGTACAACTGCTTCTTCAAGAAATAATATTCATACTAGCTATCTCTCTGGGACACTCTCCTGCCCCTCCAAATAATTTCAGAATCTACTGGCCAGTTTCAGTTGCATCTGACAGGAGGAGCCATGTCTTAAAGACATTACTTTTGTGAAAAGCTGGTGCTGAGTGGAGGAAAGCATACAAATTAGCATTCCAGTAAGGGTAAGGCATTTGTGGGGTGACCCACTATGCATGCTGAGAAGCAGCAGACAGTTGGCTGCAGAGTACAAAACATTCTTCATCAGCATCAGTGTCTGCACCACTTGCAAATATTTAAGGGATTAGAGAGAGATCTGGGAAGTGGAGCAGGGGAAGGACTTGTTTTCAGTGAGGTGGGGGAAAGGAATCCAAATTTGTAGGAAAACAGGCTGCACTGATGTCAGCGCTCAGAAAGCAGAAATTCATTTTGCTCAATTTTACAATAACGTCTAAGATGGAAATAAAGGTCAATAACCACTAGTCATCCCTGGGTAATGGGCTGTTCCAATTTTTGGCAGCTCCAGGATGACTCATGCAGGGAACACATCGCTGCTGCATCCCTCGCCAGTGTTGCAGGAGTGACCACATAATGTCCCCGTGGCACAATGTCCTCACACTGCTCTCAGCCCCATCTGTCCCTCACTCCCACTGCTTTCTTCTTTAGAAACTCCAAGAGAAAAAGATAGCAAGGGGCTGGGTCACTGAGCAAGAGCTCTGCAGCCTACCCCTGCCCTGAGCTATGTACATACTTGCTTAGGTCAAAAAAAATCTCCTAAAAGAGTAATTTTCAAGAAAGGGCCTTGGAGCAACATATTTCCCAGTCCTACAGATCTACCAAGCTCCAGCATGAATATCTCTAGAAGAGACAACAAAAATGGGGACAAACTCATGGCCATATCAAACCATCAAGCAACCAGCAATTCCCCAAATACACATCAAATCCAACATCTCTGCAGACCCATCCTCTGTTTCACAAAACATTTCATAATGAAAGGCTGTACAAAGCCCAACTTTTATCCATACTAGCCAAAAATATGTAACACATTCACAAGAACAAAGCTTTTACTCAGCATTTTTTGTAGTGCGAAGAGACAAATTTGTACAGCTGTTGTCATCATTTATATTTCATTACAAAGCCAAAATCAGAACCTTGCAACAGTCAGTGATGCTCAAATGTTTAATGACAAACTAGCTGGTGCCCTACAGAGTTTATAGTCCTCACAGACAGGCAGAAAAGGAAAGGATAAAAAACCAAAAGCATGGAGACTTACGGATGGTCATCCTACAAAGGGAAGAATTTAGCTCTTCTGAGTTAAATGTAGGAGATATGAGCTCAACCTACTCAGAAGAAGCAGAGCTTAGGACTGCCTCTCTCTGGGGGCAGTGCTCTAATTCTTGGGCTATTATGCAAGAGGAAGATAAGTCACATCCATCTTCAAATGAGTAAAACCCAACTGCATGGAACTGCCAGCATTTATTTCCTATTGTTCCTCTGTAATCCCAGTGGAAGAGGTATTTACTTGAATGAGGCAGACTGAATCATCCTTGGGTGGGTGGGTGGGTGGATGGATGGGTTGAGAGGGGGAACAGATCTTCCTCCTCAGATCTTCAGTAAGCAACTGCTGCTCTCCTTAGACTGTACAAGGAATTTAAGCAGTTGTGAGCAAATTGACTGGACCATCTGCTTAACCCCAAGTACCCAAATCCTGAATTAATTGGAGTGGGTTCTCCACAAGACACATAGTCTCTCTAGCGAATGCCACTGTTTCTTTATTTTTCAGACAAATACCATGGTATTGCTAATTACAGTGGGCCTGACTTTAATCTGGAATAAATTAGTGTTGTTGCTGCCTATGACTGACCTAGAAAACCCAAGTAAGACTGCAGGATCCTTGCAAGAAAATGAGGTTCTCTGTTAGGTGGGGCCTTGTTGCTAGGAAGACCTGTTGCTGAATGTTTTAATCCAAAAGATTAAAAACTGATGTCTGACTTAGCACGGTAAACAACCTTTAAAACCACAACCTAGAAAGAGTGCCTTTGTCCCTGCTTGTCATCAATGCCAGACTCTTTTCTCTTTCTTTTTTTCAAAATTATACAGAAAAATACAATAGCATAGAGCCAGGACCCAAGCTCTTTTTCAAAAGTAGAACATAATTTAATCTTTACAACAGGGAATAGAAGAGCATGGGTTTTCTCTGACTGTGGATTTCTTGTAATTTCACTGAAGATAAATATTTAGATAGCAACCAATGGGATATTTAATTGTCAGGAACTATCATATTCAAGAAAAGTGCTAGAGATTTTCAGACTTGTTTTCCAATGTGTGTTGACAATCCATTCCCATAATTTACCTTCTGTATGACATATAAATACAATCACTGCTGTAATTTGTAAATTGTTAATATTAGGACTGTAGGGATGGCTAAGCTCTCAGTTGTACATAAAAAAAGAAGACAGCTTTTACATCAACATCTGGCTGACCTTCATTACTTTCCCATCCATTATTTGTACTCCTCCTCTTTCTCCTTGGCCTCTCTATCTTCTTCTTATTGTGCTCCTGTCTGATTTCATCCAGGAAGCTGCACACCCTGACTGCTCTTGGCTCCTGTGATGCTCATAAACCATGAGACAAATAAACACAGGGGGAAAGGACAAAACCAAAGCAGGAGGGGCCAAGCCTAGCCAAGCCTAGCTATGTGCATCCTCCAGCTGTGCACATAATTAGTCCATGGCACCATCTGAACTGAGACACAGCATCCCGCCTAGTCTTCCCATCCTCTTCCCTGCTCAGTTTGTATGAAAATGAAAGCTCTTCAGGTCAGGACCAAAATTTCTCTTAAACATGACTGGCACTCACAGAAGTAGGACTGGCAATGGGACAACTGGTTGCTAAATGATACAGTTCTCCATCAGGAACTAACCCATAGATCTGACAAACCCACAAAGGGTAGAACAAGGGTGTAAGAGTTCAATTTCAGGAGCTATTCTCAGTACTGCTTACTCTTTGGGGGAAGTTTTTCACATCACAGCTTATCTAAGTGTCAAATACATTCTATAATAATATCTAGTTCAAAGAGATCATGAGAAGTGTTGCTACTTGGAACTTCAGATCTCTGGAGGAAAATTATTACACCCCAAAGGTATGTAATAACCGGAATTGCATGGATAGATCCTCCAGTTGGTTACCAGTGAAGTTACAGATTAGATACTAGGTTAACATGTGCAGCAAAGGAAGTTGAGTAAGAAATGCATGTATCATTAGAAATGTATTTAATGACTTTATCAGCTTGCCTTTGTCAAATTCTGTTGAGTTTTGAGTACAGCCACAGAAACACCCCCAAAAGGATCAAAACAATGTTATTTCTCGTATCAGAAAAATAATTTTACTCAGAGAATAAGAAAATAAAACAACTTCTCATGAAGAAAAATGACCTTATAAGATGATGCAGCTCTGAACCAAATTACACATATTCTACTAATCAATAAAATACAGTTGTCAAGACAACACTGACATCAGAAAGTGAAATACAGAGGTCTGTCTTACATAAACACATACACATACCAATATGTTATGCGAACTTTTGTAATCTAGCAATGACTTCAAGGAAAAATATGTTTTTACAAAAGAACACATATTTTCCCAGGCTTGATAGATTCTTGTGTAAGAGCTTTTATGAGATTTTAGACAAGCTGCATTTCGTTTGATAGTCTTTGTTCTTGTTCTTTTTTTTTAACTGGAAAAGAAAGGTTGCAAAAACCCCTCCTTTCAGTGTAAATTTATTCTTGCTATAAAAGTGATTTAAAACAGCGACAATTGGATTGGAGTTAAAACTCAACTGAAGCATTTGAATATTGATCCTGAACATAGTTTAGACTAAAAAAAAATTGAATTTATATTATATTATGCAGAGGGACAAGTTCTGAGTACAAAGACTAAATAAGAAAGGATTTTCTTTTCACAGGTCTTACAATTCTCATTGTATGTGTTTTTCACCTGCAAGCTCTGTTCTGCTGCCTTTTTCAACCACTATTATAAGCCCAGTGAGCTGAGTGGAACGAATCAGAGCAGGAATGTTATTGAGCGTGACTACAGGTGATCCCAGCCAGCCCCCTCTAATCTCTGATCTTGTGTTTAATTTGAACAGATCATTAAATTATTTCCTAGCTTACCACCAGAACCTCTCAGTACATGTGCAGGCTGCTGGTACAGGTGGTTTCTTTTGCTGTAGCTAAATAAAGCCCAGGTTTCCCAGCAATGTTCACAACTTCTTGCCCCTTTTTGCCAAAAACATGGACAATACCTTCTGGTCACAGGACACCACCTCATGGCTCCCTAAATTACTGCTCATGTTTCACCTACCTGTGTGCTCAGCTACCTGGAGCTGGCAGATATTTTCCCAGCTTGGATGCCATAGCAACCAAGGCTGAGGAATCAAGGCAGAACTATAGCTATCTATTGAATTTGCTCTGGAAGTTCATGTGGACAATACAAATGTAATATAAATAAATAATTTGAAGCATGGGGATGTTTGACTGCTGCCTTAAAGGTCTGCAAGCATGTTCATTATAAGTACCAGGCTTTCAAGAATCTATTTTCTGAAAGATGGTTTTCAAACAATTTTAAAAAATGAACTGGTTTAGCTCATTTAGCATCTAAGTTCACTGAAAAACTTGTTTGGAGACATCCCACTGAGATCTGGGTCAGCCTCCTAATTTTCAGTTCAGTTAAAAAATGAAACTAACTCATTATGCAGCTGTCTGAAATATTCTTGTAACTGCAAACCCATGGTGTTTTTACAAAGAACTGAGAATATGAGATGGTATTTTCAGGTATGTATAAGCAATTATAGTCCAAACAAAATAGTGTCTTCATTCCTCATTGGGTTAAGTGATGAAAAGACTGACTGTTATGTGTGATTACCTCTATTAATTTGGATGTATAAATTAGGCATGTTCCTGCAGGCCTATGGAGATTAAATGCACTATGTAAGTGCTAAGTATTAAGATAAATCTACATTTTGAATCCAGTGGCTCAGAAGCACAAGAGAGGTATACATCACTGTGCCTCTACCAACCACATTCACTTCTTGTTATCTTGTGTGCAAGTTCTTGCCAACCAAATCAATACAACAGAGCTGCTCATGCAGTCCATTAGCCACTGGTGAAGGGGTGTGACAAACTAAACATCTCCTGAACAAATCTTTTAAATCTTCTGCCCAGAGAAGTTGTATACTCTCCATCCCTGGCAGTGCCCAAGGCCACATTGGGTGGGGCTTTGAGCAACCTGATCTAGTGGACAATGTCTCTGCCCACAGCAGGAGTTTGGAATTAGATGATCTTTAGGTCCCTTCCAACCCAAACCATTTCTATGCATGTATGAGTCTATATTGAACCCTTCTTCTGTGATAAGTGAGAGCCCATCTCCTGCTCTAGGTGTACCAGCTGGGATGCACAGACACGGGAGAGACACAGAAGGATCAATGTCTCAATGCTATGCTCTGCTGTGCTGGAAAAGAAGACACAGAGGTTCTTTTTGGAACTGGAATCTAGGTACAGAAATGGGGGCCTCAAGGACAAAGGCAGCAGAAAGTAGGTGGAATCTCCAAGTATTACCCTGAAACTAAGCCAGTTGAGACCATGTTGTGACTTTTCAATGGCACATCAGTGCTCATGGCAGGCAAAGGACTGCCATTTGCAGTTCTTGTCCCTGCTCAAAGCCTGTATAACAAGTATTAAAGCACACAGTGCTCCTATTTCCCACAAAGTCATCCCCAAATGGAAGGGACATTTCACACTGGAGGGGTAAATTCAGCATCACTTCTCTCAGCAACACTCCCCAAAGACGCTCCTGCCACCAACCCCTTTTGCAAGGATTGCTGGTTCCCAGGCTCCTTCTGCCCAAACTGTTGGTTGCACTGGCAGATTTCAAGAACTGAGACAGCCCTAATTAGTGATTTCCAAGACCTTCCATTCATTTACAATTCAGTAACTCAATTCCACCTTTTAGAGACACCTACCACTGGTTGTACCATCTCCACAGAAGTTCTCTCCATCAATCCCTTCTTTTTGTCTGTAACATCCACAGATATAAGAGGAAATTTTAAGCAACACAGAATGATTCTGTTTTACTAAATATACTTGCCATCAAAAGTATCAATAAATCAACAACCAGAGGTAATTAAGGAACAAAAACAATGCTGAGGGCTTGATTTAAATACATAAACCCTGGAACATTCAGAATTCAACCTCAGCCCATCCTGTCTGTCCCTGTGCAAAATGTTTAAACAGCAAGTGAGCTTATCTCTTCTAGATGTGTTTGGTGGATGGAAACTGAATTGAATGTAGCTTCCCTGTCTTTTATCTGCTTACATCAGAACCCTATTATTATTTTAACCTTACAATGACTTAATTAAAGCAATGTCCTAGCCAAAAAAAAATTTGCCTGGATGGCCTGAATATTATACCTCCATATTTTTTTATGAGGTGACCTTTCTGAGTTCAAGAAACCATGTTTGATCACTGGTTTTGAGTGGGAGTTTTGCTTTGTGAGAATTATGAGTACATTACATGGAAAGCCGACTTGATTTATGCATAATTTTTCACTGGAGGTACAAAACAAGTAGCCATCAACTTAATGCCCCTTAATGCTGAAGGCTTTAAAGGCTCACAAAAAGTCATCCTTTTTACGGAACAGCAAACAATCACGATTCTAGGTTAGGGTTATAAATGAGTAAGTAAATCACTTACGCACTGCATTCAGTTGGCCCCCACTCTGAACTCATTTAGTACATAACAGTGTGGCTGTTGCCGTGTGTCTTGTGCAGACATTTAGTGGGTGGTTTCATAAGGTTCCACAGCCTATGGAGCTCCCTTTTTTTTTTTTTTTGGTTTATTTGTTTTTTTGTTTTGTTTTGGTTTTTTTTGTTTACTCTAATTTACTGTTTTTATCAATATCTATAAGAAAACAAGAGGCAGCTATAGCTCTACCACCCGCCCCATGCCTGTCACGTGCTATATTACAAAGTATGAAAGGACAAAACTTGTTTAAAAATGGGATAATATGCAACATGTCTAAAATATGGTCTGTGAGACTTTATTTGTAAGAACTTGCACACTCAGGAAGGCATTTTGTGGTGGCCACATGAAAAACGATTCCATGTAATGAAGAGATTTAAGAGCTGACTAATAAAAATGTAGGGACTGCATGGGCAGCAGACTAAATGGCTGGAGCCTGACCACACCACCCCTGACCACACCACCCTACCAATCCTTACAGAAGAGGAATGATCAGGGGCTAAAAGTCCTCAAATGTGCTCCAAATTACTAGGAGAATGCAATCCCATTGGATGGAAAAACATACTTGCATAAGCTTAGATCACTCTCTTCTCCTCCCGCCCAAATTCAAGATTAAAGGGAGACACAACTTACGGTGGATCTGTTGACCAGCACTCTCTCCCAAGGAAGAGTGACCACATCAAGGACCCCATGATAAAGACGGATCTAAAAATCTAACTGGGGCACTAAATTTGTTCTGGATCATCAGACAGCTCAGTGGCATACCCAAGGAAGGTAATTGGTACCTTCCCCTGGAACCCATGGCACTATCCACTGTCCTCTTGAGTTAGATATACCAAAAAGCAGGAAAGGCTCAAACTAAATTAATGAAGAGCATAAGTAGCTATGCCTCTGTGAGGGTGCAAACAAGGAACTGTTCTGTGGGAGGATAACCAAAACATGCAGTGTCTGAAAAGGAAGTGAAGGAAATTAAGAAAATAGAAAAGGTTATAATTAATCTAAATTCCTGTAAACTTAAAAATCCAAATCAGAGGTCAACAAATGAGTAAAAACAAAATGTCTGATAGCCATAAGAACATCCTCAAAACACAGAGACAGAAAATAAGCACGTCAAGATGACATGAGGAGCAGTGAGACCGAAGAACCTGAGTGGGCTGAATGATAGTGAATGGCAGGATGCTGTCCACAAAGAGGTGATGCTGAGTTTATTCTTGGGATACTGTTCAATGTTTAACTGCTCCTACTGCTCTGATAAAAATACTTGGTAAATATAGAAAACTTCCTCAGCAGTTAGGGTACATCACAAGAATTTCTTGCTTGTTCAATCTTTTTTCTTTTTCTTTCTCTCTCTCTCTTTCTCTCTCTGTCAATGAAAAATGTTTTGACTGTACTAAGCAGTTATGTCTGGGAAACTAGATGTGGTGGGGGACACACAATAATTTTTCCTTTCCCCAGGTTTGTTATGGGATCTTGCAATGGACTTGGCATTGCACTCATTAGTAGAGGACCCTGTGAAGAGCCTAAAGGGTATCAAATGAAGTAATATTGTCAATTGAAAAGTCTGTTTTCCTTTCCATTTTTGTTAATACAGTAGCAGTGTACTTACTGACTAGAAAACATATCCCCCACCCTTTTGTTTCATCATATGAAAATCTTGGCACTCATTCCCTGCAACATGAAAGCAAATGCCTGTAGACATGCCTGGTATATAACAAGTGCCTGTCATGCTGTGATGTGAGCTGAATTGATTTGAAGGCAAACACCTTGACAGACAGGCCATCAGAGCACACATAAAAATAACAGAGTGATAAACGAATAACACTGATGTACAGCATATCCCTGTTGTTTCTAATATGCTTGGCAAGCTCTTTATTCCATATAAATAAAAAAATGACAGGAATTGTGGCTGTTTTAGCAACAAACATCAGAAAAACCAGTATCATCATCCTAGCATACAAATCTCATGTGCTAAAGAGGGAAAAGCTATTTCAGCAAGTCTCACACACTGAAAACAGACATTCCCCCCCAGACCTTTAACAAAGTCTTTCCTCCCTCTTCAGTAACAGCACCCACCATCAGCCAAGCTTTTGGCAGGTTACAGAGACCTGTACCCATTTCTGTCCATTCCTCTTCAAACTGCTGCAAACCATAATTTCCAAAATGTGCCCAGCACTAATGGAAACACAACTTGCAACTCTCAGCTTGCTGAGACCCAGAAAAAAGCAGCAAACCTCTGGCTGTGTGCAGTAGCAAATGCAGCAGCAAGACAAGTCCAGCATGGTCCCTTCAAAAAGTGCCAATAACCCCAAGCAGAACAGGATGTCAGGATAATGCAAAGAATCCACTTTCTGCCCCAGTTGTCCCTGCCATCAAGTCACTGTGACCCCTCCTCCTAAGTAAATGAAATCAATCAGCAGGGATTTCTGTAAAATACATAAAACAGTCATCTTCCAGACTCTACCAGAAGATAAATGGTTCCAGACATTGGACTGCAGCCATTTTCCCACACATGCTACAGTGTTTTGTCATCCATATTGGGCCATAATAGTGAGTGGGATTTACTTTTTGTTTTTTTTTTTCTCAGTCAGCAGCCAATGCTTCTGCTTCTAACTCGTACACTAAAACCACAGCAACAAGGGTAATTTTTCTGTACAATTCGTAATAGAACAGTTTCACTCCCAATCAGACAGTCTGGGGTCTTGTACAGAACTTTGACACTTTTCTGATACAGATAGTATCATCTGATTGCTCTCAGCTGGAGCTCCACAAACCTTTTCAGGATTAAAGCATACCACCCCATATACATGCCACTGAAGTGAAATGAGCATGAAATTATGAGCAATGCAAACCTTATCTGAGAACCTGCTAACAAGAAATAATAGGATTGCTTACAATATCTCATGTTGGCTTTTGTGCTAATTTCAAAGATGGATACAAGTATATGACAAAAGATGCATCACAGTGTGAGTTTTCAATTAATTTTAAGGTATTTTCAAGCAAGACCTTAATAATCTGTTAACATAAAATGCACTTTGGAAAGAACCATGGGGCTTTTTCATTATTAAGAAATATGCAACCAAATTCTATCCTTAATTAAATCAGGAGTAATTTTATTAACTACAGTAGACTTAAACCTGACTTACATCAGTGTAACTGAGGGTAGGATTTACCCCCGGGGTGTTTATACACTGTAGTTCCAGTTAGTTTAGATCTATTTGGGTGGGAACTCCTTTC
This sequence comes from Trochalopteron elliotii, assembly GCA_024734555.1. Taxonomy (NCBI): domain Eukaryota; kingdom Metazoa; phylum Chordata; class Aves; order Passeriformes; family Leiothrichidae; genus Trochalopteron; species Trochalopteron elliotii. The sequence continues at coordinate 4,581,201 of JANPWX010000134.1, read as the reverse complement.
CCCTTTCCAGAAAAAATATTCTTGCCTACCCTTTTTCACCTCGCAGCTGGGGCCAAACCAGCTTTTTCTTCTAAGATATTTTTCTGAAAGGTTACGAACAAATCTTATCCTCGATAGAAGGTGACCTTATTAAACAAAAAAACACCCTCTGAAGCAAGGGGCATCAGTAGTTTTAAAGTTTGTTTACAAGTTTTTAAACAAGCCACCTCAAACAGATAAGCTTATTTACATCTTACAAATAAATAAAAACTTTAAGTAAAAGCTATTTAATACAGAAGATACTTCTGTCTGTTTTCAAAGCTGAAAAGCCCTTTCAAACAGTATTAGCTGCCGTATTAAACATCTCTGCTCCAGTATAGAAACTTACTGTCCACAGATATCCTTGGGCTCCACTGTACCTCTGAACCAAAATCACTTTCTTCTTTACTTCATTTTCTGCTCTCTTGAAATCGGATTCCCAGTTCCTGACAGATGGCTCCTCTGTCACCGAGCTCTGCTTCCGCCTCCTTATCACTGCCAGCTAATACTTCCCCGATGCTTAGCTGTTGTCTGTGGAGCCGTGCTCTACATCATTTCTACTCTGATCAATGCTCTGCTTGGTTTTAGGTTGGTTTCTAGTCCCGCCTCCTGCTCTTGAAGAAATGAAAACTCACAGCTGGATTTTCTATAAATCATCCCTTTTAAGAGCGGCTAAGCAAGTATGGCAAATACTACAGCTAAGACCTGCTGCTCTATTTGAAACTTCAAAAACAATTCCTCACCTTAATGATGCACACATGAAAGTTAATCATGTACTAAAATCACTAATACTGAAAAATAGTGGCCAGATAATTGTGACCTTCAGGGCTTAGATGCTGATTAATGTAATACAAAACTCCTCTCTGTTCTGGGAGAGTGGGGGGGGATATGGTAAAACCTACTGCCTCAGTGAACTGCTTTATATAGTGCTGGGCTTTGAACAGGAGCTTGTCATTCTTACAACGATAAATTTACATTTGCAATACAGAGCTTTCTGACAGACTAGCCCAGTGCACATACTGTTTAGGCTAGCAGCCCTAAGCTTGAAAGAGACTTTACCATCACAGCAGCTCTTCTGAAGTGTGGGCAGGAAATACTTTTATTTTCTGCACAGCACTAAGTACACTACACAGCGCTGAGCTCATTACCATGTTTAACAAAGCGTGGCGTATAAAAGCAAGGTGGTACCATAAAACCAGCACTACGAACTTTGTTCCCATGAAAACAGCAAAACAGAGGTGAGTTTCTGTAAACTGTTAATTGTTCTAATCCTCCACCCTCTAGATCTTCTTAAGAAACTGTGCTGTGGAAATGAAAAATGACTGGGCAGATCTGGATACAGTCTGAATGGGCTGCGAAATCCTGCAGTTTTCTCTAGGGTTTTTCTATGGTGAGAGCTGCATCCCAGCTAAAGTGTTGCCAGGGCTAAAACCAGCTCCTTCCTTAGTAACAGCTGCCTGTGTCCTGGTGGCCCATGAGCTCCCCTGACTGCTGCCCACACTAAAGAGCAGCTGAGCTGCTGCTGTAGTCTTGATGAACAACTCCTCGGGTTTCTGATCGGGGAAGCGTGCAAGAGCAGCATGTGCCAACAGCGGCTCTTCCCCAAGTGTGCCTCTCAACTCCCAGCAAGCTTGGACCCATGGGCTTCTCCTGACAGCTGCTGGAGCTGAACTATTGCATCACTAGTCTTCTATGAGTGGATCTCATCCCTTTTTGAGTCTTGTCCACCCTACTCTACCGTGTTCCAAAAATGCAGTGGAAAAACACCACAGAAAGCACTTTTTCTATTTATTCTGACTCTCAAACCACTTCATTACATGCCCCACAATTCTCCCAAGTTCAGTTTTTCCACATGACAGATGACTTTGTGGGCTTCTGTCAGATCCAATTTGACTGTCTCTTTTCCCTAAGCTGAAGAATCTCCTCTGTTTCATTCTGGGGCTGGTCAGCCTTTCTGCTCATCCCCGTGGGTACTGCTGCCCCCATAAGCTCTGCCCTTTAGTTCACCTGATAGATGCTGATGCCACAACACCCAAGCTCAAACCTTGCTCCCAGTCCATGATTGATATTGTTGAAAATATTCTCATGTTCTCTGCTTTCAGTTCTGCAGACAGTAAGTGAGGACAGTCAGTTGTCACCTTGTGGTCTCCACCACCACGGCACGAGTGACCTGCACACAAGGATTTCAAAACAACCACACCAGACTAATTTCCAAATGGTTACTAGCCTGGCAGGCCAGGAGAAAGCAGTATGGATTAAGCAGCCAGGAATACTCTGAGCCAAGGACAACACCACTCTGATGCAGCTACTACCCTCTTAACCAGCAGCCCTAAGACACAGGTCCTGGGCCCCTGTCCAAGCTGTGACTCAGATCCGAAGCACTGCAACGACAGTGCTCTCCTGTGGATGCACTGGTTCATCAGTGCCAGTAATTTGATGATGGAGAGTGAAATGAGCGTGGGTAGAGCACTGTCCCTGCACCCAATCCAAATATGTAATGGTAAATATAGCAAATCTGCTTTCCGGGTGCCGTGGTACATTCAGTACTTATCAGCTGTCAAAAAAACCCCACATAACCGATTAAAATTACTTGTTTGACCTTTAAAGTGTACGTGAAAATCCATAAATGAGATCCATCAGTAGTACATATCCACTTGAATAATAATAGAATTCTGAATCCCTAGAAAAGGTTTCCAAAGAGATTGAATACTCAATACCACGGTGTGACAGGTACTATATGGATGGACATCTTCCAAGGACATTTATAGAGCATTTTGTTTAATGTCTGGAGTAATGTTTATGGGACAGAGGGCAAGATTCACTCTTTCTCTGCCCTGAGATTGCTGACCATCACCTGAACAACAAGAAAAAAAAAGTTTGCTGCAGGTGGAAATAAATATATTTATTCTACATCATCCTCCATGTGCTTTAGTTCCAGAAAGTGCACTGAGTTCTTTGGGGATGAAAGGGAAGATCTGCTGCTACCACTTGTGAGTGTTCAGTTCACAGGCTCAAACTAGAGCAAACCCCCAATAAAACAAAAAAATGTGGCAGCATAGATGATGGTTTATCAGGACTTTTTCTCTCTGCAAATCTTTTATTGGGCCACACTACTTGCTAATTGTAAACACAGCCCTACAGCAGCCCAGTACGGCTGAACCCAAGGCCAGGGAACAAGCTCAGGTCCCAGGAAACAATCCCCTGCATTGTTGGTCCCTGTTTTAGACCACTTCTATCAACTTCTTCCCAAGCAGTGTGAGCATGAGTCCATCTGTGTTCCCTGGCTGTGGGATTCCTCACTCTCCCTTTTTTGGTAGTACAGATGTTGTCCCAGGGATGAAGGACAACAGGATAGTTCCTTCTGTCACTGTTGTGCAGCCCTCACTTGGAGATGGTTGTGAGATTTGCTGAGACCCTGCTGGCACACCAAGCTCACAAATGGTTTCAGCTTCCCATAACTGCATTTGGGAAGGGGAAGGAATAAATGACTTGGCACTTCCCCCCAGTGACTAGAAGAGCTCAGACCTCTCCATGCAACCAGGACAGCCATGCTGGCTTGGCTCCAAACTCCCTTTTGGGAATTGTATATATTTAATATGTCAAGCCTTCTACCGTGAGGCTTTCTGGAGAAAACTTTTAACTTTTAACTTTTAAAAGCACTCCGACTGTAGTATATTTGCCTATAATGTGATAAATAGAATTATTAAAAACCTTGCCTTCTGCATCTTAAAACTCTAAGGTACTCAACCACACATTATTTCTTCTTACTGTCAGATTTTGCTTCACTAAGACGGAATGCATGAGGCACTAGACAGATGTGGGAAAGCCTTGAGTTCTTTGAGAAGAAACAACAGGTATGAGGACACTGATGGAAAAGTGAGCAAGGCGAAGATGCTTATCTATGAAGATGAGCACTTGTGACTGCCTACAGATCCTCTGCACCACTGCTCTGCAGCCTTCCTTCTCTGATAGTCTGAACATCCATTTTCAGCTGAAACTTCTCCACAGCTGAGCTGGTCCTCCAGCTCAAGTTTGTCTCATTAGTTTTCACCATCCAGTTGAAGGCGACAAGACCAGCCAGGAGATCTTTTCCTCTCTAACGGCTTTTCCGAATCCCCTGATGGAAGCTGAATGGGGGCTGGGTCATGGGGAAGGAGAACTGAGTGCAGCATTGCAGATGTGCCCCCTGTGCCACATACTCACCTCTCCCATGGGAATACACTGCCAGACAGAGCTGATGGCCATGCTGCACTGCCAGCCCACATTTTGGGAGTGACTTGCAATTATTCTCCAGTCTGCAAACGCACTCAAGCCTTTGATCTCCTCTGTTGCTCCCAACTGCCAGCCTCCCAGATTCTGCCAGCATTTCCTGCTGCTGTTCCATAATCACGCTACCACACCACTGACAACCACAGTACAACTACAAATGGAGCTGCCTGCAGAGGAAAGGCACATGGAGCCAGTGCCCCACTGCATGACCCCTTCCTCTCATCTCACTTTCTTATTGCATGTCCTCTGCTAAGCCTGGCAGATTCTGAAGGAGAACTTGAGCCACAGGTTTTACTTTGTGCTACCACGAATGGACGAACCCTGTTTTCAGTTTTCCCCTAGAAACATACTCATATTTTCTCCTAAAGATGACGGAATTTGATAAGTTATAGAGATAAGGGAACATAAAGGGCTGCATCACTTTCAGCAAGAAGACAAGAGGGAAAGGAAAAATAATACTGGTTTATTAGTATTTGAAACTCTGCATCAAAATGGATATTTTGAGGCAAAATCAAAATAAAAAAGCAAATTGAGAATTTCTTATCTAAAACAGAAAACTGTAATAATAACATGTTGAGTGGGGGATTTTCTCCTGGGAAGCTTTCATGCAGTAAATGCTTTTACCTCTGACTGCCATTTCCCAAAGAGATACTGAACTATTTGTCATTCATTTAGTATTGTGGTTGTTATGTAAAGTAGGACAGTTGTGCTATCTCCAACTGATGATAAAGCCATGCACTTCTGCATTTTAATATCAAACACATTCTCCAAAGTATCAAAATATACATTACCTAACTTACTTTTCAGAAAAACCTCTCTCATTTATACTTGGTGTTCATTTAGTCTTTTTTCTGCTGGAAAATCTCTGGAGTTAACATGGCATATCTCTGTGTCACATGTGTTCCCTTTAATAGCCAACATAAATGTTTTTCAGCTCTGGACTCTACAGCTTGAGTCTCACTTATGAAAGCCAAGCAGCTCCTCTCTGCTTTACTCATCACGCGACCAAAGCGCTGCCGATCTCCCGCTCGTCTACGGGGAAAGCAGGGGCTCCCAGAGCCCGGCCCAACACAGCTCCCTTTGGTTTGATCGAGCTGGTCAGCTGATAAATTCCATCCTGATTCCAAACACCCTTCAGCAAGCTCTGTTTCCCAATATTTTTCCCTTCCCAAGGACCCGCAGTACCATGCCTGATTCAATGGCACCTCCCCGCAATGGGCTCTGTGCTCCTGCAGGCTGGGCCTGGGACAGTGTGCCGGTGTGCTCCCACGAAGGGGACGCTGTGTGACAAGGCATCTCAAAGGCCCTGCAAATGGCACTTGCCGGGCTTTAATGACAGCAAGCCCTGTTTAACATGAGGTTCACTTTGTGGATGACAGAGGCACAGTATTTCATTAGTATGTTAAAATGCTTCAAAGAGTTCAGAAATAAAAATTCTTGGAATTGCTGTGTGAGTCAAAACTTTCAGAAGTTTGTATTAGAATATGAATCACTGGCTTGCTTCAAGGGAGGAAAAAAATTCTTGTTTTCAGCAGAAAGTTAATTGGGTGTCCTGAAAATCAGTAATTAAAAACACCATTAGTAGACAATAATCATCTGCAGCACTAGTTTCCTTCTGTACATAAAAGGCTTTAAAAGGACAGAGTAAGAGAGAAAAGTTCAGCATCAGCATTTGCCTCAAGACCCAATGCACCGAGGGACTGACCCAGCATCCCTTGTGCAGGGAAATGAGAGCTAGAAAAGATATTTTTGTTGCTGTGAATAAAAGCTGGATTTCTGAAGCTATATGCCTGCACCATTTACAATTAACTCATTCATGGAAAAACCTGAAATGTCATCCTGAGGGACAGCACCACCATCGCTATCATCCCCCATGCACATGTCAGAGAGGAGTGCCACCACCCTGGGCAGAAAATGCAGTCACTCTTTGCTGTGTAACAACACAAGGCTGGAAGCAAAGAATATGGTTTCCAAATTAAACAGCGGGAGTAATTTCTGCCAACAGGATGTAATTACTCCTCTTGTAAAAGAGCTGTGGAACACTTAATGGTTTCGAGCACTAATACATATGGAAACAGAGTGTTCCACAAATACCCAGCCAAGTGCTAGAGCACCACTGGCTTGGGAAGCAGTAAAGGGACGAGAACACATCCTGTACTGCCTAAGACTTCAAGGGCCTCCTTCCAAATGCTGCTCTAGAGGGACTGCTGAACTTTCTGTAACAGGTATGGTCACTGCCCAGGGTGAAATTTCTTGTCTTTCACAATGGCTATAGTTAAGGCACAGTGTCACAGTATTAAGTATAGATTTATCACCATCATATTTCAGTGCCAGGTCTGTGACTATTTCAGGTAATTTATCTGACTAGACTGCCATCTTCCCAAACATCTCTTTATGAGCAAGCAGGATCTGAGACTATGTCAAATATATCAAGGTAATTCCATAGGATATATGGAATCTCAAAGTTGATGTGACTGATACTAATTTTCTTAAGATCTAACCAAAACACATTTCCAGATCAGAAATAAATAACAGCATCCAAATTCAGACATTTTAAAATTATGGCCAGAACATTCCCAGCATCTGAAAGCCCCTGCATAGAAAGTGTATTTGTTGACTGAAGGATGTTAGGCCTTAAATACTCTATAGCAACTCAGTTCTTACATTTACATGCAAAAATTCATAGCCATACTTAGGAAAACAGACAAGCAGAGCTCTCCACAAAACAGCTCTCCTGGTACAAGTTTTTTTACTGCTTTTACTACTGCAGACTGGAGCTTGGGAGGAAACAAATGTCCCAGCACCTCCTCCTTCATTTCCACTGAAAACATGAAGATTTCACAACACATCCATATATATAAGACCTCTTGCAACAAAACCAGCTCCACTCACACCTCTCAAAGATTATCATGCATTTCCCAGAGATTTTAAAGTAGGATTTGTTAAAATTAGGAACAGTACTTCTTATCACAGGAGAAAATTATCCCTAACCAAGAAGAAAAGACAGAGCTTTTCTGCACAGCCCTGCTTCAAACATCAGCAGAAAAAATGCTTACATGCTCACAACTCATCTGAGGAACTGCTCTGGAGCTTTACAGGCTGTAATCAAGACATCAGAGGTATATTTTAAACAAGCACTTGGGGGAATGGGCATGAATTCTCCATGGTAGCAATGGCCCTGTTAGAATGGTGTGATTCTCTCATCCTCACATTGATTGAAGAGAAAGCAAATAAGTCTCGTTGGTGACTATTTCACAACATAAAATTTATTTTTTAAACATGCAAAGATTCTTTTTGAGCAAAATTCAGCATGATTGAAGTAGGAAACATTGTCTTCCTGACCTTTTAGAAATCCAAAAAATCTAACATTTGGTTCTTTGGTCTGTTATGCTATTGACAAATTCATTTTCTTTCAACACACACATGCACAAAAAGCTTCACTAATCATATTTCTATTACCATCATCCTTCATATCTTTTAGCACGATTTACAGAGGGGGGAAAAATGAAAGAAAAACAAAAACTGGCAGTACATTATGCAGCTTTGGGCAAAGAAGATGATGGATTCTCCCAAAGTAATTTCCTGCAAAGTGAGATTTGATATAAGGATCTTGATTATGTATGTCAGCACTGGGAAGGTACCCAGACATATGAGACTATCATTTACAACCAATGCAGCCAAGGCAGAGGCCACTACTGGGTTTTAGAAATGAAGAGCATTAGTACAAGGGAACAGAAACAAAGGATTTTTCAGAAGAATTGGAGACAGCAATATTTGATTTAACTTATAATACTCTACTACCTCCTAAGATGGTCCCAATTAGACCTATTGCTGCATACCACACTTGGTGAATGATGCCACACTTGGTCTTGTCCTCCTCTAACTCTCCTGGCAAAAGCAACAAAGACTTCCTAGCACTAAAAGGCCACACTGCGGTTTTGTTTTCAAAAATCACTTCTAGGAAAAATGAGAGGGTAAAAAAACCTCTCTGTGAGATACTCTGTATCCAAGGACAAAGCAGAATGGTTCCATGTGAGTAATTTTCAGTCTTTGCAGGATTGGCATTTGTGGTATGAACTCAGAAAAGTCATTACCCATAATTCTGTCATTTAGAGTGTTTGCAACACATGAGAAATAAGTGCTTCTAAAATGAAAATCCCATCCTAACCACTTCAGGAACACATACAGATCAACCTTCCTACAACTTCAATCTAAATCCGTTTCATTATATTTAAAAAATATTTTTGGATGCTCTAAGTAAACCAAGGTATCCAACCTGTGACTTGAGAAAGAGGTTTTCAAACAAAAATGTTGCAAGAACCAAGACATGATTAAGGAGACAACACATTTCCGTTTGTTCACTTGAAGGACTGCTTGTTGGACTAACCCAAAGTGAGCCTGCAGTCCAGCCATATATTTTCTCCCATCTATAGTACAGCCAAGCAAAAACAAAGAAAAGAAAAGGCATCACAAGTGCAGCCACTTTGCAGAAAAATTTTAAGTGGTCTAAATTAATTCCTTTGTTTCTACTGATATATGGAAACTGCTTTTCTGAACTTTGATGAAGAATCGATATCTGAGCTTCATTCTTATTTGCTATATTTAATGACTTCTATTATAAACCAGTCTAAATAGGGAATCTAAAAACAGGAAGAAAATACAAGATTTGGGTCTTTCAAGCACCAGTTTAGGTTTATAAGCAACAAAGAAGGCAGTGTGCTGTGATGGTCTGGGTAGCCCCAGCAACTTGGAGTCTCCCATCTCCCTTCCCAGCAGGACTATCTGACAGTGTCTTGGAAAAGACATGTTTTTAAAATCTCCAATAACCAAATTATCAAACAAAATGAAGGGTCAGGATTTCTATGGGCACGTGTACAAATGTGACGCACAAGGGATTTCAAAGCAGCTTTTCCCATACACGCAAACTCTCTCTGACACCGTTGTTTTTGGTGTCTTGTACTGTGTGAAGTTGTACAATGCTAATCTTGCTGTTAGAAAGCACGTTAAAGCTCCCCCTTGACACAGGCACACCTATTGACACAAACGCCGGCGACACTGGTTGTGAAATCCCCGCACCTCTGTCCTATCAACCTGAAATCAGGCTCCGGAGCCGCCGAGGGCGTGGAGACAGCGCACACAGAGGGAGTGTTTGCACAAGCCTTGTTGCCATAGGAAACCAGGGTAAACATACCCCCTTTTACAAAAAATAGTTTTCCAAGGCAGTGGCTGGGAAGTCTGCAGCTCTGGCCGTTGCCCACTAGAGGCCGTGAAGCCCTTACGCCTGCTCTGGCCCCGGCTGTCACAATCCAGTGAAAAGATGAGAGATGGGAAGCACCAAAAATGAGACATATTTTCTTCTGACATTAAAATCTTAACACTTCCATAGTGCAGCCAGGCACCCCAGTCCTGGCAGGCCAGTGGGAGCAGCAGGACCTGCTGCGGGTAGCCAGCTCTGCTCACCAACAACTGGAAACGTGAGGAAGAGATGGATGAGGAGGATAATCAGAAAAATGAGAAGCTACAGCTGGCTGATGGGAAGCTACTCCTCTGTGACAAGCCCAAAGTAAACAATGAGTAGCCAAATTTATGGGTCACTTTTAAAATTAATTGTGCTTTTTGAACATCACTCATTGGAGCCTGGCAAGCTGCAGCAGTCAACAGAAAGGATGCCGAGCATGAAGGGGATTTAATGAGCAGCATTTGCTGGAGAACTACAGCAACAAACACGTGCACACAAAAACACCGTGGAGGCTGGTCTGTGGGGAAGAAATCCGAGAGTGTTTCTCAGTATGCTGAGAAACAAATTGGGGTAATATAACAAAAAGAAGCAATACTCAGTTTCTCCAGTTTAACTCCAAACGGGGCTTCGCTGGTTATTCAGAGATTATATCCCACCTCTCTGAGAGAGACATAGGGAAACAGACAAAAATTATGAGAGGAGACCTGCCCAGAGCTGTGCACTAAGGGAGTACATCAAACCTGAACTTCCACAGGAGACACAGGAACATGGCCCCTACAGAGCCCAAGGCTGGAAATCACATCTAAATGTCTTCTTGCAAGCTTGTGAAAGCTTACCTAGAAAATGACAAAGGGTCAATGCAGATCAGATTATTCTTCACAGCTATTGACTGCCCTGCTTTTTGCAATGTTGAATTTCATTGGGCATTGTGCTGTGCATACACCTAGCTTAATTATCTCCCATTTTAAGTTCCTTTACCTTCTGCCATCTGGATTAGTTAAATACTTTTGTGTCTTCTGCAACCTGTGTCATGTTCCACACTTGTGCCACAGATCATTAAACAGCATAAATGTCACACAATTCCTAAAAGGAAATTTCAGAGCAGCCCAATAAAAACCAATGACCTTAGCAAAAACGTGTATTTATTTGTCTTGTATTGCTCTCAAGCACTTGGCAACCTTGCGGTGAAACATTCTATCAAGACAGGGGAATGTGGGTTTAAATACCTTCCGGTTGGTGGTTAGACATCTCAAAAGCATTAAGATATGATGCAAAATGTGAGTGCCACTGCATCCTTGGATTTTCCATTTCCTGCATACTTTCCATTTTGCAGGAAACTAGTGATCAGGTAGTTTGTGTTCAAGTGTGTAACTTGGGCAGTTCAGTGTGGAAGAAAAGGATTTTGGCTTTTGCATTTCATAAGGATATTTAGTGGTAGCTGTTGGTAAGTACCTCGGTGCAGGAGACTGTTTGGGTTGATGCCCCTTGCCCTGATGTGCTGAGGCTGACAGCCCTCCCAGCACAGCGTGATGGGGATCCTTGGGCTGTGGCACTTGGCTTGTCCTGATGCAGCATGCATAGATGCCACAGCAGAGCTCATCCTGTGACAGCAGCTCCAGAGCAGGAGGAGATCAACACACAGTTTGTGAAGGGTGCAGCACACCCTGCATACCGAACCAGTGTGCTGGGAGCAGTGTGCAAAGCACTGTCTGGGGCTCTTGCTGGGACTGGTCCTTCATCAAAGGAGGGTAAATAAATTTAAGACAGATCTGGCTGCATTCATGAAGACAACACTTTTTTTTTTGTTAAGGAAACAGAAGTCTGGTGGTTTGTGAGCAAAAGAAAAATGTGGGAAGTGGCACGAGCGTTTTTCCACTTTATGAAAGCGACTATGAGGGAGTGGAGTGCCTGGAGATGTGGAAGCTCATCCCCACCTCACACTTCCAGCCCCAGCTCCACTGGGCAGCTTGCAGTCCCTCTGGCCAACGCTCAAGGAAAAGCTGGGTCCTTATCTCTAACATGTTCCAGTTAAGCGGCCCTGAGAGCAACCCCAGGTGTTTATACAGTCTCTAATCCCATTAGGGCTCTTTTAAAGCAAGTGGGTTTTTTTTTTCCTGGTGCCACAGAATTTACACTTAATGGGTTTGCAGTTATTAGGCAGTTAGAAAAGTTATTTGCACTTTGTGATTTGCCGCCAGAAGTGTAGCAAGAGACAAGCACTGAGGTCCTCGTGAATCCCACAGCTGCTGTGACTTTTCCATGTGAGGAAAGAACAGTTGCTGGAGGCATTTCAGAGAAATGCAAGAACACAGGAGCAGTTCATTAATACTGGAAGTGAATTTGCAATTACTGAGAGCAGATGGCCAGCTCACACAGTGCATGAACCTTAAACCATCTAGACTTACAAGACTACTGCAAACATTGAAACACTACCAAATTCACCAAAAAAGAAATAAAAAAATTCCTACGTGCTCACAGTCAGAAGTCAGCTCAGATTTGCATCCTATATATCCTATATACAGTGGCTTAAGTCCAGATAAAGCTGTCAATATTAAACTGAGTCAGTGGATTTACCACAGAGTTCACGCCCCTTCTTTTTACTTGCATAAAAAACCTCTCAGAGCAGTCAAAGATAAGCAAAAATAACAAGAACCTTAATAAAATAACAGTATCAGCATCATTAATAAAGCTAGGAATCAAGCTAATCCTCCCTTGTACCACTGCAACTCAGCTGTATCAGAGATGTGGTAGCAGCATTAATAAGAATGGAAACCAAAGCTGAAGTTACATGACTAAATTTTTCATTAATTTATAGTCTAACAAAAAACACCATACACACACTGCTTTAACAAACGTATCTATGATGCACTCCAGAGCTGTTGAATTCTTTCCATACACAGCCTGCTTGTAAAGGCTCTGTGAAGGAGCTTAAGAGAGATGTGTATCTTGAAAGCACTCCTCAGTGCGGCTCATGGACAAACTACAATTATTATTGCTATAGGCATGTAACTGTACATGTGTGCGAAGGGAAGGATTTGTTTAGCACCATGTGCATTTCCCCTGCCAGCTCTTCATTTCGTTTGGCAAACAAGACTATAATCACTGGGAGGAAGAGGGAGGCTATAAGCAAAGAGCTCTGTTGCATGGTCCTTCCTGCACATGTCCAGGGAATGAAACACAATGGCTCCACCAGCTCTGAGAAGGCCATGCAATCATCCTTCAAAATCTTTTTCCCTGGGACAGCAGCTGAGCTGTGTACCTCTGGACAGCAAACAGTGGAGGCTCCCTAAGGTTAACATGACCTGCAGTTTACAGGTTTTTGCAAATGGGTGCACAAGAGCTCCAGTACTGTGTGGATGTCAAGGCAGCCGGCAGGGAGAGTCGACACGTCAGATTTGCCAAAGCCTTGCACAAGAAGGTAACTGCAATTGGACTGCACTCTGAAGACCAGCCAAAAGGCTGCAACAGCAACAAAGGGTGTAGGCAAGGTATGTGACTTAAAAAAGAATGGTAATTGAATTTTCAGACGAGGAAGGGATGTTGGCTTGGTGGCACTTGTGATCAGTGCAACTTGCTGAGCAAGGAATAGCGATAACTTAGAGACAGACCCCTCCAGTCAAGATAACTGCTAACAAGGCATCCAAAGATTTTTCCTTGGTTTCCCTCACAAAGTTAGGAGTGCATGAACTTTTACTCACAAGCAGGACAGAATTTAAAATTTCAGGGATGTACTTGTAGCAAAAAGCTCAGGTTTATTTTGCACAATCAACTTAATTCTTCTCTTAAGCCAGAAATCTGCATAGCAGGGTAGTTTGTTAAGAGAGATTGTGATATAATTTAGCAATTTCCTTGTCTGGCTTTATGGCACAAGGTACTAAAAAATATGTCAATGCATGTGATGAGCTTATACTACCAAAAGGCTACTTCCATACCTGCACCAACAGAAAGTGTGAAGTGGTGTAGCTACTTTCAGATTCCTTCCCCTTAAAATTCCTTTTCTAACACAAAAAGTAGAAAGCACAGGATACTTGAAGAGTTTTGCAGTGCCAGCTATTACATTGTTAAGACATTGGTGTGTTTCAATATCTCAGAACTGCTTTAAAGTTTTCCAAAACTTTAGGAAAACAAAGTTTGTGTTGGAAGCTATTTTGACAGAAGGTGGTTTACATATGCATCTATTTAGTATGCTGAAATATAGTATTAAAAAAACCTGTTGACTATAGAAAATTATTTCTAGCAATGTCTTAGTAACCCTGGTTATTCTTTGAAACATTTTGCATTTCCCTGAAATTGTGTGATCCTAGAACTATTTTAAGCAGCCTATGCTATCATATATGCCATAGCAATTCCACTTAGCCTCTGGGTCCAATTCTACATCTGGCTTTGGCCATTAAAAATTAAATTGAAATTCTTTTTTCTCCAACAAATATTTATCCCATTGTAGACTGATTAAATATATGGTAGCACTTGAAACTGTTGTGGTGACACAATACTTGGACCTCTCTCCATCAGCGAAGACAGATCTGGAGCAGACACTGGCTTACATACTCAAGGATTGCAGATTTCCAGACACATTTCTAATTTTGTATAAATCATCTTTTTTCCTTTCTAAATCTGACATTGCTCTTCATTAAGGGCTAGGATTTGGGAAAAAAAAAAAAAGCAGAAAATCCCATGGGATTGAAAACAACAGATGTTGCCTGTTTTAAGCTTCCTTTATTCCAAATCACTGAATTTTGTGCTTTTAAGATTTTCCTGCCTCTCTTTTCAGAGGGCTATGATTTGTTCTTTAAATGGATTTTCAAGAAGCTGACTCTGACTGGAATGTATGTGAAAGAGATTTTCCACCTAAAATACACCTCTTTTTTTTTTCATTGAAGCTACTAGAAACACACTAAAAATATGACAGAAGCACTATCAGGGCAGTATCACTGTGTATCCATACTGTGAGCAATAAACCCCACAGGATACCATTCTGACAAACAGGAGATGCATGCTACTCACTTCCCACCCAAAAGCCCTTGTGCTTTCTGCTCCTCCATTTCAACACTGCTGAACTGCCAACTTCAAAATCCAAAATACTGCCCCAGGACAGCCAGAAAGGGATTTTAAAGCTTTCCTTAGAATCAATTTTCTTCCTCTTAATCAGCAACTTTCCTGCACTTGCCTGCCCTCCACAAGCCAAAGAGCCCCTTCCCTTAGGAGGTAAAACTCATTCCTTCTTTAGGTGAGTGACTGAATCCTTTGAAAAGGTGATGTGATCATGAAGTCATTGATTCCAAAATGGTCTGGGTGAAGAAATAGCTGTGTAATGCTGAGTAAAAAATGCTGTGTAATTTGATACCTAAGGATATGTCAGGGAAATAATAAACAGGCAAGGATGTTGGGGAGACAGATTTGACATCCTTTTTTAAAAATTGAGAGGTTTCAAAAAACAGCTATAGGAATTGCTTATGTATTGGATAAAGTAATAGCACAGTGAGGAGCAGTAATTTTGCCTGTCTAAAAAACCCAAACTTGATAAATAGTTCTATCAGAATGCAGTGATATCTGACAGTGAAAATTTCTTCATTCCAGAAAGAAGGCACAAGAAGAATATCTGAAATATGAGGACAGACAAATTCAAATTAGAAGTTAAGCATAAGATTTTCATATATTATATATTTTTTTAAAAATTTTTGTCTCCTAGTCAATACAGGGTGAGTTTCTGGGAATGATATTGAAGCCAAACAACCAAATTCTGTTTTCAACACATTAGACAGACAGGAGGCCAGGCTAAATGAACTAATGGGTTTAAGCTTTACAAGGTCAAACCTTTCTATTAAGTGTCAGAAACTCTATGTTTACAGTGATTATATCCATGGTCATTAATAAAAATAATTGGAAGTGACTACCCCTTTGATTTAATCAGATTTGCATTGGTACAAGTTCATTGAATTGCAGATGGAAGAAATATTAGACCTCACCCCTTCACAGATGGCAAGATTTTAACAATGCTTTCACAAAGCCTCAATTGATATTTTATGCCTTGACTTCCTCTTGTATTCCAGTTTTTTTGCAACAGCATATGTACTACAGAATAGAAATTAAGCTGTAATACAGTTTTGTTTGCCAAGCTTGAGTGCATGTAAACATTCATCCTTTTGGAATTAGTATGTAATTAGCATGTAATTAGTATGAGTATTGTATTAATTAGTAATGAGTAATTAGTATGTAATTCTTGTTCTTTTATAAATAAAAATCTATTTTAAAGTTAGAAAATAGAAAAAAAAAAGATGGATTTTCTGGTCTTCAGTAAGGCCATCTCTGCTTTCACCTTCTGTAAGCTTTTGTTGGTCCTGAGGCTATCAGATACTGATATCTCCTGTTCTTCCATTTGCTCTGGCCTTGTTGAGCACTTGGGAAAGTTATGTGTCTGCACCATTTGCCACATGCAGGAGATGCAGAAATTCAGTTGCATGTTCTGTAGGATCAAAGGTGATTTTTCTAAATTTTCTTCCAAAATGAAATTCTAACATATTCACCTCTCAGAAATACCAGAAAAAGAGTGCTTGTCTCTGGCCTTTGCTAACGCCTCTAGATTTTCCAACTGAAGGACAAGGATGCAATGACACAATCTTTGATGTGAAATCAAGACACAGATCATTGACAACAACTACACCAGGAGCAGTCAGCACCTGTCATGAGCTGCAAGCCTGGCAGTTCTGAGGTGTTTTGAGGTCACTATCTTGAGTCCATGAACTCAGAAGACCCTCATATGAACAGAAGTGCCTTGAGCTGCACATATGAAAGCCTTTGCCATGATTTCCACGATCCTGAATAGGCCACAGGGAATCTGTAAACTTGGCCCTATACCAGCTCAAGGCATTCGGCAGCTCTGTCTTCCTCAGCAGTTCACCTGCTGAGATACTGAAGGACACGTTGTTTCACCAGAATACTGTCTAATCTGGCAAGCTTTTACTAGAAGTTCCAAGCCCATCACATCTCCCAGCCACAAAATGCCTGAGAGAGCTGAAGTCTGAGAGACTGAAATACCAGTGTGCCCAGCAGTACTCTGGTGTGTGTGTTTGGACTGAGCTGGGCCAGCTGAGGTGGCTGAAGTGTTGAGTAGCAGAAAAGAGGGCAAAAAGACTTCAAACTTACTTTGAGCAGGTGCACCTAGATTAGACAGAAGGGAGAAATGCCCATTCAGAGATATGGGATATGCCAGCATAGTACTGGCAATGGAACCACTGCAGCTGGTGGGTGAGGAGAGAGGAGTGCACAAAATTACATTGGCTAACTACTGATAAGGGACTTAACTAATATGCACATTTCTGATTTTCACTAATGACTGAGAAAACCCTCAAATACATGGCAGTTCAGCCAGTGGCTGTTGTCCCGTTACTCAGAAATTGCCTATGAAATGAACTGAAATTTAGAAAACTGTACAAAATCTAAAATATTGAAGTTGATCACTTGTTGACATGTTCACTTCTGATGTCCTTTCAGAAAAGTTGTGTGGGCTTTGACATGTTCCTTCTTTTCAGCATTTTCCCCTCATCTATATAACTTATTGTCAGAGCTCTGCAATTTTATTGACAGCTCTGATCTGTGAATTGTAGACTTGCTGTAGTTCTAAGGTTCATGGTTCACCTCTTAGTCTGGACTGTTTTTGTCCTGCAGAATACGAGACAGTTTTGGAAACAGCACATGCTGATAGTGATCATGATTCACTACAGCAGCTTCCCAGAAAATTTTGTGGAAACTGTATTTTGTCTGACAATTCATGTGGACAAAGCATGTCCTATAAATTTCCATAATTAAACTTTATAAGAAGTATGCAAAGGTTTCATAAACCAGTAAGGGGAAAGCACAGTTGTAAACAAACAAACAAACAAACAAACAAACAAACAAACAAATATATATCTGTCAACTTCAACATGCTCATCTAGGGAAGTCAGCTACTTTGAGTAGACACAATGGTTGCAAGTTTTCAAGAAGCAGCAGCAAGTTATTATACTTCCAGGCCCTTCCTGGGAAAACTCTGATGAGTGCAACGAGAGCAACTATGAAACACTAAACATGTTGCTAATGTGCGAAGCCCTATGTTCTGGGGAGAGAAGAGCATTCAGAAATAATTGAATCATCCAGGGCTGTGCTCAGTGCATACCCTAAGGTGATTATGTTCAGAATAGAAGCTTTCAGAATGTCATTTAGTAAATGAAAACAGAGTTGGATACCAGTAATAAACCAGTGCCCTCAAGCTACTCATTTTTTATAGTGACTTAATTGAAACTTACAAATCACTGAATGCCGGATGCTTGGGAAAGGGGGCAGCACTGAGACCAGGACCACAGACACTGAGATCCAGCAACAACTCGTGATTTTGCCTCCAGTAAAGAACAGTTTATGGCTACAATTTTCTTCCTCTGGTGCTAAAAATGAGTCTGTTGTGCTCTGAGTGCTCAACTGTACTTCCTGGATAGGTGCAGAGCTGGGTACCAACTTGTTTTCAACTTTCTAATTGCTGATTAACCCATTAAAATGAAACCAAGCACAAAATTTTGTTTTCTCTTTCTTATTGTAACAAGGAGGCTTTTAAAAAGTGTAGTTTAAAAACCTTAATCACATTTCTATTACCTAATTTGCCAGAAGCACAATTCTATTATCTTTAAAAAGCAAGCATATATTTAACTCATACTATTGTCATTCAAACGATATATAACCATTACATTTGGGGTTTCTGCCTTTTTATATACATTTAGCACTTTCTTATCATAAAAGAGAAATAAAACTTAAGCAAGATTTCCAAGTTTTTCAAATTATTACTACTCTTTGCAGAGAGATGTCCCTAACAGAGTTGTTCTGTTAAAGTGTCCACCACAAGAACTATAAATTGGCTATGAAAATGTAGCATTGTAGTTTTCCAAAGCTGAAGCCTAAGAATAAAAAGCATTTCTTTGGATGTAATAAATCTTCAGTGATGAGTAAAACATGAAGGAAGCCTCACTCTTCTTGAAAGTGGACGACACTCCCTTCCTTTCTAATAACGTACTACAAGGCAGAACTCCCAGCCTGTCATTTTACACACAAACAGCTCATCAGAGTGGTTGAGAATGGTTTGGACATGAGTCTGAACATGAGTTTGGGCACTGACATTACTTGCTCAAACCTGAATTAAATCACCCTGGGAGGGGAAAAGGCGTCAGAGAAGATCCTCATACTCCAAAGGCAAAGAACCACCCCCAGCCTGCCTATGCAGCCCCTCCTACCAGACGTTGCTTCGCTCAGGAGTTTTGCCTGCAAGACTTCTACAAACCCGAGTCTCCAGCCAGTGTCCCTCGCTCTTGTCCTGCCTATTTTCAGCCCATTTTTCCATTGCTGAAGACTGAGCTTATCACACAACTGCAGTTAAGAGAGGATTTTGCAGCCTGCCTCTCCCATGCAAGAGAGCTTCATCACTTTCTGCAGAAGATCAGTTTAGTGTTAGTTGCTTTGAAGATAATTGCTCAACAACAAATTCAGTTCTTAACCCTCGTTTACATTTCCTAGAAGTTCTGTCAAGGTTGTGCCTTTGGGGCTGATGGTTTCTGAGCTTAATCTCAGTCCAAAGGTGTTTTTCATGCATGTAAATGTAAATTCAAACACTTTAATTGTTCTCAAACCAGACACTCATACGCCATGATTTTCCACAGGACCTCTATCCAAAAAAATCTGTAATTTCTCAGTATTAGAAAAATATTTCCCAGTTCCCAGTCCTAATGAATACTCCAACTTAGAAGAAAATCATATTTCAGAGACATGAAAAAAATTAAATAAATAAAATTAATGCAGAATGGCATTGAGCTGCCTGTTTTTCTCACTGGGGTTAGTGTGGGAAACTAGAGTGACACAGAGCAACCAAAACAAGTACTTAATTTACAGTCTGAGTTCTTTCCCCAGCCTCTCTGAAAGAGCTGTGACAGCCTCTGGCTCTGCTCAGCACCCCTAAGTGGTTGGATCTGCCCCAGCATGTGGATGGCCTGAGCAGCATCTGGATCCCAGGGCCACCAAGCCCCATAAAGGTTCTCAGTCACCACACACTGTCAGAAAATATTAATTATCCAGGTTTTCAATAATTCAGACTCCTGGGCTTGTCAGCACCACAAACATCTGTGTCCATCCTGATTTTATTTATTATATATATATATAATTTATATATATACGTATTATTCACTTTCACTAAAAGGTGGGAGCTGAGGTGTAAGATCTGGGTTTCTTCTTTGCACATAAAACCCCTGCCTGTTCACATTCAGGAGAAGGAGCCTTAACTTAATAATTGCAACTGGTGTGGGGAAATTAATCATCAATGAACACTGCAAAATAGAAATCAATACTTTTGTGTCTTTCCAAAATGGTCTATTGCTAGATGGATATTCATGGCTATATTCTCTCATCCTGTGAATATTAATAAGGTAGCAAAGACTATAGATATATATCAAAGCCTTAGAAATAAGGCTACTGCTAATGCAGGTCCTCAGCAGTAATAGCTACCAGCTGACTGATTTGTGGGATGCTAAGTAACAGCTCCAGTATAATACAATCCTTCATTTTCTATTCTGAAACTTGTTTACTTCTGTCGCCATTTATTAAAGGACTGTCCAGCTATAATTAAAAAGGACAGGGCAACAATAACCTTTAGTACCTCCTTGCTGTGATAAGCGAGATACTTAAAAGAGAGCTTAGACAGTTGACAGGCAAGTACAAATGGGGCTTAAATTCACTTTGATGAGCTGTGTGACGGCTTCTTCCACAAATGAGACACAACAGAGAGGCAGGTCATTAGAAATTACCCTGCAATGGGATGACTGGCATGTACAGCTTTTGCAATCCTATTAAGCTGTTGCCACTAAATGAAAGCACCTGCTCATTGCACAGGTAGGTAAGAGATGTTGTTTATACCTGGTCTGGAGGGCTGCCTGTGCCTGAGACACCACGCTTGGGTAAATACACCCAATGCCTCCGGCCTGATTCAGCCTGGCCAGTGATATAGATCTTAAATGAATTGCCAGGCATGAAACTATTACAAAATGGATTTAATGCTGAAAGTCTGTCTTACTGTATCTGTTCCACTGTGTTGTATCATAATTTAGTAAATCAGAAAGTGTAGAGATGACAAACAGGTAAGCAGCCCAAAGGGTATATTGGGGTGTCACCTAATGCATGGGTCTCTAGGGTCCTGACATGGGGCCCTAGTGGGAAAGATGCCCCAGCTTGCTTCAACCTCTGACCAATATCTGATCCACACATGGGGCATTTGCTATGGTAGCTATATCCCATATGACAAGCACACACGATGAAAATTCTGATTTTTTTGCAGCACCAGACTGTTTCTCAGATGCCCAGGAGTACCACCAGTGACACTTTGTGACCTCTTTTGTGGGATTATCAGGCATTCCTCGTCAGCCCTGGGCGTGGGCTTTCCATCTGGTCATGAAGACTTCCCTGCTGCAGTACAGTAACATAATGAAGCAACTATTCAGTAATGAGTAAAGTCCATTGCTATTTATGCCCTAAGAATATTTTATCCCTGTTATAGGGAAAGTGGAGACAAGTGTTATATGATAGTCTCATTTTACCATCTAATGAAATGATATACCACATTTTAACATGAGAAACCTGAATTTCCCACCAGGCAATGCTTTATTTTTTTTTTTAATTACTGAGTGTGGAAGAAATACTGTGTATGTACTCATACAGAAGCCATATGTACAAATCATTTGCCTCTGGCCTTGCTATGTTTTCAATTGCTGATAGTTATATCTTTCTTAGCATGTGCTCCTCCCATCTGTTGTAACCAAATGTTGTTGCTAAGCCTATGCTCCGTTTGGAACCTACAATGACTCACTCAATACAACCTCCTTTGTTTGGGTGGAACTCTACACAGTACATAAAGATAAGGGTTAGAGCCCTTACTGTAAGCTTTCTGAAGCACTAAAGTTATTTTGTCAAATGACTATTGGAAGCCTGAAGCAATGGTCCTGTGGCTGCCATGCAAATAGCACTGTTCCCTGAGCTGACATGAGCTGATTTAAGAGACTTACTCGATGTGAGCAGATTTGAACTTGACAGGTAATGCCAGAGCTCCTAGACAGATATGAAAACATGAAATGTGAATGATGGCCTTGCAGAAGAGGTCTGTGAACTGGCAAGTCAAATGTCCATGTCCATTAAGTGCAGGTTTCTGAGCAGATCCCACTGCCACAGCTGGACAGTTCCTCTAACTGAGCAGGTACTTTTTGAAGAAATGCCACTTCTTGGTCTCAGACCTTGTTTTGGGCTTTCTTTCATGCTGCATTTGAAAAATAGGCGAAAGCTCCCATTTATAGGGTGAAATTCTCTTCTACCTATTTTTATAAGCCAGTTTTTAATTCAAAACTTGGAGAAACTGATATGAAAGAGATCTAGTCCACAGAGACTTTTTGTAAGACTTTTTTTGGTGCAATCTATGTTTAGACTGATTTCCTAAGGAAATGGCGCTGACATGGCCAGGCTTTGTGTTTTTGGTCTGTCTCCCTTTCTGTGTTAGGCTCCTTATTGCTTCCACCAATAACTTTTGAATGAATTGGCTTATTTGAAAGAGAGACAGATGGCTCAAAGGTATTAAACTCTTACAAGTTTTGTAAAAATAAGCAGCAGGGTAATGGAAAGAGAGCCTCTTAGTGGCTCACTAAAGAAAAGGCTTCAGCACAAATTCAATCCTTATTAAGCCAAAGAAAATCTGCACAAAGCCGAACCCTGATGTGCAAACTTACCACAAACAAGTCTTTGCTGGGGCTGTTGTTCAAGAACTAGTTTGTGTTATCTATTGCAAAGCAAGCATCATCTTGTTTACTGTAGAAATAGCAAGCTAAAATTTTAATAAGGACACTGCTGAGGCAGTTAATATGCAATGTAATGGTATTCCTTAAGAAGACACTATAAGTCACAAGCCTTGTTGAACTTATACACTGCCTAACTTTGACAGTGCATCTGAGAAATGAGTTATATCAGTACTCAGGGCTCAGATTAAGATATCTGACATTGGCACATACATCCAACCTCACACAGCAGGTTTGGCATTAAACAAATCGCACTTGGCACTTGTTGAACAGGCTCTTGAACACTCCTCCCACCACACATACATTGTCCTACAAAGAGCCTAGGTGGAGAAGGTCTGCACTTGAATCTGACAGGAAGCTTTGATTAGACAAATTAGGACAGGCTTTTATGCAGAGTTCCTGTCTCTACAGACTGTGTGTTTGATGGCAGTGTCCCTGCTGGAGACTCCTCTTCCATTATCGCTCACTGCATGACGCTCAGCTTACAAAGGACACTGCACTTCCCAATTTTCTTGCCTATTCCATACCACTTTTTCTTGCCTATTCCATACCACTTAATTGTTATGAGAACACTTGGAATGTTGGTATTTTAATGCTTACCTACTTTTTAATTAAATATTATGACCCTTAACTATACCAGTCTCTGAGATCTTAGCTGAGAAAGAAGAGGTACAAGCCTGTATCTAGACCTTTTAACCATATTCCAGTCTCAAACAGGGACACATAAACAGTGCCAAAATAAAAAATGGTGACATCACACAGCAGTGCACTCCTTGCTATAGTGGTATCGAGCAGCTGCAGCGAAGAATGCAATTTCTGGGTGCAGTTGAAGACACTGAGCACATTGGCACCTTTGTAGGCACCACCACCTAGCCTTCAGTTAGACAAATGTGCTCTCCACCAACCAAAACAGTGATATGATTTTCTTCCTCTGGTTGCTGTCATCCCATGATGCAGTTTCATACACAAAAGCAGCAGGTAACTGCAGGCACAGACATTGAGAAAGGCAATTATTCTCTCCAGAGCAAAAGGAGGATCCTTCTCAAGAAGGTGAATGCAAGACTTCCTGGGCATGTCAGCACCACACACACTGCTAGCAGAACCTCAGCTGCCTGCTTTTGGGGCCACCTTACATCTGCAATCCTTTCTGCTGATGTCCTCCTCAAGGCAAGCAAATATTGCCACCACCAGTCCAATTCACCTAAACTGACTCTTCTTGAGGCAAATAGTATCTTACATACTTGCCACTAGTTCATCATATCTGGGTCTTCTTCCAAATTCCCACAGGGTCACTGCTTATTGACTTCTAACACCAAGGCAGCCTCTCTGAGCTTGTGACTGGGTAGTGACGACATCTAACTTCTGGGCTGGGATGGTGTTCAAAACTTGCATCTGCATGGTTGCCTCTGGCTAACCTCAAGAGCCTTATGCAAAACTACTCGATGGTTGTCTTAATCTCCATGAGCGTGTAATCCCCTCACTGGTGAACTCCCTCCATGCCAGACATTCCTGTCTGCATGCAGCTGTGCCACAGGGATTGCAACAGGCAACAGCTGCTGTCCCAGAGGTCCCTC
This sequence comes from Trochalopteron elliotii, assembly GCA_024734555.1. Lineage (NCBI taxonomy): Eukaryota > Metazoa > Chordata > Aves > Passeriformes > Leiothrichidae > Trochalopteron > Trochalopteron elliotii. The sequence goes on along the minus strand of JANPWX010000134.1, from coordinate 4,557,259 downwards.
AGTGCTCATGATCTCATTCCTGTCTTGGGTCACAAGCCATTTTGTAATACCCCACAAATACCTCCTAGACTGGATCTACACCATGTTGCAAAAAGGGCACAACCCACTGCAGAACAAACAATCCATCTCTGTGCACTGGCTCTGCACCTGGCCATAGCTGTAACAAAACCAAGGGAGAGTGTGCACTGTCAAAGGTCTTTCAGTTACTGTGTTACCCAAAATCTTAGCAGGGACAGCCACAGTGCCCCACAATAAACTGCCACAGGATTTATGAAGGGTCTAAGGCCCTAAGAGCCTGCTGTGATACACTGCCTGAAGTGCTGTCCTTGAGTGTGCACAGGGCAGAGCTCTCCTGCGTGAGTCTGAGCTGGGACATTCACAGGTGGAACTGGCAATAAACTCTGTAGGTGACTGACTGATGGATGCATTGTTGCTGGAGTGCTTCCAAAATCCTCATGAGCAAAATCAGCAGTACAGTTTCTTGCATAGATGAGTTTCATCTTCTCCACGGGACATGGCAGAGTTATTTAGGGCATATTGAGCATATATTATGTGTTTGTATAGCTGCATTGTGCTGTATTGCAAGTATCTTAGAACATATATGGGGTAGACAAGAATCCTTAATTCAGTTTTACCTTCAGTAAGCTTTAACTCCACATGTATTATTACAGTGCCTAAATAACTAAAATTATGGGAGGATGCACTCAAATGTGTGATGTGGCAGTGTGGGGTTCCCAAGCAGCCACACTCCTATGGGTATGGTCCATTCTTGAACAAGCTATGGACAAGAAACCACGCTTGTCTAAAGGCAAAAGATCTGAGAACACCTTGAATGAAGTATATCACCATAACACTACAAAACTAGGAAATTTTCCTGATTCCAGTCTGCCTGTAGTGTCCCTGTAGGGTCAGGCTGTTGCGAGAACAGCATGGGGCCCCCAAGGGGACTTCTAGAGAGCCATGACGAGTTCCCCTCTATCACAGAAGCTCTGTTAGTGCAGCCTTGCACTCCGTCCTGCTTTCTCAGCTGCCAGGGAATTTGTACTACAGCCTTCCCAAATGATAACACTTGGGAACGTGCTATTTTTTGATCATGAGTGTGTCTGCAGATGAGTGTTCATCTCTCTGATTTGTAAATGTGCAGTAATGAAGGCTCCCAAATATAAAACTTATATTTTTAACTACAGTTGATACATAATAAAAACATTCCAAATCCGTGATTTTTTTTTGAAATTATAAGCTTACAGGCATATTTCCATTTCCATTTTGTTTATAGAGTAGGGAGGTGAAATGAGAAGAAAAAAGGGTGAAAGGGGCAAGCAGACTCTGTGCAGCCGAATTAAAACGTGCATAAACACTGAAAAATGTACATAAAGTTAAAAAAAAAAAAGATTTTGTTTAGACAGCTTTTTTTAATGATCAGTGATCTTATGCATACTAGAGTTCTGTCAAACATGTAAAGGCACATTGCTAGCATACTTTCTTAGCAGATTTGGAAGAGGGAGCATGTGCACAGTGTGATAAGGAAGGGGAAAATACCGAAATGAAAATGGCAGTTATGGAAAGTTATCTCTGTAGGCAGATGCAAAACATAGGGCCAAAATCTGTGTTGTTATTTCTTATGGTAGAGAGTGATAAGGCAAGAAAGTAAAGCAAACAGAGGAGAAAAATCAGACTAGTAGATAGATAAGCAATTAAATCAAGAGCTTAGACCTGTTCTGAACATCTGCATTTCCCAAACATGCTCAAAGAGCACTGTGATATTACTGGCACATTGCAGACTCCTACCTGCTGATTCACACGAGGTCCCAATATTTCTCTTTATGAATAATGCCAGAAGAATCTGGCTTTTCTCTTCCTAAGCACTGTATGCTTTGCTTGTGCTGATCTCTCTTGAAATGTCAACTTTACATTTCCAATATCCACAAAGAAATTCTTAATAAAAAGATATGATCTGCATTTCAGAATGAGACCTTTAAATCCTTTAGCCCTGCCAGTTTCCAGGGAACTTTTGTTAAGAATGAAACACCCTGTTTAATAACTGCTTTCCAATAGTAATCAAGAGAGTTGCAAACATCAGTGGACCACAGATAACAAACGCAGTACAATCCAGGCAAGGGAAAAAGGGATTTTATCCAGGATTCTTGTAAACAAATGTGAACAACAATTCAAAATATGTTCTGTGCATAACCTTGCCATATTTTAATTAGATTTCCAACTAAGATACTCTGAAATGTCTATTTAAAATAATTCTGCTGAGTTATGACATAAGGACACATTAGAAATGTGCAAACAAATCCAATACACCCAGCTGCCTTTTTGCCTTTCACAAGCTACATTGCTTGTGCAACTACAGTCTTCGTTTTTAATTCAGTAACACTGCTGATTGACATTAAACAGAGCTGTCCCATTCCTCACTACACATTCTTACCACCTACCTTGTCATAAAACCATACAAGCACAATCTCGGCCAATGACCTGAACAAGTCATCCTGTAGTCACACTTTTACCAGCCTCGATCCAAAGGAGGGAAGTGGCTGGGAACAAAACCAGTCCTTTTGGCAAGAATGTGCATTTCAGCTGGATTACATATCCAGTGACACTGCCCAAAGCCAGGGCTGAGCAGTGAGCTGCTCACTTCTCCAGACCAGCACCCAGGTTACAGCCAACGCTGCAGAAACAAGCCCCAGGCCTTGCCCCACTCACTCTGAGACTCCAACCCATACTGCTGCCAGCACAAGAAATTTCATCCAGGTTTTCAATGGAGATAATTTTCGTTAAGAGTTTCAGCTTAGCTATAAGAGGTGTTATGTGGTGTAGTTTTTACGTAAAGCCAAGGATTTCCCCCAGCGTGCTCCATGCCAGCTACTGGCCCTGACTTATTCCTTCTCTCTGATGTGCAGAGATGTTATGCACCTCACTGGTGCCACATCTGTCACCTTGGAACTGCCAGGCCTGTACCCTTGCCAATTCCTTTGGAAAAAGCCGTAGGTGAAAGGCCCCATGAAATAAACAGTAGTATTTCAGTGCCAGTATGCCTTTTGTGTATCTTTCTGTTCTGGCAAGGCAGTGTGATCTGGTGTACTTGAACACAGTGTTGGAGACTCTGGAACTGTAACTCTGGTTTTGCTGCTCTGCTGTCATTTGTACTCCATCAAAATCTCTGAGCTTTGCTGTGTCCACCTTCTGATCTTCAGATTGCAGTAACAGCTACAGATGCCAATTTACAGAGATGCTACCAGAGATTTCTAAGGCTGCTGAACACCTGTCACTTCCACTTACCTCAAAGGTTTCAAATGGTGTGAGGAGGAGGGTCAGGGAGATGAAAAAAAAAGGCATCTTTAAGGTCATACTTTACTTCAAAAGCACCACTTATAAAAAATGGTAAGCTTAATTATTTCTGCTAGCCAGTGGAAAATTTTTACAGTTTTTGATGTGGTATAAAACATACCAATTAAGAAGAGACTAGTAAAGTTTTCTAGGTTTTCCAGATACAGAACCACAGTGGACTCCTTATAGTCTAAAGTCCTTCAGGCTTTCTAAAGTCAAAGTATTTTAAAGCCAGTACTTCAGAGGTGCACTTTTTATTTTTTTCATGAGTGGTTTACTTTATTATTAAAGTCTACAAAACTGCTTATCTGGCTAAGCTAATTCCTGTAGTCCAGTTACTCTGATCATATAAAAATATCAGTGATGGTCTTTGGCCTTTTAAATGTTTCCTAGAAAGAGTAAGCAATTTTTTAATATGTTTGTTTTCTGGGATTTCTTTTCTTCCTCTACTGATAGGAATTGGGACAGATGATATAAAAAAAAGTAGATAACAATAACTAAGTGCCTATTTTTAGCTCCAAACTCTTCTGTCTTCATAGGACTAAAAACCCATGTAGATTCATTTTCTTATGTGTACATCCCTGCAGCAGACCTGCATTTACTTGCCCTCCTTTACCTGAGTCATAGCTGTAATCCTGGATAGATAATGGCAGTTTAAATACAGCTATCCGTTGCCTGAGGCAAGACTAAGACTCAGAAGCCAGGGTGAAAAACAACTTCTGATTCAGCATCCTGGATATTGTTGGACTCCTCTATCTCCTGCATTAGTGACAACAGTGACCTACCTACCTTGTCTATCTCCTTACCCCTCATTTGTCTTATATTTTATCTCCTTGTGGCCTGTTCAGTTGCTCTGCAGATGTGGCCTCACCTCATGCTGTACAGTGAAATAAAGATACTGGGAAAGGTGGAGCAGACCCTCTTATCTCACCCTGTATCTCTTCTTTGCGGCAAATTTCCTTAGACTAATCTGCAGCTCCTCAGCTGGGATAAAATAATTTAATTCAAATGGCATCAACTCATTGGACTTGACTGAATACACATTAACAGCTCACTGAGACAAATCACAAATAAAAAAAAGCTACAAGGTCAGTTTATTTTTCTCTGCTTTCATCCTATTTTCTTTTTAAAGACTGCAAAACTACAGGATAGTTTCATTCAATGAATTATGAATCCAATACCATGTATGCTACAGAATTGGAAGGTCTACTGAGATTAACTCTGCAGCATAGTGCTTGTGGCACAGATCAATGAAATTGGAGGTCCTGGATTCAATTATCTGTGCTGATGTATAGTTATTAATTTATACAAAATTGAAGCTATACTTGTATAGAAGTTTATATACTTGTAACAGGAGTTACAAGTGAGAAAGTTTTACTGTTGCTTATGCCATAGAAATGTGGGCAAGATCTTGAACTTGGGCTGATGCCTTGAGAGGCAGATTCATAGACACAGCATTAAGTACACCACAACATGGACTGTTAGGGACTAGTTAGGGAAGGAGACAGGACAATGAGGCTTGTTTTTAACTTGGTCTCCCACCGCATCCTTAGAGCCAAAGGAGGTAAGTGAATGATAGATTACATGGATGACAAATGGTGAGACAAATGACTGGACCACTGGTCTCACAGCTTGTGCTCAGCAGTACGAAGTCCAGTTGGTTGTTGGTTACTGTTGGTATCCCTGAGGCAATGATACTGGGCGGATACTGTTTAATGTCTTTAATAACATCCTGGATGATGGAATAAAGTACACTCTCAGCAAATTTGTGGATGATACCAAACCATGGAGGAGTGGTTGAGATGCTGGAGAGCTTCTCTTCAAAATGACCTTGAGAGGCTGGAGGAATTGGCTGATGGGAACCTCATACATTCCACATAAGCAAATGTAAAATCCGGCAGCTGGGATGGAATAACCCTCTGCAACCAGGCAGACTGAGGTTAACTGGACCAGGACAGCTCTTGCAGAAAAGTCCTTTGGGGTTCTGTTGGCAACAAATTGTACATAAATTTGCCCTTTTGGCCAATGATACCACCCTCACACTAGGCTAGTGCATTAGGAAGAATGTAGCCAGCAGATCAAGGTACATGATTGCTTTTTTGTTATCCACACTTGTGAAACTACAGGCTGCTCTATTCATTTTGGCGTTCCCCAGCACAAGGACATCATGGGCATATCACACCAAGCCCTGCAGAGGGCTGAAGCACTTGACATAGAAGGAAAGGCCAGCAGAACTGGGTTTGTTCACCTTCAGAAGAAAAGGCTAGGAGAGCTAATTGATGGCTTCACCTACTTAACAGGAAAGTGAAGCCAGGGTTTTTTTGGAGGTACACACCTGTAGGATGAAAGGCAACAGAAACAAGGTTACAAAATTTTAAATCCAATTAGACATAAGAGAAAAGAAAATTCGCCATGAAGGTGGTCAAATAACATCACAAGCTGCCCAGGGCACTTGTGGAAGTTGTGTATCAGTCCTTGGACAACTCAAAACTAAAACTGACAAGGTGCTGAGCAACCTGATCCAACTGTCTCTGCTCTGAGCAGGAGCTGGACTGGACGATCCCCCAATATCTCTTCCAACCCAAATTATTCTGTGATTCTGTAAGGTTCTCAGTCTTGTTGCCTGGGTAGTTCTTGTACATTGAAGTTTTGGAGGACTTAGGATGTTTCAGTGAAGCAGACATATCAAATGAGAAATCACGGTTTCTGAACGTGAGATTACAGGATAATTTCTTGCCCTTAGTGGTGCTACTGTGATGCTCCTGCTTGTAATGTTTTTATCCAAACTAGAGCAATTTTGTTTCAGCACAGTGTTTTTCTCTACTGGGGATCTGAACTCTGGGTCTCTAAGACAGCAAAGGAATATGTGCCTTGTCCAGCAGGTGTGAAGTCGTGTAACCATATGGACACGGGCTGAAATGAATGTCACCTGAGTCCTACTTAAAACTAGAACCTGAACTGTATTCCAGTAGACTGCAGTTTGATTAAAAACAGACTTGATGAAAACTCAAGTCCAAAAGTCAATAGTCATTTCAGCAGAATAGAACTATGTGGAGTCTCATGCATATTTTTAATCCATATTAAAGAACTTCTTAAAATGTCAAGAGTCTAATCCACTGAATGCAACATTTCCCTCCAGGTTAAGCCTCAGAATGGAAACCATCAAATCTCTGTCAATCTCTCATGTGATCAAGAAATGGTCTGAAACTGCCTTGGTGCCAACAATACATTTTACAGATTGGCTGATATCCTTTCTACTTTTTCAGTGCAAAATTAAAATAGATCACAGAGAATATAAGGTAATGGAAAATCGAGTAAATCATAAATTTTCCATTTTAGAGAAGATGCAGGCTCAAGATACTTTGAAAAAAAATATACCATACCTATGTGTCCTTCTAAACGTTTCTGAAGCATAAATGTCTCATGTATTTACTGATGTCCCAGACTGAAGACTACACTAGTGCCATTACAAAAAAAACCCAAAACCCTGCTAAATTACACAATAAAGAGAATTGCAGCATCTGATTTGACAACTGCCACTGCCATAAAGATCACCACTTCCGCTAATAAAAGGATGACATGTAAAGATTTTTGCTTAAGCAATTTTGTAAATGATTTTGTAACTTTTTCATTCCTATAAAGTTACAGTAATTGTTGCTCAAAGGCAGGATGTCAAATTTTACACTTACACAAATACTAAAATCATGACAACAGGGAATTTCATTATTTTTAGTGGATTGTTAAGAGCACCGCAGTTAAATATTTTAAAGTTGTCCAAACTATTTGCACCTCTTAAATATTGATCCTGGTTTAAAATAATTTTCTTATAGCTTAAACAAAGAAGTAGACCTAAATTTAGTATGAATTACATCAGCAGTTAAATATATAACAAGAAATTAACATCACTATAAATCTATTTGACATTTTACTATGATTATTTAGGACAGCTGAGCCTCATATATACTGAAAGAGTATGTCAGCATGCAGCAGCTGCTGATAATAACCAGCATGTGTTGGCAGGAGCTTTTTGTTTTCTGAAGATAATTAAAACTTGCTATAGTTTTCCAGCTGCTACAGAGTCAATAAGGAAGACTAAAAAAATGAGTGGCACATTTTTTATTCACTTTAAATGGATTGTGGCTATATCTATTGAATATTCGCTACAGACAATTATTCTACAATTTTAGGTTTTCATAAGTTTTCTAAAAAACAAGCTATGTGGCAATAGTTTCAACCAGAAAATTTTTAACTGCTTCAGGTGATCAGGAGGAAGAAAGCATTCTGGTAACAGGAAAGTTTTGCTGAACAAGAAAAGCTACTCACTCAACTCCTTGTGTCCTTATCCTTAAAATTCTGTGTACTACATATTCAGATAGAAGCTCTTTTTATTGGTCTTGGCAGTTTTTTTGAAAACTTTCTGTTCTAAGAAACATTCAGAGGCACCATGGAGCTGTAAAAAGCCTTGCCAGTGTGGGAATCAGTGGCTCTGTAGAGCCACCATGAAAATGCCAATAGCTTTGTACTGATTCTCACTGAAGACTCAAGATGGGGGTTTTCCAGGACTTTGGACCACAGTCTTCCTCCAGTTTTCACATAATATCATACCTGGTGGCGTGTAAGAACTGCCTTCCTGCTTGTACAACAACTTTTAGGCCCCATGCCCAATGAGAGTCCAACAGCAATACAGCAACTTTCTTAACCAAAGTTTTCCACAGAAAGGGTCCAAAACACAACTTTCTAGAACAATGCAACTTCAAAGGTCTGAAACACTTCTGAGTAACACATAATTGCTTAGCTGAGTAAACTAAGCTGAGTAACCTAAGTGACCTCTGCTTGCAGCCATGATTGCTGGTGGCTTTCCATGAGCATCTGGAAACTGGTGGAAACTGGATTGCACTCTCTGACTAAAAAGATAAACCAAATAATGGAATAGGAACTAAATGTCCCTCAGCGATAGTCCAGTTCTCTCACCCATCTTGACAAGCTGTGGATGTCAGAGGACAGATTACAGCCCTGAAATATGAATCATCTGCTTTGTCAGTCTTAAAATAGACTTTCAGTACCCAATATTAGAGAAAATAAGTATTACTGAAACAAAATGTAATTTAATTTTTTCTTTAGCAACTGCAATTGTTTCCTTTTAAACTTCAGAGGCCAGAACTAATGAATTGATCTTCAGATAAGAGGCCACTCGAAATAATAAGACTTTCAGCACATAACACTGCCATTATGTGCCAGGGAGCTGAAACGCTCATTATACAGTTCAGTGAAAACTCAAAAGACACAAAGCATTTGATATGACTGGCAGCAGCACTGTCTAAAAATAGCTCTTCATAAAAGGGAATTAAAATGTCACCGGAAATCTCTTCCTCCCTTCAGAAACTGCTGGTAAACAGACCTTTCTTAGTCTGAACTGACAACTGCCCCATGTACAAGCACAAGGGCACCCCTTCACCTCTTGCTGGCACTCATGGCCCTCCAACGAGGATGTCTGTCAGGGCTGCTCGGGAGGGATGGCCTCAGGGGTGAACTGCAGCCACGGATCTCCCCAGGTAGCACCAGTGATGCAATGTCTGATCAGCCATCGCTGCAATGAAAACAGCTCCAGCTTCCAGCATGAAGCACTGGATGAAGACAGAGCAATCCTGGCCATGAATTAGTGCCTGTATTATTTGATCTAGGCTACAGCACTCAGGCAGTAGTATGAAATGCAGCTTTGCTGCCATGGCTCAGGTTTTGGCAAGGGTGTCTAGTTTTAATGCAGAATCAGCAATTTGAATGATAAAGTTTTGGAAAAAGTATTCTGATATCTCAGTCTGTTAATCTCGAAGGAGCTTTCAAGACAGATACAGACTGATGCTTGCTGAATTTAAGAGACAAAAAACTCCTCTTAACTCTGGGTAAGACCGAGGCAGACTGCCACACTTTTAATGAAGTGAAGCTGATGGAATGGCAGTTTTAAAATGGCCTCAGAAATATAAATATAGCTGTAAAAATGAGAAGAAAAAGGAAGAAAGATTAAAGTCAAGGACTTAATGCCTCACCCTCTGTGCCAAGCACTAACTTTTGGATTTTATATTATCCCCTTCAGATAAAGGTTTGCAGGAAGAGAAAGACATTACCTCTGAAGTTACAAAATCATTAGATATTCAGCTGCCGCCATCAGATGAAATTAAAGACACAAAACTTAGATTCATCCCACAGAACATTAAAGTTTGCCAAATATATTATGAAAAAGCCACATTTATGTGGCTCTGAGAGTCTTGTCCTGTCCAGACTCCCACTCCTGTATCAGTTGGGGACTAGGGAAAATGAAATATTCTGTGCTTCTTGAAGCTGAAACGATGGAAAAGGACTGTGCCTTTCACATGAGTCCTGCCCTTTTGCCATCTGAGCATTGACAGAGATACTGCTTCCTCCTCAGATCTAGAGTCATCTTATGTCTTTGGTCCCTTTTCAAATCTCGGGTCTTTTGGAAGGACACGTGATGATGCTGCAGTTATTGGGATCAGCAACATGATCTAATTATTTGGAATGGTTTTTGCAAGTTCTGGCCTTATGCAGATTTGGGATACTGATTTCAAAAGGAGAAGGATGGGGTTGTGGTTAGCTAATAAGAACTGTCTGTTTCACAGTATGATATAATGAAAATGACTTAAGTACTTGGCTTTTAAACAGAATTTATTTCTGCATTTTTGCAGGAATGAAAAGGCAGCTCATGACAGGATACATTTACTTTTGCATACTTCCATCAGAAAGTTCAAGCATTAAAAATTGTATTACCTCTTTTGGAGGATAATACTACAGAAACTTTAATATTGGATCTTTAGACATTGTGAGCAAGATTTCTCCTCTTTTTGTGCCTTCTGTGGCAGCAGCAAGAGGGGTTACAATTACACTGCTAAATGAAACACAGACTGATTCTTTTTTTTTGGTCAAGTGGCATCACTGAGCTCATGTCCTCACTACCTACAACCAGGCCTCTCTGAGGCTTAGTCTGAGCTGAGCCAGCTGGAGAAGCCCAAAACAGAACCAGAGAATCTGCTCAGCAGCCCAGGCGGTACTTCAAGCTCACCTCCCATCTCTTTTATTTAGAAGCACATATATGCCCACTCAGAGGGACATTTTACTGCTGCACCAACACAGGAACATGATGTGTTAACACCTAATATCTGCAAGCAGGAGTTTCTGGATAATAATGTGGATAACTGGACATTGAAGTAATTGGCCCAAAGTCTACATGCAGTAAGGATGGGGGAAGTGTTGTCAGAGATGTAGGGAAGAACCACATGCTTCAGCACACACTGGGGGTTTGGAGAAGCAGCAGTTCCTTGCAGAGAAGTGTTCCACAGGAGGAAAAGCTGTCCCATCATCCTCATTCCCCAACTCATTCAGCAATAAAGGCTGTATTGCCTTTTCTTAAAGGCGAGGGTGCTATATTTACCTGCCAATGATTCCAGGAAGGAGCCTGAGAAATCTCCCAGCAAATGGCAGGTGTGGTGGGTGCTGGATGCCAATGGGTGTGTGTATGTGACTAAAGAGGATAAAAGCTAGAATTAAATTAGAGATTCTGATTTGAATTTACTGCTTTTATCCATATTCCTAAACCATTCAAGTGGTGGAGGACTAGAAAGAAGCACAGCAAAATCAATAAAATAAACAAACCATGAAAGACACTAGTGACACATTAAGGGGGAAAAAATCAGATACCCTTTAGGCCATTGGGACTAAAGGAGAGAGATGACAGTAAATATATAGAGATTTTGGTTCCAAATCCTGAAAACTTTGCTCAAACAGACCCTCCTCCAACCACAATCTGATTAAAAGAGAGCACAGCTATTGCCAAAGGCCTGTAACATCTAACTCATTAAAACAATACCAGTTGACATTATTAGGATGTATTATTTTGCTCTTTTAGCACAGGGGAAGATTCATCTGAGTAAGTAGCAGGGCTGAGTCCTTCTTTGGCAAAGGGCATTGACTGGAAAGCAAAATGTCTGGTATGTTCCAGGCAGGCAGTTTCCATGCCTGGCAGATGGTATTTACTTAAGACGTACTGCACAGCCCATTATTTTAAACCAAGTTACTTTGCCGAGTTTACCTAACTTATCACAAGGACAGAAACTTTTGTTCATCTCTGTGTCTGTATTAGTCAAAATCCCATGTGTTCTGAACTGCTATGGAGTGATTGTTTTCTCCCAGCAGAATTAAACTCAGTCTGTAACAAATGAGAGGCGAAAACCCACAAGATGTTTTCAAACTGAGTCACACACATCCTTTTCAGCCAAGCCATAATACTCCCAAGTCCTCTGAATCATACTGTCTACTCTTCAACTGCTTCTAAACAGTCCAGCTCAAGGTGCCCTCCTCTCTCCCACCATATTATGGTGTGCTCAGCTGATCCATTAAACTGAACCTGAAAGGGGAAACTCCTCAGGTTTTTAAGCAAAAAAGTGCACCACAAGGCACAAAGATGAGGGTTTTCTGACCTGTTCATATTTATATATCTATAAAATGAGTATAAATAAGAAATGACACAACTAGTACATACTGGATCAAGCTCGCAGAAGATGGAATTCATCATTTTACCCTCAAAAGGAGCTATTAAAAGGTGTAACAAACTCAACTACAGGTAATTGTTTAATAAGCTAGTAACAAGGGTCCTGTTTGCTTGGCCCCTTAGGCACTAAGCCAAACACGTGATGCCCTATATGAAACAGCTCATATATTTGTTTAAGTGTAATTAAATGTCTGAGAATATCATATGATAGGAGTAAGATAAAAAAGAGTGAGGCTAAGACGCTATCAATGACTACACAGCTTGTACATGAATAAAAATTAAAAGTACATAACTATCAATTGCCAGGAAATAAAAATAACTGTTTGGAACCTAAAGCTGCAGATTTTTTAAATTAACATTTACAGTGCTCATGGTCCAAATACTGCACTTTATTTTCAGGGATTTCTGTATAAATACGGATATAAGAAAATATATGAGTAATGAAAATGCTATGTACATATTCTCTTAATTAATTTACTTTAGTGAGTAATTTCCATTTTACTTATGTTATGTAGCATTTTATATGCCACAGTGATTTATCACTTCTAAATTTAAACTAATTCCCCTTCTGATTATTATTACACTAGTCATTCATTTATTGAGCATAAATCTTGCATTTATTGGCTTAAATGTCTTTTAATATTACTGTCTCTGCTTGTACAATGGGTTTAATATGAAATTCAGTCTCCTCCATGATCAATACAGAAGGTACATAGCACAACTACAGCTGTTCATTTCACAATTTCAAAACAAGAAAGTTAAGATTTCACCTTGGCTGAAATCCTGCTGTCAAATTGAGAGCAAAAGTCTCCTTAACTCATAAGAAGAGCCAAGATTTACTTTTTGGTGTCCAACTTGCATGTGCCATCTGAAGTGCCCCTGACACTTTGTGGCTGTGAAGCTTTAAGGCTAGAAATAGCCGTTATTATTGAATACAATCTCCAGTACCACACAGGCCAGTTCTAGTAAATACACACAGGTATTTCCAGATAACTTCAGTTTTTGAACCTTTTTGTCAGATAGTGGCTCCAGTGAAGCTTTCTCCCTTTTAAATGTCCTGTTTATGAAGAATAGCTTTTAAAAACTCTAATCAGCTGGACTGCACTCTTACAGACCAATATTTTTTTTAATTTAAACATAAACACATCTCAGGGCACTCTGAGCTTATAAATACCTCTAAGGATGCTCACATTTTTTGTGTTAAATTTTCACACAAATATTTCAACCATTTCAGAGTACAAGTACATAGTAAAAGTATTTTTAAAATCCTATTATTTTATTGAAGAACTCTAGTTTCTCCAAGTCTAGGTCTAAGGACTTGAGGAAAGAGTGTATAAGGAAGAAAAGATCATGAAGAAGCTTCAGGTGACAGAGGGTCTCAGTTTCTACAGGACCTTAAAGAGTGTATGAAACAACCAATCCAAATATCCCTCTGCTGTGAGCACACACCTGCCCCACCCATATCTGACAGTGGAGGAGGATGGACCATATCCCAGCTGAGGTCTGCAAAGCAGCTCTGCAGCTAAGGATGTTCCTCCTGATGCTCCAGGCAACTCCAGCCCCAGTTCTATCCTCTCCTGCATGGCTGGGCTGGAGCACAGACACGAAGGCACCAAACGAGGAGACACTGGGGGCTGAAAAGTAGCTACAAACTGCTGCTGCCTTGGCTTACAGGCTCAGGAGGCAGTAGACCACCAGCACTGGTCAGAGATCACATAAGAGAGGGTGTTTGTATCATTATCATTACCACCAAGGCTGAATCTTGTTGGTTAATCTTTCACTTTCCTGTGTTCAGTCAGTGAGGTTTACACATGTGCAGGTAAAGCAGCCAGCATCCAGAACATGGGAAAGGCTATGGTTCAGGTTGTCTGAACAACTGTATTTCGTCCTCTTTGTATGTCTGACCAAACTCACAGTCACTCATACTTTAATTTTTTAATTGTATCCCATTTCCCTCCTGTAATCCACACCTGTGTGCATACCAGGAATTTGATGTGGGCTTTTTTAATGCAGCCTATGACTGCAACATTTTCACCTACATGACTTCTCTGCTCTCCTTTTGAATATGAGAGTATATTAGCTCTTGTGGTAAAATAATCATTGAAATTTAAGTCACTTGGATTTCATAATTTTTTCCAAGTCACTTATATACTTCTGTAACATTTTTTACAAATTCTACTCATGCTTAGAAAAAGTGAAGAATTAAACACCTTGAACTGACTACAAAGGCAAGACTATAAGACAGAAAAGTGCATTTGTTTGCACTTCTAAAACTTGCTCAAACCAACAAATCCAGGTGACCCAAAGGTAATAATAGTAGACATACAAGATCAAAACTGAAATTGCAACACATAAGAGTATAAAACATCTGCTGAGCATTGAATGGAGAGTTTGCCTTGAAAAGTTGAAAGTCTGATTTAATATCGCTCCATCGAACAATTTTCCTCAACTGTTCTTGCCTGTGGACATAAACTGAGACAAATCACAGAACGTGACGCACTGTGGGCAGGAATTTACGCACTGAGAATAGGAATTTGTCTTATTTTCATTTGTTTCTTCATATTATTGTCTTACTGAACATGCAGGCTGAGAATCTAATTTTACTGCAGATGAAAGGGAACATTTCTTTAGCAGCCTGTCTATGCTGGGGCAGATGTGGTTTCATTCACCTTGACTTACACTCTACCTGTACTGCACAGTCAATGATTTCAATTTAACATTTTCAGGGTACGGCCTTAATTCTTCCCTACTTTTACCTACAGCTACTTTTCATATTTTCCTTTCTGCACTGAGTTTAGCCATGTACTGTGAAAGAAATAACAACTTTGTGACTCATGTAATATAAATTCTTGAAAGTCACCACCTTATTTATTTAAAGAAAACATGAGTAATCCTTAATGAATTCTCATACAGTTACTGCATACAGAGTTTGAATAAATACCTCAGACCAAGCATGCTACACCCTGTTCCTTTATGCTGAGGCATGTGTCCCCTTCAGTGTGGAAACTAACGGGCTTATGGGGGAAAGGGAATCATCAAAAAGATCACATCTTGAAATTACTTGTTTAATATCAAACAGATAATTACCACTCATATTGACAGGCCACCTCATAATTCTGCCTCAAGGAGTTGGTGGTGTACATGAACCAAATATTTAGGACTTTCAAAGTACGATCTGATTGAAATAACAGTCTGGTTCCTGCCATTTCCCTTGTGGTAATTTTCTTTTTAGAAATGATTAAATGGTATAATTCCTCTAATGACTCATTTAGTTTATTTTTAGCTAACACCATAGGAAAATACAAAGGAAATAGTCTTTAGCAAATGTGTTTTCAATGACGAAGAAAAGCTGTACTGTGATATGATAGAGTAAATTAGCATAGTTTAGAACAGTACATGCAGCTAATGACTGAAAAGCTAGCAGTATATGCAATACTTTGTATCACACTGCATTACTGACCAGGACTGGAAGCTTTGACTGCTTTATACATTGTAAATTGGATATATTGTGATTTTGTAAAACATTCCTTTCACTAAGGAAAAAATTTCCCTGATATAACAATCCTACTTTAGGTGCCTCCAGTCTGAAAACCAGCAAGTGAAAAATAACTGGGTAAGAAGTAGAGAGCAGGTATTCAAACAAGCCGCAGGGCAGCTTAGCACTTAACCATGTGGCAGATCTGTTTTCAGCAAAGCAATTAACAAGGCAGGATTCACCATTCCAACAGTCTTAAAATGCAGACTGGATCTTTTTCTAAACATTTGCGATAATTCAAATTATTAAATTGGAGAGGTGCTAACACAAGAATTGGGGTAGCTATGCTCAAATACTTTGTCTTAATGGCCTTAAAATGTATAACTCAAAGATATACAAATTTAAGCAACTAAATAATGATTTACATGCTTTGCTCAACTGGATGACTGAAAGCGAGTTTTGGTTCTCATCTTGCATCTCCTAATCTACTTTTCAATATATTATTGATAAGTTTCTCTGTGGCACTCTGCTAGTTATGAATCCCATTTGTTAATGGGGTAAAACTCATTCATCTCTAAAAGCACAGACTGATAACTCCACACATTTTAAAGTACTCTTTCAGTATCCTCTGGGAAAGGGATGGGGACTGATGCAGTACCCTTGCACTGCTTACAGTCTGAACAAAGCAAGCAGAGAGGTGACATGCTGACCCAGCAAAACCTGGTGAAAGTCTTGTGAGGGATTGAGGGATCTAGGTTTTTCATCCAGAGTGTAAACTGGAGGTTTCAAACTGAGCCATATTAGCTAGGCTTAGATTTTTTGGTATTGCTAATACAGCTATTTGTATCAAAATTATTAGTCATTACTTGGGGCACTGTAGAAAAAATGTGTACCTTGGTTTTGCACTAGATGTGTGTCTGCCTACATATGGGCTTATAGACAGAAATCAGCATCTATCTGCACACATAATTCCCTTACTGCTAATGAACTGACACTTGACCAACAGTGGATCCAGTCCCCAGCTTACACCAATAAAAGAAATGAAGGAAGCAACAATGTATTTATTCTTAGTGACCCAAAATACATAAATATTTCATATACTGAACAGTAACATGCATCACAGGATCAAGGTACTAAACTAATATAATTTCCACAGCTCTGTGCAGACCAGGTTGGAAAGCTGTAAAAGGAGCAGAGGTCATTGACCACAGACTGACCATCCATGCAACAGGCTGCAGGAAGAAATGTTACAACTTTGAAACTCCTCACCATGCAGCTTCTCCAAAGTCTCAGCACCACTGGCTGGCTTTGGCAGCCCTGGCTGTCCCAGACAGATTACAGGTTACAAGAGGGAATGTTAAACAGCACCATGCCAGGTAGAAGAGGTGTGTTAATCCACCACATCCTCAGTTAATGCTGTTTGAACACTAAGTTGGTACTAGCACTGCACCCAAAACATTTTCAAATAAACCTGTGGAGAAATAAATTACCCTTTCTTTCCATTCAATCCAGGCCATACACTGGGTACACAGAATGACATAATATCCTTCCTGAAATCAGAGCTGCAGTGAGGACCAGTATCCTTCAAACATGACCAGTTCCTGAGACTGCCTTGCAAACAACCACATTTTCCTAATTGCCACAGAAACTATCTTTTTCATCTTTTTAAACCCGGCCAAAGAATTATGCATTGTTTTCTTTATAAATGCCGTAAAATTTCATTACTATATTCTGTACTTCTGCCAGAGTTTGACAGCCACGGATCTAAAGAATCTTACTGGAAAGCAACACACAGAAATAGCCACTCCATTTAACTGCTGCTGGTCAAAACCTCACACCAATTGCTGTGATATTTGCCAGATATGACAATAAATGGTGTTATCTCTATGCCTGCCCTAGTTAGCAGAATCAAACACCCTTTTGCAAGCTGTCCAGAAAGTGGCTATTATCATCAGGATTTTTTTTTCCACATGACATTTTTCTGCATTGCATCCACTTTGGAAACTGATGTTCTTGAAAACAGGATTCTACACAAAACCATGATCAATACAAAACTATGTATTGATTTGCTTTTTAATCCAGAAAAATCGGTACAGTTGATTAGGGTTTTTATCTTTGCATTAGGCATTGTGAAGATGATTTTAAATTGTGTGCACAGGCCAAAGGATTTGTTCTGAGGCCAATCTGCAATTAGCTTTAGTGCCATAGACAGACATTCAGAAGAAATTGATACATTTGTAATGACTGCTTAGGTAACTGCTTAAGCAGCTGCAGAAAGCCAAGTCAGCAATTATTTTTAAGGATATGTGACTTTTAAGGATAAGATTTTCTAGCATCCTGACAGTTAAACACACTTGTTTCCAAAGGATGTTATCCCAGTTGCCTTCTTCCAGTGGCACTGGATTTCTTGCTTCTTTTTTAATTGGGTTACCAGGGGCAGGTTTGACCTGTAGCAATCAGAGCAGATGCACTGGTGCCAGTAACTGCTCAGACAGTCAGACAAGACGAAGTTCAGCACCTCAGATACCACAGTAGTTTATGATTAAAAGGTAATTTAGTTAAATTTCTAATCGTCTGTCCTGGTTGTCGGTGCATGCGTGTATGTGTAGAAACAGAGAGGTATGAATGACTATTTCAAACCCTGTCTCTAGCCAGATTAGTCTGGAATAGAGACAAGAAACGACCCTGAAACACGAGGCATTAAAACCTGCTCTCTTACGAAAGAGCAGACCTGCAGACCCTGCGCCAACGCACGGAGCGCTCCTGCCAGCAACTCACCTTGCTGAATTTTCGTCACCAGCTGGTGACGGGCGAGAATCCTGCTGGTCCTGTAGGGAGGGCGCCGGGCGGGCGGATCGCAGCGCCAGAAGAGCTCCTGGCCTTCGGGGGACACCGCGTTCAGGTAGAAACAGGCGGTGCCCGCGGCCCGGGGCACCTGCTTCAACATCGCCGCTGCCCTCGGCTCGCCCCTGCCGTCCCGGGCGCTGCTCCCGATCGGAATCAGGGCAAGGAAAGCAGGGAGGCTCCAAGCCCCAGGGAGCTGCGAGAAGCGAGCGCTTTAAACGAAAAAGGAGTGCCAAGAGCTACTACAGCTCGGGATTCCGGCTCTCTCCCACATGATCCGCGCGGGCCAATCGCTCCCAGAGCAGCCTGTGGAAGTGAGCCTGCGGAGCGGGACAGCCAGCCTGCCCCAGCCTGGGACACAGCCCCAGCCCCAGCTCCGCACAGCCTGCCCCAGCCCCAGCCTGCCCCGGTCCAGCGCCGCACAGCCTGTCCCAGCTCCGCACAGTCTGCCCCAGCCCCAGCCTGTCCCGGTCCAGCCCCGCACAGCCTGTCCCAGCTCCGCACAGTCTGCCCCAGCCCCAGCGTGTCCCGGTCCAGCCCCGCACAGCCTGTCCCAGCTCCGCACAGTCTGCCCCAGCCCCAGCCTGTCCCGGTCCAGTCCCGCAAAGCCCGCCCCAGCCCCAGCCTGCCCCGGTCCAGCCCCGCACAGCCTGTCCCAGCCCCGCACAGCCTGCCCCAGCCCCAACCCCAGCCTGTCCCGGCCGCCCCCCGGCTGGCCACAGTTTACCCAGCACGGAGGGGGTGCTTTAAAGAGCAAAGAAGAAATAGTTGAAGACGCTCGAGAATGCCTGTTTTAGAGTACTCAGGGCTGCCGAAAACCTTTTTCTCCTCTGCTCTACGCTGCCCAGCTGTCGACTCATCTCTGGAGATGATGCCTTTGCTTACTTTTCTAAAAATCATACCCCTGTTTGCTGAGAAAAAGTCCGTTTACGGAAGGGCTGTCTGAATCTCCAAAACCGCATGGTACAACAAGCACTGGAACAAGCAAAGCCCTTGGGATGAAAAAAATTCAACAACACCTAGCAGCAGTCACTCAGCAGTAAACAAAACCCAAAAGTTCCTAACATTAATGCTACCAAGAACTGGACACAGCCTGGAAGAGGGAAAGGCAATGCAGAGGTTCTCTGTTATTCAGGTTCCTTGCTGTAACATCTTCTTTGTTGTGGTTGTTGGTTTTTTTCAACAGACAGAAGGGCATGTGTTTTCATTCTATCCTCACATATCAACCACTGAGTTAGCAGAAGATGCCATTTCTTTGACTGATCATACAGAAACAGAACATTGCCATTTTTATCAGCAGATGGGCAGAAAATCTGAGTTAAAAATACACTGAAAATGCCCTCCTAGTCAAATAATTTTCATTATATTCTAAAATACCAATATTTTGGATTAATACACCCCTAGTGTGTGCTGATTTCTAAGAATCACAGGAAGTGAGTGATTTCTAAGAATCACAGGTCAGGAATGATGCTGCCACCTCCGTGCCCCTTCCCATGAGACCAGTGTGAGACTGAGGCCTGGCAGCTGACAGCACTGTTGGAGTGGCTGCATGCCCCAGGCAGAAGGGGTTCAACCCCCATCTCAACCCATGGTGGATCTTGACCTCCTGAAACTCTACCTGGACATCGACCTTTGGTGACATTGTTGTCTGTGTCCTGTTCTCCAGCCTTGGGGCCAACAATATCTCACCATATGCCATGGTACAATGGAGCACTCTTCCCACTCCCTGCCTCACAGGTGCTGACCAGGGGAGGGCCATGAGATGGCACTGCCTGGGACCTGCCTCTTCACAGAGGACAGGGCAGATATAGTCACTTAAACATGAGAGGGGGAAGGACAGCTCTTGTTCACAATTATGCATTAGAATTTTGCTCCATGCAAACCCCCTTAGGGCACAGTTTTACTGCAATGCAATCTGTTCTCATTACACCTTATGAATTTTATTCCTCATCAATGTGAGACTTGTGCAGTGCCATAAAATGGAGAAATATAATTCCAGGTATTAGAAATTTAAAATGAATGCTGCAGACTGGGAGCCTCCATTACCTGTTATTACCATTAACAGCACCTGCAAGTGCTGTACGTGCTGCTTTTTGCTCCAGGTATGGCTGCATGGTCTTCTCTGAGACCCTAAGCAGAGACTTCAATCTCAAGAGCAAAGATATGGCACCACTACCATCTATCCTCCTAAACAGGGCTGGGCACTGGCAGCCAGACAGTAGGACTGACCATTCTCCTCTCTGCCTTGCTGTGCAGAAGAGAGGCAGGATTGCTTCACAGGTGTGAGCAGAGAGAGCCTGAACAGCAGGGAAGAGATGGCTCCATTCCTACCCCAGCTTGCCAACCCAGTGTGTCAGTCACTCTGCTGCAGTCCTTTCAGGAATAAATATTCCAGACACCCCTAAACATAAATGACAGGCACAGTGTTTATCCAAAGAGACAATACCTCCATGCAGGGAAATTCTTATTTGATTAATCTACAGTTCTTTGATCCAATTCTATTTAAAAAATGCTATTGCTAATGTAAAGCAAGTATTGACATTTAATACCACTCTGCTTAAATATTCAGAAGGATTTCTTTTTCTGTTGCACTGACTTTTTCAGCTAATGAGATTCTGCATTCTTCCTTGCAATACTTCCAAATTCTAGGAAGCAGTTTAAGAGAAATGTAATGCTTCAAAAGCCAGTCCAAAGAAACAAAAACCACAGCAAGAGCCTAAGTAAGGTGTATATACTAGTGAACAAGTCCACTAAGGGCTCAGAAAGCCCAGTTATATGCTTGTAACAGACAGCAGAGTACCAGCCTCAGTGCCCCTGTGGCTGCCTGTCGTTTTCATGTCCCCACCAGAGGGAAAGGCAAGAGGGCAGAGCTGCCCTGCCAGCTTCCCAGCAGCTCATCTCAGAGGTCACAAAGGACAGAATAGATGCCTCTGCTGCAGAATGATGACTTTCCTTTCCTCCCAGACACGAGGGTCCGAACACAACTTCAGAGCCAGAGGGTTGCCCCAGGCTCGGTGCTGATGAGTGCTGCCTGTGCCGAGGCTGAATTCTTTGGCTTTAGTCCAGTACTTGCATAGTACTCAAATAAAACAAGAAACAACAAGAGTTAGCTGGTCTTATGGTGTGTGTTTGAGAGCTCCTGTGCTTGAAGTTGTGCATGGCGAAAGGAAGAAGTAGCCCTCCTTGCATACTTTTAAAATGACTATATCCTTGTTTGGTGACTGCCTTGACACCTACTGTTTATTTTCAAAAATGTGTCATTCAGATGAGGAAACCCCTTTGGCCATCAACCTCTCAGACAAGAAGTACTACAGAAGTCTAAGTTGTTATGTAATATCACTAATTAATATTTCAGTCTCAGTCTGCAGACTGTTTCTGGAATAGTTAACAGAGCAACACTGAACTTCATGCTAATGCATCTCATAAAAGCACTTCAAAATAAAAGCTTCCTCGTGCATTTTACAAGGACTATGAGGGAGCTCTAGCACACACCTGAAATTGCTGCCAGTCTTGACAGAAGCACAGCCCATGAGATGAAAACCCAACCCCATGCTCCCATGTTGTGACTGATCCATGCAGGAAAGGAGATTACTTCATAAAACCACATCTGGAATTAGTGGGTTTTTTTTTAAAACAAATCAGAAATGTCCACTCTGGTATCTATAGTGTAATAACCACATGTTACATCTAACATGACAATCAGTGACTTGATGGATACTGAAATATTCTGGGATATCAGGAATCTTTAGTTAAAGCCTTATTCATACTGCACAGCGCTTCCAATGACTGCATGGACTTGGTATAACTGGGAAAGTCAGCTCAAGGGGTCATACTCTGTAAGCATTCACAGGCAGAACTGCAACACTTCTTTTCTGTTAATTGATTTTTGTGTCTATCTGCCACCTTTTCTCCCTGAAATGGCATTTAGTGTGAGATAGAAGGAGTAAACTATTGGCAGGAAAAATTGCCCCAGGGCTGCCCATAGATACTGCAATATCTCAAGCAATACTCAAGATCTGCTTCCATTTCCCTGCAAGCAGGGAGCTGACATCAGCTGGAGAAAACAACGCAATGTACTTGAGAAATGCTAAAATATATTTGATAACAAACTATCTGCTTAAGGCTGGCTTTTCTGGGCAAGACAAGAGTGTGAGTTTCTACACACCACCTTGGCTTTAGAGTATTACTCCATGAGGCAGTGCTATAGTGGGGTAGTTAAGGATAAATTGAAATGAACAGCACCTTCCTATTTGTATTCCTACAAATGAATAAGTAAATAAATAAATAATAAATTAAATATGAATATTAAAAATATAATTATACATATATAAATATATATATAAGTTATATACATATACAAATAGATGTATATTGTATATACAATTATATATAAATATATACAAAATTATATATATTTATATATAAATATATGTGTATATATATAATATATATATACATATATACATAGAAACAGGACTGCTGATTTACATCTTAGAATGCACACCTCACAGTGAACTGTGAAATAGGTCTGTCATGTTGTACCTGGCAGAGTTCTACAGGCTTGGATTGAACCTGCTGTTCTTACAGGATAATCAGCCACTTGATCTTCCTGAAGTGACCCATTTCCCTTTTATTGTTAGTTGCACTTATCTCGTTATTTCACATCTAAAATTTAATGATGGCCTCTCTTCATTAGAAAGCACGGTTCTGTGAGAACAAAACAGCTTCCTATCCACTACAGGAGCACATTTGTTATTAACATTAGTGATATGCAGTTAGAAGAAGCAGGAAACTCTTGTTTCAAAGTCACAGAAGAAAAAAACTCAGGCATCTGCTTTCAACTTTCTGATCTCTGGACTCCCTTCTACAATTCTGCAGGTAGAGGAATAGTTCAGTTTGCTGGACTATGGTCTAATTCCTACTCCAATACCTTATATATGCAATATATCCTGGATACTGAAGTCCTATCCACATATCCCTATCCTATCCACATACCTTGTACTTCTTGTCTGTCTCTGCCTTTACAGATGCCTGCACAGCAGCTCATGTGCTAAGTACACGCACTTTGTTCTTTCTCAAATTCAAGAAGAGAAAAAATTCACATGCAGGGAACCCAAAGCTGTGTTGAAGATGAAGCTGTCACTTACTTAATGTGTTTTGAATCCTATCTCTGTGTCCGGGACTTTTAAAAGCAGAAGTTCATTGCCTGCTGTTTATGAAAAATGTTTTGTTTGAACACAGACATTTGTTTGTGAGTTGTTTGCTGGGATTACTACAGGCTGCAAACTCTTTCATACAGGGCATGAAACAGCAGGGACTCTAGAGCAGCCAGAAATGCTTCCCTCTGGCTCAGTGGCACTTTGACTTTCTTCTGAGGCCGTGCCGGGGCACTGAGGCTCTGCAGCTCATCTGGGGCTGCCAGGAATCAGACTGGGGCAAAAGGAAAATAGCTTATGTGAGACTTCTGCATCACCAGGAAGTGAGATGGAGACGGCTAAAAGCCGCACAGAATTACAACAGAGGATTGTTTCACTGGAGAGCTCGACTGATGTGTCCTGGAGGGAAGTCAGCTGCTGTGTCAACTGTGTGACAGTGAACTTTAAAAATGAATACTGCTATGCAGGGCTTCTTATGCATGAGAGACAGCCTTACACACACCCTTCAAGATAAACTTCAAACCGGGAGATGAGGCTTCTGAATAGTACATTACATCCTTTTCTTCTCTTCTGGTGTCCCTGTTCCAGCATCAGAGGACTATCCCTTTACATTTTAATATCCACGTGTTCAGTGGATAGTACTGCTACATAAAATACTTCCTGATTACAAGAACATCAGTGGCCTGGCCACAGCACAGAAGCAGAGGATTAGAAATTATGTTCAGGAGTACAACAGTAGTACATTAAGGGAACAAGAGGATGGCAGGGAGGTGACTGACCAACCAGCCACCCAGGCAAACTTATGGAAATAAGGACACATGCAAAGAGCCAGGAAGATGAGGGTCAAGGCAAAAAAGTGTGATTCATCTCATCAATTCTCCTGTGGAGGTGCTTAGGATGTTAAATAAGCAAAATGAATAGTAACTGATTTGATAAAGGCTTCTCTAAGATCCTCTACTGAGCAATCATAAAGAACCTCAGCTATCACAGATAAAAAGGAAAAGGCCACTTGTGGTTTAACGAAAGCTCAAAGACAGGAAAAAAAGTAGTAATAAATAATCTGTGTTCACAATGGGATCAGGTTCCCAGAGGATTCACACACACATTAGTGTTGGAACCTGCTTTGTCCACTATCCATACATGGTTTTTGTAATGGGACTGAATAATGAGTTGGCAAAATATAATGATACTAAATTACTCTGTCAGTCAAAACAGATATTGGTTGTAAATATTGAAGGTGTTTACAACAATATTGACCGAGAAGGCCTTAAAATTTTAGCTTTTGAGGGCTGATAAATGTACAGGACAAAAAACACCCTAAAGATAACACAGTGCACAGTGATAAGATTTAATGGAGCTGTTATCACTAAGGAAACAGATCTTGGATAGGTTTATGAAAATCCAATACAAGTGCTTAGCAGGAACAAAAAAAAGCAAAGTGGATTTTAAAACTTTTTGGAAAAGTAATTGAGTGCAAACCAACAAACATGGTTTTGCTATTATGAATGTCTGCCCACCCTTTGGTAATTATGAGGTCTTTTCTTGCAGTGGATAAAGCTGGGAACAGTAAGTGGGGGTAGGTTCAAAATGAATGAACATAAATAATTCTCCATACATGCATAGCTGACCCCTTGAAGTCACTGTTAGAGGATGTGGTTGTCAGAAGTTAGCAGAATTCAAAAAAGGATAAAATCCCTGGAAGAAAAATTCAGCAAGGGCCATAAGCACAAAATTCCCGCTCGTGGCTCAGGACCTCCTTGAACCACATGAATGCAGGTAGGATAGACAACATGTACGAAATCACTATATGCCTATCCCAGCATTATAGTTTTCTGAAAATAGCTGCATCTGCCCACTGGCCAACACATGATACTGGGTTGGTCTGACCTGTGCCCACCCCACTGGGCCTGTTGTGAGCAGAAGTGGCCAGTCTGTATTCTCACCCGAGCTAACCAGATGTATCACCCCATGGCTTATGTAAATGTGGGGTCCTAACAGCACTGCTAGTGCATAAATACATCAAAATAACCTCTCCTGTGGTCTGTGGCTGCAGCCTGAAGAATGACAGTATTTCCCTGGGCACAGCCTCTCTGTGCCCTCCTGTCACATTTGCTGGTGAAGTGTAAGCTGCTGGTCTGTTGGCCACAATGTCAGGCACAGAGGATGTGACCACTCTGTCCCTTCTGCCCTCCCAGGGGCTTAGAAGGGACCAGGAGCTCCTGGATGGTTGGTAAGATCATTGGAAGAGGTCAGTTGTTTCATTCAGTGCCTGACTGCTAATTTAGGCATTATGGTCTCACTCTTGTTCAGTTTTCAAACATTTTTCCTCAGTCAAACCACACCAGCATATGAATAGAGACTCCATTGGCCTTAGCTGAACTCTTCACAAGCCAGCAATAGCCAGTATCTCACACTGTGTAAAGTCCCTAAAGACAGTGGTTCTCAACTGTACATTAAGGAAAAAGCACAACAGTTGGGTAATAGAGTTCAAAAGAGAGGAAGACATTTCAGGTGGCAGACCTCCTCTACTAAAGTACTTGGAGACTGATATGACAGAAATGAGCTAAAAGAAGTTTCCATACCCTTAGTGCAACTCCATCTGCTGAATCTATACACAAGTTCCTCAAACTAAACCCACAGGAACTCTGTAAATATATTTAAGTAGTGGTGGGCTTACACACATCCTAATCTCACAGATCCTATTCTCACTAACAAAGTGTTTGGATAACACACTGATAACGTAAGGAAGTGTTTATCTAAACTTAGTTTCTTACAGTTATCCAAATACATTGTAAATCCCCACACAGCCCTACTGCTGGTGTCACTCACACACAGACAGACATTCCTATCTGAGCTGAAGGTTCATGCTGTTACAGACTTCAGGTAAGGGCTTTGATATTTATTTTCTTTTCAACAGGACTCCAGTACTCTCATGATCAAATGGGCAAGAGATGAAATATTCAGGTTTTGATCTGGTTTTGACATAAGTTTTTTCTCTCTCTCTGTGCTAGACAACCAATGCCAAAGTTAGATTTCTTAAAAGTTTATAAAAAGCAACAAGGCAGAACAGAAAAATTCTTGGCAACACTATTTCAAATAGAGCAGCAGGGAACTGGTATATGGGAACATGAAATTCTCTAGGCACCTTGAAATCAATGAATACTTGTTGCATAATTTCAGTCTCTGGCCCAGTAAGGCAGACAGATATGATGGTTAGGGCACAGGACTAGCTGGCAGTGACTTGCTGGAAGACTTCAAGGACGTGTCTCTGTACACCAGTTTCTTGACTGATAACAGTAATCTTTGCCTTTCTTAACTATTTTGGTACCTATATGTAAAAAAAAAGGAAATACAATCTTTTAGGAAGATTCATTTTCCTTACAAGCAATATCAGTCCACTAGAGGCAGGCTAAAATCTACTGTAACTGCATGAACTAAGGAGAAATTAAATACCCTTTAAAATAGTCTTACACCTGTAGTGGATTCCTTCAGATGAGACACTTATTGCCCAAACTTGCAGTATGCCAGAGATTTCCCAATGTGTTATTAAATGCATGTTATCAGATCTTATCAATTCTGTGTAACAAGGGTGGTACATGTGGCTCTGCAGAGCAGTGTGCACTAACCAATAAGCTGAGTCTGGACTCTAGGGCTGGACTATAGCCTTGCATGCAGGGAAGTACTTAGTAGGATACATATAAAGTATTTTGTTCACTGACAGTTGGAATTCCTCTTTTTTTATTCTACAGTCCCCAAGCCACAAACACCAGCACAGCCACTAGGTACAGCAAAGCTATCACTTTGCTGGTTACTCTTCCTGGAGACCCAGGAAAGCTGGGGCTTTGGCCTTAAGTTATGGTGGGGTGGCAACAGTTCCTCGAGAGGGATGTCCTCTGCAGAGGCTGGTGACCTGTTCTGCCTCTCCCACTTCCCTAATCAAGCAAACTGAATTAAGCCTTGTGGCAGCCACTGGGCCTGGTGCAGTGTGGGGACATCTGGCCTGACACGTGGCAGCTCTGTGCTGTTGCTGCGAGGGCGAGTGGGGGCATTGAATACAGCACAGAGCTGAGGTCTGTCCCCATGGTGTCCAGGTATGGGCCTGTCCATGCCCTGCAGAACAGGGTGCACACAACATTTTCTTCCCTTCCCCAGGTCACCAGAACCAGAACAAAGGCCCAGTACAAAAACCATCATGAATGAGCAGAGAATCATGTCCCAGCTTTAAGGCTGAGCCACCACCTCACAGTAAGTGTGACCAACACACCTGCACACTTATATGGCTGCACAGTATCACCCATACTGGTGTCTGATTAGCAACCTCACAAATAAAGAAGCCAGAGGAATATGAGACATGCACAGATCACTTATTTCTTACCCAAAGCTAGAATTTAGCACAATCCACAGCAAGTGCTCTGTATAGCCCTGTCTGTTTGGAGCAGAAAGCATGATGCCTATAGCTTTTAATCCCAAATACTTTCTTTATTCATATCACAAAATTTAGGAGTATAAGTTACATACACATATTTTTTTTAATTAACAAAAAATAAAAAGCCCAAACAATCCCCACAATAATTCCTGGCAGAACTTCCATAAAACAGTAGTGATACAGTCTACAATATTGATATTTATGAATTGGACAAGTCCCTGGACAGGATTTTTTGTCTTCTAGCAACCAATTGCTCTATGCATAATTTAAACATTTCATTTTTAGACTCTGTATTTCTTGCATACTTCTTTTCACTCACATTTTGCACTGTGCTAAATACACACCACAGAGCTGATGTGTCTCACTGGATAAAGCTGCAGGAGGTTGGTTTTCTTAACAGAGTGGAAACCCACATAACAGCAGGAGCAACAGAGAGGAAAAGGCTTCCTGAAGCTCCCTTTCCAGCCACCATGCTGCCCCTTCTGAAAAAAGGCAGCTCTTTTTCCTCATAGCCTGCCTTTGGAGAATGCTTCCAGTGTACAGGAAGGGCCAGAAAAAGCCTAGAGCCTGCAGCAATGCAGGCAAGATGAACTATTTTGCAGCAAACATTCCTTCCTTCTCCTCCAGTCCCCCATACAGGTGTACTTCCCTTCTCTCTCGAGCTCACACATTCCCTTGCACACCCTCCTCCAGCAGCCACTTACCAAGATTCTTCCTCTGTTGATTTCCCCTCTGCTCAAAATAGGCACACCAAGAGAGCTGGTTGATAAGTTCCATTCTGGCTGTGAATTTCTTTTTACTCTTTCAATTACAGAGTGATGAAAATATTGCTGTCTGCCCTCATGTTTATCCTGGCATCCTATCACATCCTTCTTACAGGCTTTCTCCCTGTCCCACTGTCTGAATATACAGCCCTGTTTCAAATCAACCTCACAGTGTTCCTCATTTGTTGTTGTCTACTTAAGGTGTTGCTCCATGTTTATGGAATGTAGTTTTACTGGAAAAATTCCTTGGCCAAAACCTTCAAAAGGAACTACTCATCTTGGGTCTATTTTCCATGACACTTGAAAAGCTCTGACTTTCTGGGAAGGTTGGTTTCCTCAGTCTGGACATAAGACCTCTTTGAAGTATCTCAAGTTGGGCAAGAAAATATTGCAAAACTGAAATTGCACCTGACCTGTGAAGAAGGTTGGTCCTGTTTATGTTTGCCAGGTTTTTTTGCCTCTTGTTCCATCACATTTTGACAGGTGAGTGCTGTTCTTAGCTATAAGGACATGAAATTAAGGCAAAACTGGGTCCTGAAAGAAGTTTCCAGACCATGCCGCTGGAAGTTCTTTTATTCCAAGCCAGAATTCATTGTATACCCTGTAAGTGCTCAGGATTTGCATGTATGCAGCTGACACCACAACTGGCTTTAAAGTACTTCATATGTACACTCTTCTTGGATTGCAAAAGAATGATGCAGAGATTCGTGCATTTCAGTCTTTATTTTTTCTCCTTTATGTCCTAGGGAGCTTATGACAAACAATATACTCACTGGTTCCTAATATGTTACCAAACATAATAGGTTGGATGATTAATTAAAACCAAATGTAGTTCTGAATGTTTTGCTTTCAAGCCACTGCCAAGCCTCTATTGCTTTAAAAATAAACTTTGCTCCCACTTTGTTCAGATTAGCGGCACTTCACTTTTCTCAGACTAGTGACACGGAGGCAACTCTGACCATGACACCTGGGAATGACATGAAAATAACTTTTTAAAATAGCAATTGTGATGTGAGGGATTACACGTGTGCAGAACATTTCAAACAGGAAACAGTCAGTCTCCCAAGCTTAGGTGTAGCACAGCTAGGAAGTGCACAGTCACATCATAAACCTCCCGTTCACTTTGCTCCTAATTGGCAGCCGTGTTAACAACATCGGCAAAGAACTATTTACTGAAACCTGGAAGCTAAGAGGTCATACCATAAACTTGTCGTGTTGTTACACTCTTTCCTAGGCATCCACTAGCAGCTGTTGTGAAAAACAGGATACCTGAGCCTGATGGACTTCTCTGCTGACTGAGGACACAGTAAAATAAATTTTCATGAAATAACTACCTACTAGTTTGAAAAGTGAACCTCAAAGTGCACTTTAAAACATGCATTATAAATTCTGCATGACTGCTGTCCCTGTTGCTTAGCTAAGCCTGTTAGGGTTCACAAGTAAAACCATGCAGTTTTTATTACAACGAATTCAAAATGTATTCTAAAGATGTGTAATTCACAATCTGCCTCCCCAGAATAAACTGGAAATGAAGAATTACATTTATTTATGCAAGGTTCAGGTACACTGGCAGGTTACTGTCAGAACACGTATGTTTAAGTGCATGTACAAGTGCCACTGAAGTCTCAGGTGCCTCATCAGCTCCATCTCCTGCTTTGCTGACTTGAGCAGGTACCTTAAAATGAAGCCAGAGATGTCAAGAGCAGCAGTCTCTAAAATTAAGCTTCTGCACTGCTAGTGGCTCACTGATTTCCATATCAAAGGTACTTAGGTGGCAGCTGAAGGGATGGCTTTTCCTAGTCTGTCACTGCAAGCAGGTCTTTGGTGCTGTCACTTGGCTAGGATTATGGCAAGAAATAAGCACCACCGTAGGGCAATTCATTCCCCTTGTCTCACACATCTATTTCAGGATGACAGGACTGGCTTTCAGAGGTACCTATTTCTGTCTTGACTGTAAAGGACCTGGTGTGACGAGCTCAATCCTTTTAGAAGGCATCCCCAGTAGACTTCACTGCTTTCAAGTTAGGGCAGATGCTTTTCACTCAGTATGTTATAAATAACATGAATCAAGATTGTGTGGATAGAGCATAAAATAGAGCCTGCATTCTGAAGACTAAAAGAAGCCTAAGTGGAAAATGAATGAATATTTCTTTTCTCAAGTATTTCTGTCAGTTCGTACAGCTTAGTTGACTTGGCTGCTACATTCCCATTTTGGGATCCAACCTTAATCTGGAGTTCAAATTGAGGCTATGCACCCACAGGGCTGACAGGTACATCAGTGGCTCTGTCACACAACTTGGGAAGCCAGAGAAATGCCAACATGGGTTGTATTCACACCTTCATGGCAAGACAAGTCTAAGGATGCTGTCTGTTCTTGGGATAGGAGTCTTGGCCTCTACTATCTCACTAGTAGGGTCTGCATAGTGAATGGCTGGAAACTGTTATGTGCTAAGAAACCCAGGGGAGAATTAAATGTTAACTTCTTCCTACTGATTATTTCCTACTTATGTTATTGCAGAATGTTTCATCCCTGCAATTGTGTGAACATGTATGTTTTAGTCAGGCATCTATTGGCAAAACTGAGATGTGACTTCCGGTGTAAAACAATGCCCTCTATTAAAGAAGTAAGTAATCAAATAAGGGCATCTATAAATAGAAAGGGCTGTAAAAACAAATAGGGAAAAGC
The DNA here is from genome assembly GCA_024734555.1 of Trochalopteron elliotii. Lineage (NCBI taxonomy): Eukaryota > Metazoa > Chordata > Aves > Passeriformes > Leiothrichidae > Trochalopteron > Trochalopteron elliotii. Next base: position 4,526,018 of record JANPWX010000134.1, on the reverse strand, counting down.
ATCTGGTTTGCAACATTATCGCACAATTTGCAGTAGCTAAATCTGGAGTCAATTAATGACCTGTTTATTCTCCAAAATTTCAGTAAAATGTCTTGGCAAAAACTTAATCTGTCTCTGGAGAACATCTTGCTTCCTTCCATATGTTGCCCGATCTGTCACAGCAATAAACTTCTTTCCAGTTTCAAGATCCTTAATGATTGCACCGATGCTTTCCATAAAAGAGGAGATAATGGTTCCAGCCCTCTACAAGTTCATGATTCTCCCTTAAGAGAAAGCTACACAAAGGAGCGAGTGAGTGCCCTGTGTTACAGCCTCTATTGTGACCTAGAATCCAGAGATTTAAAACAGTTCCTACCTACAATTCATCCCAGCTGTTTTATAATCCCTCTGAATTTGATAGTTTCTTTAAAATGTTGCCATGCCACAATTAATGTATATGCCTTGGCATTGTAAACACTTGTCCTGCTGTCCTTGTTTTTTAGGGTGCCTTTCAAAGAAACAGCTTAGGCCATTTAGTAATTATGCATGTTTATGGTCTTGTATAAAACAAACCAGATGTTTCAGAGTCAATTTTATTTGGTGGTATCTTTTCTAACCTAGATTCCGAAATGTATTTGTCCTCTATTTGAATCAGATTAGGTTGAGTATCTTCTGTTTTATTATATGCTGGAAATACAGATATTCTGGTGATGCTTTAAGTTTTAGCTTTCATATTTTCCAGATTCTGTACTGCATTAGTATGTAACTGTGAACTTCATATAAAACGCTAGCAAGTTCTCTTCACAGTGTAGTTAGACAAAACAATCCTTTTCCAATCCAAGATTGCAGCTTCAGGCCCAAAAAGTATAAACAATGGTGAATTGAGGAGAGCAATCTGGGAGGATGGGACTTCATAACCTGAAGCTCTAATTTGACAATTAACCCCAAAATGTAAATAGATCAAAACTTTAAAGAGTGTGAAAACATGTGACCCATCATCCATCTTGGGCATTGCCTCAGCCAGGCTCTTGTACTGCCCAAGGTGTGTCCTTTGAAGGCCTTTTAATAAATACCTACTTTGTTCCTTTAACATTGTCTAGCCTCTGTTATAGGTAGCCTCTCAAGGCATCACTGGTACCTTCCTCTTTGTGATGAACTCACACATCCAACCATGCTGATTTAATAGATAATCTTTTTAAAAATAATCTATTGCTGGTTCAGAAGTTAAATATAACAAAACAGATTAGTCCATCCACATGATTTGAACATTTAATAATTTAAATTTATACTACATTTAAGTGCTCTGCTGAATTCAGACCATAATCAAATTATCAGTTTTGTTCTGAAACAAAAGCACTCAGAGCTGTTCGGGATACAAAGAGAGAGCAAATGTGTTTACCAAAATACTCATCTGCCAAGCTGATACAAAACTATGTTTCTGATTCTCTGTGGACTAATGCTTCTTTATGTTCAGGAGTGATGGAGTGGGTCAAGTCAGGATGATAAAAGCCATCCTTACATCAGAATTCAGAATGTTTCTGCTGATTTTAGAGAAGTTCTTTATTTTTCTTTAAGTGAGTGTGAGGAAAACAAATGATCCAAATCTTTACCCAATAATGAAGCTGTAAAAGTTTCTTTACAGGAAGGAAACTGAGCAAGTCCCAGACACCTCACCATGTGGCAGAAATTCACTTAGAGGCTCAATGTATGTATGTTTGGTTATGCACATCAGCAATGTGGTTATGCACATTAAGGGGGATTACTGACATTTTGAATTTTCACTGTTTCTTTTTGGTAACACAGTTTCCCAGTTTATTCAAAGGAAGCTGGTGGGCTCAGTGCTGTCATGGGGCTTGAAAATTATCAATTGAGAAAATTAAGAGAAGATATGGTAAAAGTAAAGCAAGTAATAAATTTAATAATAAATTTTCTGTGTTTAATAAATGCAGAAAAGAGGAATCAGTTGTCATTTTTACCTTCCTATGATATCAAACAGTGATGTTGAAAAAAACTTTAAGTCTACAAATTAATGTTTAAAAATTGATGTGAAATGTGTGCTACACATTGGTTTTACTTGGAAGTACATGATCTGAGTCACTAGTTATACTGTTACCTAACAGTTCACCACCCATCATTTTTCTTTAACTACCAACTCCTCTAGCAGCTTGCCTATATTGTATAACCAATTTCTACTACTTTGTTTAGTGAGCTATCATGAAGATGAGCATTTACCTTCTCTCAGATGGTGACTTCCGCAAATGGAAGTGGTGCTGGCCTTCACCCATCTATACAGGCACCCTACACCGTGTGACTGGAGCAGGGGCCAGGAGCAAAGGATTTAACTCAGTGTAACTGAAACAAGGAGCCTTGAGCCTCCAGAATCCACATCAAGCATGACAACAGCAGGCTGGGGGCCATGCATCTAAAATACGCCCTTAGGGAGCACTGGTGACCAGGGTGTGGCACAGCAGTTTGCAGGAAGGGTGCTGAGGCAGTGCCAGCCATCCAGGGAGCAGTGGTATCCACCGGCAGAAAGGCAAGCACGGCTGGCACAGCTGCCCAGACAGGTCTGGCAGGAACACTGCAAGTACTGGATGGCACCTGTGAGCACAGCTGAGAGTGGGAGGGTGCCCAGGTGGAGGAACTTCTTGGCTTAATGACAGGATGGGGGCATCAACAGCCCACCTGAGGTGTATCTACACCTATGCCCACAGCATGGGGAAGAAACAAGACCAGCTGGAAGCCATTGTGCAGCAGGAAAACTGTGACATAGTTGCCATCACAGAGCATGGGGATGATTCAAACAACTGGAGTGCTGCGGTGAGTAGCTCTAGACTCTTCAGAAAAGACAGGCGAGGAAGGAGTGGTGGTGTGATAGCTTTGTAGGTTAGAGAGAGTTTTGATTATCCAGAGCTTGATGACAGTGATGATTGGGTTGAGTGTGTATAGGTAAGAATCAGGGGGAAGGCCAAAAAGGCAGACTTCCTAGGGGAGTCTGCTGTAGACCACCCAAACAGGTTGAAGAGTCAGACAGAATATTCTGTAAGCAGCTGAGAAAAGTCTTACAACCACTAGCCCTTGTTCTCATGGGGGACCTCTGCTCACCACACATCCGGAAACAAAAGAATCTGACACTTGCCATCACTAAACTGCATACTGTTGGTGATTGCCCAGCCCTCTATCAAGATATTTTTGCAGAGCCTCTCTACCTTTGAGGAAGTCAAGAGCTCCTCACAGTTCGGCATCATCAGCAAACATAGTACACCTTCAAGTTCTGCATCCAAGCTGTTTATGAAGACATTGAAGAACACTGGCCTCTCTAACTTTTATTGGATGCAGGGAGAAACATAGTGACAAAGGATGAGGAAAAGGCTGCAGTACTTAAAGCTTTCTTTGCCTGAGACATTCAATAGTAAAACCAGTTGTTCATGTGGTACTCAGCTCCCTGAGCTGAAAGACTGGGACAGGGAGCAGAATAATCCCCTCATAATCCCAGGGGGAATGGTCAGCAACCTGCTATACCACTTAGATACACACAAGTCTATGGGACCGGATAGTATCCACACAAAAGTACTGAGGGAGCTGGCAAAAGTTCTCACTGAACCACTTTCAATCATTTACAAGCAGCCCTGGCTAACTGGGCAGGTCCCAGTTCACTGCAGATTAGCCAATGTGACCCATTTAACAGAATGGTCAGAAGGAGGATTCAAGGAACTGCCTGTTCAGCCTGTCAGCCTGATCTGAATGTCAGGGAAGCTCATGGAGTGGACTATTTTGAGTGCTGCCATGTGGCACGTGCAGGATAACCAGGGGATCAGGCCCAGCCAGCATGGGTTTATGAAATGCAGGTTCTGCTTGACCAGCCTGGTCTCTTTCTGTAATAAGGTGACCGACGTAGTGGATGAGGGAAAGGCTGTGTATGCTGTGTACTTGGACTTTAGCCTTTCAAACCTTTTCCCACAGCATTCTTCTGGAGACACTAGCTACTTATGGCTTTTTATCTTTCTTGGATAAAAAACTGGCTAGATGTCTGGTCCCAGGGAGTGGTGGAGAATGGAGTTACATCCAGTGGGTGGCTGGTCACCAGTGGTGTTCTCCAGGGCTTAGTATTGGGGCCAGTCCTGTTTAATGTCTTTATTGACAATCTGGACAAGGGAATTGAGTGCACCCTCAGTCAGTTTGCAGATGAGACCAAGTCAGGTGGGAATGTTGGTCTGCTGGAGGGCAGGAAAGCTCTGCAGAGGGATCTGGACAGGCTGGATCAAAGGGCTGAGGCCCATTGTATGAGGTTGAACAAGGAGAAGTGCAGTGTCCTGCACTTGGGTCACAACAACCTCATGCAGCACTACTGGCTGGGGGCAGTGGCTGGAAAACCTGCCTGGGTAGAAAAGGATCTGGGAGTGCTGGTCAACAGCAGCAGGACAGGATCCAGAACATGCCCAGGTGACCAAGAAGGCCAATGGCCAGCAGGACCAGGGCAGTGATTGTCACCCTGTACTCGGCACTGCTGAGGCCACACCTCAAATTCTGTCTTCAGTTCTGGGCCCCTCACTACAGGAAGGACATTGAGGTGCTGGAGCGTGTCCAGAGAAGGGGAATGGAGCTGGGGAAGGGTCTGGGACACAAATCCTATGAGGAGCATCTGAGGGAGCTGGGGGTGTTTAGCCTGGAGAAAAGGAGGCTCAGGGGAAAACTTATCACTCTCTACAAGTACTTGAAAGGAGGGTGTAGTAAGATGGGGATTGGATTCTTCTCCCAAGTGATAGGACAAGAGGAACAGCCTCAAATTGTACTAGGGGAATTTTAGATTGGATATTAGGAAAAATTTCTTCACCAACAGGGTTGTTATGAATGAGGCTTCCCAGGGAAGTGGTGGAGTCCCCATGCCTGGAGATATTAAAAAGACATGTTGATGTGGCACTGAGGGACAGACTTTAGTGGTGGACTTGGCAGTGGTGGGTTAGTGCTTGGACTTGATGATCTTAAAGGTCTTTTCTAGTCTAAATGATTCGATGACTTTATTTATAATTTAAAACATTTGTTACACCAAGGCAAGCTTTTGGGAGTATTTTTAAAGTGTTTCTTAAATTTCAAATGAGTATCATATGCATAATGAAATTACAATATTCTAATGTTACTCATGACTCTTTAGTTTTGTGCCTTGAGATAGATGGTTACATATTTGTTTCTAAAGTAACATTTGCAATTTGGGATTGTAGCAAAATATTTGCTAAAAAAGGGTGTGAATAGTTCACAGCCTTGTCAGAATCCATCTGTTTGTGTGTATTAATGGGTGCATTCCCAGCTGTGGTCTTTCTAATGTAATAAATAAAAAGTTTCTTATATAAATCCAATGTCTGAAATCTCCTTGTAAAATTGATTTATTTCAATAAAAATCTGTGCTTATGTTAAAGACACCTCTTAAAATGAGCAAGACCGTGAGATGCCATTCACATATCATTTCAGCAGCCATCTGACATATAAACAACTCAGTCTCAAATAATTTACTACACCATTTTTCTGGATACGCCATGAAGGAGCATGCCATTCAGATCAGGATGAGGGGGACAGGGATGGGAAAAAAGAGGTGCATTTAGCGGAAGAATGAGAGGCATATCCAAAATAATCTAAAGGTTGGAACAAAGGCTTGGGTGCTCACTCCTTCCTGCAATGACTCCCAACACAAATTTACAGAAGTATGCAACACACTTTAGAGAAGGCCAAGCTATGAACCAATGTAGGAGGTCCCTAAATCTTTAGGAACCCGTTTTTTGTAATGCTATGTGTAATTTTTTTGTATTTTGACTGAGAGAAGTTACATTTCTAACTTTGGTTTTGATTTACATCTTTCACCATCCTCTTAAGCTATCCTTTTCTGGAGCTGGCAGCCACCCTATATTTCTTCATAAATTGCAGCAACAGAAGACCGTATACAAAGATATTTCAAACTAATTTTTCCTCAAATTCAGATGGATCTACACATGATCTAAGATACAGCTGAACTATGCTACTGTTATGAGGCAATATCCCTTTAAATTCTTTCTATAACAAAACCAATACTCCAGTTTTGTGGCTGTCTTTTAGAGAGCTTCTGTATTAAATGACCTGTGAAGGTTCAGTGCCCTTCTGCATCATCACGGTCTGGAAAACCAGTCCTCCCCAGAAAACATTCCTTGGTTTATCAAAGCACCAGTGCCATTCATTTAGCAATGCTTGGGCAACAGAAGAAATTAATTATCCCCACATTATTTTACATCTGTGGCAAGTAAAATTTGTGAAGTATTCATAAAATTAAGCAAGCCATTTTGAAGTTATCTTGCTGCTAAAGAAATGCCTACAATTTAAACAACTGTTTACTAAGTATAAATTTTAAATCCTAGTATTTTGAAATATTTTATTATTCAAATTCTTACAGTTTGAAGAAAACCAATATTTATAAGTTCCAGTGCCTCCTCTTCCACTGTACTACAGCATGTTGCTGGATCTGTAAAAATGATTTCTGTAAAAAGGGTTTTATAGAAAATCTTTTCTATATAGTTACTGTTCAACAGCAACAAAGAAAAAAATCAGTATCTCTATGAAATGATCCATTGAAATGCAATTCACTCTGGTGTCTATATACAGCAGAGTATGTTTGGTTTTGATTACCATGCTAGCTGAAAACATCTTATTCTTTAATTCTCATAAATTTTGTTCTACTGCTGCATTGCTAGGTGTCCTGATGCAAAAGCTCAGGAAATAAGGCTCCTGGGTGGCACTCTGTCCTTGAGGCCAGAGAATGCCTTGAATATTGCACTACCTTAATAAAACCAGCTGCTGTGTCTAATACTGGATGACGCACGATGTGCCCGCACCCTAATTGACATCACTGTGTGTAAATTACCGCCCTCTACTGGAATGACAGCCAGAGAGTTTCACATGAAATGGATTGCTTTGTAAAGTAATTAAATTGATTGTTGAAGTCTGGTGTTTTATGGAACCAAGTGCCATGAATTCCAGGTGTTCCCGGTCCCTTCTTGGAGCATAGCTGTTTGCTGCACACATATCTGTGTGCATTCAGCCTTTGCTTATTTGCACTACAAGGTGCACCAGGTTGGTCTGATTCTCGAAATATTTTCCTTTTTAAACTGTAAACAGGGCATGCAAAGGAGGTACAGAAATGCACTCTTCTCGTGAATGCTCTAAAGCCAGTCAAGGAACCTTTTACACTGTCATATTTTTAAGCCTGTAATAATCAAAAGAAAATATCACAAATTCTTAAGGAATTGAAAATTATATTCCCAAGCTCAAATTTTCAAGAATCATAAAACAGACATCACTTCTTTTAAATCATGAGATTAGCTTGAAACTGACATTTCACAAAATGATTTTTTTTCTTGGCTTTTCAGACCCTGAAGTTCACATTTTCTTTTTAAATTTGCTATGCAAATGTGCCTAAGTAGAAGTAGAAAAGCTGGGTTTCTTAATACATTGTTACTCAAGGAGATGATTTATAAAGGAGTTATGATATATAGCAGCACAAGATTTGGCCATGGTATGACAGAAAAACCAACAAAATAAGGAAGAGCAAGACAGAACATCTGTCTCTCAAGAAATCCAAGAAGTACAAACTATAAGAAGCCAAATGTGAGTCAAAGCACTGCTGTGAAACAAGGCCAGTGTCTGGCAAGTATTCCACAAAATCAAATTGTTAAGTCATCTAAGTTCTCATCATGTCTAGAAATATGACAATATGGGACATTTTGAAGGGTTTTTTCATTAAAGCAAAAAGCAAGAAGACAAAATTCAGAATTGGGACCTCATGATTCCTGAAACTAAACACCACATCCTACTGTAGCTGGAAAGCAGAAGAATGGGAGTCCAGTCTCCAGTGCCTTCCTGAGTCCAGAAATTTCACATTTCAGAATTTTCTAGCCAGCCACCAGCAGATTATTGATGGTTACCACGCAGCTAAAATTTTATTGTGGATATAAATGTTCCATATAAATGTTCTGGCATAGGTATTATTATAAATAAAGTCATTTGCATGGGGATATGGAAGCAGCCTATAGGATTACACGCATATGAATAAATACAAAAACACCTAGTAGAAAATAACTGAGGAGATACATTATTTAATATGCCATGACTGATATAAAGAAGCAATCTTGGAATGGGACATCATCATCACTGTTTAATGTTAGACAAATACATTAGGCATTTTTATCAGTCTATATAAGCTCCCATATATCTTAGAAAAATATGAGCACCAATAAACACATCTATCTAAATGTACAGGAACTTAAACAGTATTGTGTTATATTTACTGGTTCTGGAAAAATAGTACTAGGAATTCTTTCCAATATTTGATCTGCAAAGATCATGATAAGTACAATGCTTACAGGAATACTCCATAGAGTTACAGTGTAGAGAACTGACAAGGTATCAGCCTTCTTGTCACATAGAAGCATCTGCAGGTGGAATGAGCTGAGACCATGTATATGTGCAGAGAAAAAAAGGAGAAATATTTGTTTACTGAGAACTGAAAGAACCTTGTGAATGCTCAAGGAACCACAAAAAGCTAGTAGAAAAAAAAACCCCACAACAACAAAAAAAAAACAAACAAAAAACCAACAAACCAAAACCCAAACCAAACAAACCCAAACCAACTAAAAAACCACTATAAAAAGGACTGACATCATAACTTTCTGGGAAAAAAAAAAGGTGTATTTTCTAAATATGAATGTGTCATTGAAATCTGTGAACAGCCAAGCTCCAGAAAGAGGGAGACCTGTCAAGAATATTTTTAAAGCTATCAAATAGAAACTGACTGATTTAAGTGGTACCTAGTTCTATTGCCAGCACTGACTCCCCATTTTATCAGCTGAGATTTGTATCTCTTACTGCCAGGAAATTAAGTATTCAAAATTGAATTTATTTTAGGAAAATAATCCCTGATACAACACTTTCTGATGGAAGCAGTACCCATTCAAATACAAAATCTATGTATTAAATGTAAAGCCAGAGGATGAATGCTGTTGTCACCCTAGGAACCTCTGCTACTTCTCCATGATCACTCCAAATCTTACATGGCAAATTGCAGCAGAGCCATGGGAATGAGAAAAATACATCTTTCTCTGGACTTTGAAACAGTGGGGAGCCCTCCATCACCCCCCCCCCCCCCCCCCCTCACAGTCTCATGCTGATACAGAAATACTTGGCAGGTCAAGCATATTGGTATTTTTGTAATTGTACTTCTGGAATTAACTTCTTGTTGCTGAGGGTCATGAGAGCCTGGCAGCAGCAGGACTAACAATGGTGGTATTTTGCTACCACTGCCCCCTTTCCAGATTCAAACCACTGGCCTTCAAGGAGTGCCTGGGAAAGGAGATGGAACTTACAGGATACCGACATAACCCACAAAACATAGGTGCAAAGAAAAGTCTCTTCATACTTTAATTAAACTAATCTAAACCCCCTCCTCACATTTATAGAGAATGTATGGCACAATTAATTTAATTTATGAGATCAATGACTACTTTTTTGGCTACTACGTTTTCTTTAGGACTGAGAGCAGAAAATTTCCTGGCATGCCTGGCCAAATGAATCACTCATAAGTCACTTTCTTTCTTCCCTAAAGCACTCCATCATGAATAAAGAATGTCTTTCATAGCTTTTCTCCTTGACAAAGGACAGTCTTTTCCCATTGATGGGCCTGGGTTAGGGAGGAATTTACACATATACATCTTATCAAAATACATGAGAATCAGTATCTTGTACTCTCCAGTGCACTGGTGGAGATGCAGACTGCAACATCTCTACTTTGCTTTCTAAAAATATTATGTGCATAATTTTAAAATAGAACATAAGAGTATGCCCACCAAATACCGAATTTTTCACATATCCATCTCCCACATTCCTTAATGAAAACTGAGCTTGCAAAATTATTTTATTAAAAAATCGTTTCATGAATGGCTTTAAAGTAGATTCATCTGCTACATTTGCACAAAGGTCTTAATTGAGAATAAATTTCAGTAATGTAATAATACCAGGATGCAGCAGATTCAAGGTTGGTCCCATACCAGGACACCTGCCTTTGCTCCTCAGAGGTTCTTGGAGGAACTGGGAGCTTGGTACATGTATTTCCTTTGGGGTTTCCAGTGACTTCACCCCAAAATAAACTTCAGCTTTTCAGAGTCAAACCCAAGTTCTTGAAAATATTTCATTTTAAATGAAAACTAAAAACTATGAGAAAGCTATAGATTTGATGATTCTTTAACTAGGCTGCAGAAACATAGCTGCTCTTGTCTCCACACAGGCATGACAGAAAACTGCTAAAATTCACATTAGTTCTGATTGTGACCACTAGTTTTAGTATTTTAAGATCCACTTTTCATTTCTGTATTCCCCACAATCAACAGATCAGCAGGTGCCAAGGAGCACCATGCTGTCAGAGGTGCAATTACAAACTTAAGCTTGTTCATTTTCACCCAATAAAACCCCAATAACCCACAAACCAACCACAAATTACGTTTGAGAGGAGCAGGTGCATTGCCTTGTCATCTGCTGGACAAATTATTCTCCATTTTGTACCTACATCAGATAATGTTCATTTCATCTCTGATATAAATGCATTTCAGTCATCTTTGAAGAGACACTGGTAGCTGCTAATCAATTTATAAGGTCCTCATGAACAGTTAAGGACACCTAAGAGGAGGACTTCTAAAACTTTCCATTTAAAGGTCTAAATGTTGGCTTCTTTAGACTGAGATTTTCTTTTACTCACAAGCCTGCCTCATTCCTGTTTCAGTTTTGGAGCTTCAGGTAATCAATTTCTAAGAAAAAATTAGTCCATGGTATGTTGTCCCACCATACATTTTCATTCTACTTGATTTGAGACATTAAGTGATCCATCCTTTCGAACAAAACCCTGCAACCCCACTGGGGAAGTTCAAGAGTCAGTTTAGCACTGGTGCCTGAAAAATCTGTCCAAAATTGGACAAGTTAAAACAGTTTGAAATGTCAGTCTGAGTAAACCACTGGAGGTGTGGTGGAAAACTTGATCCCAAATTTCTTTTACCCAAAGCACAGCCAAGCCAAAAAAAGAGTGGGAGTATCTGAAATTGGTCCCCAAAACCACCCCAGGCACTTGCTTGTGGAGAGCTCTGTAGCTGAGTATGAGTTGGGACAGTGCTCAAGGGTGTCCTGTCTAATAGAGCTGTCACAGAAGGCAGTAAAGAGGATGTCAATGGATAGATAAGAGGAATTGTACCAGAAGAGCTAGAGGAGATCAAGTAGGGATTTAATCTCTTTGAGAACACGGAACATACTAAGGATTGTGGGACATGAAGCTCAGGTGAGAAGAGATTTGTCAAAAAGACTGAGGGTGTATCTGTGCCACAGACACAGTGGAGGCAGCCTTACAGAGCAGAAATCCTGGCAGCAATCTGTGTAGACTGCTAAATAACAGCTAAAAGCTAAACTTCAGAAAGTAGAGGCAAACTTTCTTTTATCAGAAGAATGCTAGAGTAACAAAATTGATTTTGTGAACTTTAGTAAGTCTCAGAATTGAAGTCACCTGCTTAATTCTAACTCAGCCCTCTTTCCACTAGGCACTAAGACAAAGTCTCATCTTCATCTGCACATGCAGTCTCCAAGGATCCCATCTGATGATGGGCAATGGCCATGTATCAGCCCTGCTGAAGCTCTTGCAGGTGGGAGACAGAAAACCCCCACGTTTCTGAGACTGTGAAAAGTAAATGGTGCCCCTGTGGCACAGCACTTTCCATTCTTCTCTGTTCTACACCAAGCCACTTGAAACAAAATCTGACCAGACCACCAGAAACTGCAAGTTATATTAATTCCCTAGGTGCAGTACAGTTAGACACCAAATGCTGATTTGCAAAAAATGTGCAACAGCAGCTACTGAGAGTCATAATCTGAATACTAAAGTAGATAATTCAAGTTCTAACTCTCAAGAGCTGATATTCCTGGGGTTGTGCCTCATTTTGCCTCTTGGTTCTATCTGTAAAATGGAAACAATGCAACCTTGCAGCTTCTGGGAACAACTAAAACATTAATGGTATGACATACATAAGACAGTGCACCTAAGCACCAGGCTCATGAGCACCTGAGGGAATTTGTAATTCTCTGCTTAGCCAGTATTTCAGAAAGCTGCAGTACAGCAGGCTCTAAGTTAAGAGATTCAGAAACGTGGATCATCACTTTCTGCAGTAAATGAGGCTGAAAAATTCTGAGCAACAAAAAGGTTGAGGTGATCATGTCAGTCAATCATGTCAGTCATGTCAGTCATGACAATTCTACCCTGTGAGGGGGGCTGTGCAATACAGCAACAGGGGTGCTTACCTCTGGTGTTTCCTGACTTCAAAGAACTGAATTTGAAAACTAAATGATAATTTTAATTTTATTTTAGTGTATAGTAGCTGAAAGAATGTCAGAAGGTGGCATTTCCCCCTTACATACAAGGAATGTAAAAACTGCAACTTGTTGTGTTTTACTGCAACAGGTGATCATGATTTGAGCAGGGATCTCAGAATTACCTTAGGTAATCACTACTGGAGGATCTGTTAAATACCTAAGTCAAATTCCTTACACAATGGTTTTCAATAACGACAAAGTAGTTCAGGATTATGTTAAACCAACAGTATTTTATATAACTTTTCAGGGGAATAGGTCCCCACAGCGAGTTAAAATTCTGGTACATTTCCCATTCAGTTTGTGAATTCCAAATTAAACCATAAGTATAGTGGAAACAGTGTAAAAAAAATTTGCAAAAAGCACAAAAAAACCCTAAGGGTGCAATTTTTGGCACTGTAGAGGATACACCCATTGTTTAAAAAACAAATCACAGTCAGTGAATCAGAATAAGTGACTAAGAGTTGCTGGGCACCAACAGATCTGTCCTGAATAAGAAGACAGTATGGAGCAGCCCTGTCCAGGAGCATGCCAGGAGCCAGGCTGCTGCTCATCACCTTTGCTGTGAAGGGTGAGGGAGGGAAGGAAGAAGCACACTGTAGCAGTCTTTTTATGCACAACCTACTTTCCACAGCAACTCAGTCATGCTCTCTGCCTATTTGAGAGCATTTGAATCAAAGTTCAGCTCTCTCCTTGCTCTAGCCAGGATTCAGCTCCTTTCTCCAGCTCACACCCCTGCTGCCCAACAGTGTCCTGCTGCTGTCTACTCCAGCACATGGACGTGAGGGCAGAAACTCTTCCCAAGGAGCACTGGGGAAAAGCCTGAGTAACCTGTGCTACTCCCAGTGCGGATCCTGCTCTGAGCTGGAGACTAGACCAGAGAATTCCCAACACCTCATCCAACTCTAACAATTATATAATTTTTATGAATTATAAAAATGTGTTTGCTTTCTTTACATGTGTATCTTGGACAACTGGTCTCCTGATCCTTAACAAATAGATAAAAGACTAAAGCAGACCAAAAGAGTAACTATGTAAGTGCCTCCAAAGCTGTCATCACAGCGAGGATTTAATCACAAGTTTTTATTTGGCTTGATGGTTGGAATATTACAGCACACTGATGGTTAAAAACTGCATTTCATTTTGATCATTGCTCTTTAACATGAGTTACCAGTTACACTGCTGCTCTGGGGACCAGTCAGAGCTGAACTATAATGCCAACTTTGAGGAAAAAGACAGAACTTGTACAACTATCTACCTGATTGGGAACAGATCTATTGCAATGGAGAGGAAGCTCAGCTGGCAACCAGCAAATAGTTGATATGTTTAGATCAACTTAAATTTCTTGCCTCCTCATTAACAAAAGCTGGAAGAAGAGGCCAAGGAATATACACTGCAGCTATGCAGGTCAGCATGACAAACAAATATAAAAACAAGGACAAAAATGCCAGAGACAGAAAAGCAACAGAACAAGAGAACACATCTAGCATCAACAGATATTTGTACACATTTCATTATGTTGTCAGATGAGTAATTTAATTAAAGGGAAAGTGCATCAACGTCTCACCAGAGTATTACGAATAACACTTAAATTATGGCAGTGCATAAACCCAGGACATTAGTATTCTATCCACCTTAAATAAAAAGTTTTGACTCCATCAATTTTAATACCCAGTTGTTTTAAGAAGCTGGCTACAGTACCATGGCAGCCTGCCCAGGTTCTTTGCTCAATCAAGCAATAGTTGTCTTTGACCAAAAAAGAAAAAAATAGCCAACAGTATCCTTGTTGAATGTCTGCTGGCATCTGCTATCAATATAGAAATAAAGGAATTAAAAGTAAATTAAAAGATTAAAAGTTTATTATTTTGGTTAACCATAATATTACAAAATTAGTTGTTTTAGTAATTCATTATTGAAGCTACCCAGTTTAGATTAATTTTTAAAAAATCTACCATGCAAATTTTAATCTATTACTTTAATTGTATGTACATAAAAACTAATGTGCTGTAGACAGTCTGAAAACCTGCATCATTTACCTCTGTATTATACAATACCAGCATGTCACAGTGCCCTAGGCAAGGTCACCAAACTCCTAACAATGCTGCAGGATGTGACAGAGAAATCCATCTTTACAAATTAGACTTCATTATACATGATCCTGCTCATAAATCTTGATGTATTGTTTTCTAGTATAATAACTCTACCTTGCACTTGCATGTACCCTCTAGAGCTTCTAATTCACAGAGTATTTTATAACACACACTGGATGTATGCTTGTGTGCATAAAGCGACCGTGGTGCTGCAATAGCAGTGCTCTGAATGAGACCCGACCTCCTGGAGCAGCTGCCCTGCTCTGTGTCCTGGTCCCCACTTGGGGATGGAAAAGCTGCAGGAGGCCGGTTTTCCAGAGCAGGTAGGGTGACCTGAAGCTATAGAAGCACCTGAAATGAAACAGTTCATTTTTCTTTGGGAGTTGTGGTACTTCTCACATGCAAACCCTATGAGGAACCAGCTTGGTTGGTTAGACTTAGAAAACTGATCAGAGAAGCAGGTGAGCCTGCTCCCCGGAGACAAAGCCAACCCTCTTCATTTCGGAGATGCTCAGAAGGTTCCTCCGACACGGAGCAACGCAGAGGCTCAGCCCCGAGCCCGACTGCTCGTGTGAGCCCCCGGCGCCGCCCGCCAGCACCCGGGCAGGTGCTGCCCGTACGGGCTGAGGGGTGCGACCTGCCCGCACCCGGCTCCTGCCCGCAGCCCGACCC